>JAVGVS010000504.1:0-115517 GCA_032718565.1 Distichodus sexfasciatus | reverse complement strand
TAGACTTCAACTGTAGATTTTAAGAAAACCAAGCTAATACTTTGCACAAACATACAACACATGCAATAACATTAACATAAGAATGCTCTTCTGCAATTGTAGATTTTGGTCTTATTTGCTAACAAATCTTAAATAAGAAAATAATGTTTAATGTCAGAATCTTTGTGAAAACCGTGTAAATTGGTTTTAGGAACAAATTTCTTCTTAAGAACATTTGGCGATTAAGACCTATTGATTTTAGACTGCTCCACAGATAGACTGTGGTGGGATTTTATGATATAAAAAAAGAAAAAAAGACATCCCGTAATCTTAAAACACAAACAGTATTTTGGCGCAAAATTAGTCTGCAAATGGAGAGTGAACTATGAGGAATATGCATATTATAATGTGATGCATTGTAGGCTTGTTTATTGTTTTATACAGACCATGTAAAATAACCATGATTATTTTGTTCACTCAAAAATACTTAAGTGAAACTCTTCTTATATAGACCTTTTTGCAATCAAACATATTTGAGAGGTTGAATTGGTTGTGCCGGGCAAAACCACCCACTCTATATGTAGGGCACTAAAAAGGGAGCAGGACATTGTTTTAGTCTGCGCCCATAGAGTTCGGTGAATTTTGCAACCGTAATAATTTAAACGTCGGTTTAAAATAATGGCTTTAAATATGCACTGCATGTTTTAACGTTCAATCTTAAACAAAAAACATCTTGTTCCAAAATATTACAGTGGCCACGTCTTAATTAATAATTCGACAAAAACACGTGTTAATCGTACCACATTTTTAGACTCTCGGAAACGTGATACTGTGATTTGCACGCTGACATGCAATGGCGTGATAATATATCTGTTTAATAAAAGAGCAAGTGGAGATGGAGTTAGTTTTATTTTGAAAGGACTTACAGCGAACGTTAACATATGACGACGTGAGAGTTCGTTGCTTCACGCTTTTCTGAAATGTCAAACCAACCCCGTTAGAACACTGTAAATACTCCTCGGTACCAAAATAATATCAGATTGTTTATAACCAGGCGAACTGATCATAGCAAACCTATATATATATATATATATATACCAAAGTAAATGGGACTTCATTCACCAATCGTTCTACAAAGGAAATTTGCTTTAAAAACCCACTTACACGGTTTCCTCGAAAATTCTGACATTCAATAATATTTTCATATTTAAGTTAATAACAGAATCTACAAGTGCTGAATCTACAACTGCTGTTGTGCAAATTTTATTGCATGGACGTTTGTGCAAAACATTAGCTTCATAAACATACTAAACTACTAAAGTAAATTTTATTGTCATCTTAGCTATACACAAGTATATAGAGAGACAAGACTACATCCAGTTTTTACAGAGTACAAAGAACAAAAAGGCACATACGATAAGTATATATAAATAGACTATAAAATATAAACTATATAAATGAAAGATAATGTGAAATTTAGTTAAATGGTTAAATTAGTTAAAGTATTCACATTACAACTATGCTCCTGGAATTTTTGCAATGAATGTGCTTAAGATCTGCAGCAGTTAAATATAAAAATTCTAAAAGACAATCTATTGAATAATAACAGTATAATAAGTCTAAGCTAATTATGTGAGGTGTTTAATAACGTGCAGATATTGTAGCTGCAGTCAAATAGAGAAAACTACAATTACAATCATGGAACATAATCACACTTTTTCTTCAGTTGTACAGTTGTGTAGTATTATGCTTTTTAAATGTCTAAACTTTAAGAACAAATGTAAAAGGCCAATTTTTTTTATTCTTAGCAATAGCTGGTGAATTTAAAAGTCATTCTGGCGTCTTTAAATTTTAAAGGGTGTGGCGGGAAAAGGGAGGGGCGTCACGTGGTCTCGTGACTAAATCATGTGACAGGAGGTGAAAATGGCGGCTACTAGGGAAGAAGCAGCTGCGATGGACACTGTTTCCCGGGCCGTGGCTCCTCCGTCACGGCTGCAGCTCCGCGGAGAAGCCGAGAGAATAGAGGACGAGAATCGTGACGCAGAAAACGTGGTTGCGTTACCGGCTCCGAAAAAGAGCAGCAACAACAGTGAGTTCCAGCGCTTAGCTTTCACTGTGTCGTGTAGCTGCTGGCCTTGAAAATGACAAGTTTCATCACGATACGATATTATATCGGTTTAATCGACAACGATTTGATGTCTGCCGATATCACACAGTCTGATACGATACGATACGATACGATTTCGATTCCATAGCTAACTTTCGATATGAGACAATAGTCTCTTCCATCCATATCAAATTACAAAAAACAACTGAAATATCATTTGACATTTCTCTTGCTCAGCTCCATGTGAATAATTAAGAAAAGTTTTCTAATGAAATGAACCTGTTCAATATAAAATGATGTTATGATATGTATGATGGCTAAATGATGGTTTAGTTTGGGATTGATGCTATGGACACGTTGATTATTAAATCAGTGCATATGAATATTTCGTTACACCTCCAGCAGCTGAAAAATCTAATTTTAATAAAATAATAGAATCTTTAGTAAAATGTTTAATAAAATAACACCTTGGTTGTATGTAGGTTTCAGACAATACACCTACAGATAGGGGTAACGCCTACCTTTGGCAAATTTTGTATTGTCTCGTTTGTAGACCTCCATCATGTGTGCATGAAGGAAATGCGGTCAGTATGTGTACATATGCATTACATTTAGTAAACTACATTTTATTCAGTGTGTTTTTTCGATTCAGTGTGTTGATCTGCCACAGTCAAATGGGAAAAGTAACTCAAAACAGCAATCTGGAAACAAATTCATCGATGTATTGAATTGTGAATCGCTTATGAATCGTGAAGCAATTTTGAATTGAATCGTGAGCCCAAGAATCGGAATCGGAATTGAATTAAACCGTGAGATTATACACCCCTAGTTTACTGGGGTTTCTTCAGTTCTGCAGTTGTATATTCTACTATTTCCATCGAAATGTTTCCATTGTGGGCGGGACGGTGGCACAGTGGTTAGCACTGCCGCCTCACTGGGTTTGAGGCCCGGGGTCAACCATGGCCTTTTGTATTTTTAAGGTGTCACTTGTATTAAAATGGATAAAGGAAAACTAAAAGTACAGAAAAGTTTCATCACATTACTCATTTTATGCTTGGGGTTAGAGGGGAGACGTAGCTATCTAGCTAAAATAATCATTATATGTAGAGAGTATCCCCAAATGTTTAGCGGTGTGTGTTTTTCTGACCTAGGCTTAATTTGGGGTTATTTTTCTTCAATAATACAGTTGTATAATGTTATACTGTTCAAAGGTCTTAAGAAGACCTTTTTTTACTTAAAATATTGGTTAATGAGACCCATTCTTAGCAACAATGTTAGTGCATTCGTTGTATTTTTGGCTGCGCGTCTGAGATGTCTCTTGACTCCTGTTTCCTGTTCAACATTTGCAGATGACGGTGGTGTTGAGACGGCAGAAGAGGCCACGGAGCCGGCAGAACCCGACATCAACGAGCTTTGCAAGGACATGTTCGGCAAGATGGCCGTTTTTCTTCAAGGCGAACTTACAGGTATGCAGGACTGCCACTGTGACGTGTATTTACAGGTTAAACATGGATGCAGCTGCATGGGTCTAGCCCAGCGGTGGTCGGTCCTCGCTCTATTTTGGAGCTGTTCCATTATACATACAAGTCACTTCTCGTCTGGGGTGCGTTTCCCAAAAGAACGCAGTTTGACTGCATTCATTAACTTCTTATTTTAGGGTTGCTACCTTTCATTTTTCTTGCCACCTCAGGTATTGTTTTGACTTAGGCTGGGCAATATGAAGGCAAACTCTTTCCTCAATTATATTCAATGAACAATTACTTTTTATTGTGTACATATGCTCAACTGTTAATAAAAAGTCATTCTGGGCAAGAGCATCTGAAAAATATCATAAATGTAATAATATACTCTCTGTTTTGTGTTTCCCAGCTACTTGTGAGGACTACAAACTTCTGGAGAACATGAACAAACTCACCAGCCTCAAGTACATGGAGATGAAGGACATATCAATTAACATCAGCCGCAACCTACAAGACCTCAATCAGAAATGTGAGCCCTGAGATCTTAAACCTCTGTGTTTGCCCATGATTTTGACAAATGTTGACTGAGTTTCAAAATATTTTCAGTGCTACATTCTGAATTAAATTGGCCACAAAATGATTATTTTGTTTAGCTACAATCTGCGGCGTGGGACAGCGTGTAGCACAGCATCATTGGTGTGCTTGTGTCTGTGTGAACATGCTTTGTAACAAAATGATACGATCATATTCATACATATCGTTCTGAAGTGATAACCATTCATTTGTATGTATGTGTGCGTATAAATATATTTTTATTCCCGTTTTTAAAAATGAAGTTTGGTCCTGTTTTGCAGATGCCAGCTTACAGCCATATTTAGACCAGATCAACCAGATTGAGGAGCAGGTTACAGCTCTGGAACAGGCAGCGTACAAACTGGACACGTATTCCAAAAAACTTGGTAAGATCAATGAGGCTCACGGAAACTTGTCGTTCTACTCATGTTAAAATGTCTGATATGCAGTATTTGTGTAGTTCCAGATTGGGGCGGAAAAGCATAAGTGAGCTATCAGATAGCATCACTAGAGGGCGCAGTGAGACTAAACATCACTTGACCACATGAGTTATTGATGGTCAGTTTACAATAGTGACATGGACATGTGCTTATTTTATAGGTAATTACTTTTAAGATAATTTTAAAGTTTTAAACGGACAGGAACATTCATATATTTAAGAGTATCTGACTATGAATGTGTTCCAAATACCTCTTTAAGATCAGGTGCCTGATTGCTCAATGTTCCTAAAAATTTAAGATTTAAAGTAAAATACAAGAAATGTGGAGAAGCACCACAGATGTCCCCTTAACATTCACCAAGATGCTGAAACATTTGTTAGCTTTCTCTGTGTTATGCAAGTATATTTATACTTTATTTGCTGTCTTTTAAAATGTTTTTAATGTGATTTCATGTTATTTTTATTATTGATTCTATTTTTTCATTTCTGTTTTCCCTGTTTATCTGCACTTTCTATAAAGCATTGAGTTGCACTAAGTATGAAAGCTGTAATATAAATAAATTAACTAATAAATAATAATAGAAATGAACTATATATAACTATAAAAAGATCCTCCAGGATTTGCGATGTTGCGATCGCAACTGCTAACGCAAATTCTACCAACGCCCACCAATTCGTCGCAATTTTGCAATTGCAATGTTGACCAATCACTGTAAGTTTTGACCAGTCATTATCGTTTCCCACCCAATGTTGAGCCATAGGTCAGCGAACTCACTTTCTTGTTACGTTTGGAAGACGCAGGAAAGATAAAGCACATTACACTTTCTGTAATCTATGAAATCTTTTTGTTTTCTCTTTTTGGCAAGGTTACCACTTAGTGGTTTTGTTCCCTTCATTTTAATTAATTGTTAAAGAGTAGTTATAAAGTAGGAAAATATTTATTAGAAAAACTGCTGCAAAATCAGGCATTTTAAGCCGCAACAGTTTTAAAAAAGGCCCACAAATTCCTAGAAGGGCTGTATAACTATAAATATCAGTGGCAGTATTGAAAAGTTTCATTCAATACCTGATCTACCTGAGTCTGCGTCACTGGTAATCCACTATAAATGAAGTTAATCTTTATACCTATGCTTTTTGCTTTTTGTTCTTGCAGAGGCCAAATTTAAGAAACTGGAGAAGCGGTGAGGTGTGTGTACGGGAGTGCAAGTGAAACGGAGAGCGAGAGCTTGGGTAGAAAAGGCCCCGTCTGCTTTTAAGAAGCTTCTAGCACTGGTTGGCTGACAATAAGAGGCTGAAACACACCAAAACACAAGCAGTTATTTTGGATACACAGGTTTTTGAGCCTCCTGCACTGTCGCTAGTGTTCCACGTAAAGCATGGACAATATGATGTAAAGTGTTTGTGAGTGAATGTTTGTATATAATATGCTCAGTAGTTCTGCAGATGAAGGTAAACTCCAGTTGGGTTTGCATGAATAAATCCAGCAGTGTTTCCTAAGTCAAGTCCAGATTAATATAGCAGGACTTAATCTTGCCCTAATAGCTGATTTTTGTATTTAATATTTTGCTAAATAGGGCAGAACCCTGTCTGTAAAGTTGTAACTTTTACATTTTGTACGGCTAGGAGTTGAAATATTTCTGTAATTGTCTTTCAGTTTGAACGGCTTGTAGCTTTTTGTTTTACAAAAGGCACTCAATTGGGATTAAAAATAATTAACACAATTAAAAATTTCTTTTTTTTTTTTTTACTGATCACAGCACACCTCTAATCATGCCTTAAATACCATTCATTCATTATCCAAACTGCTTAATCCCTATCAGGGTCACGGAGGGGACCGGAGCCTATCCCGGGAACTTGTGGGCACAAGGCGGGGAACAACCCTGGGCACACGCCAACACACCACAGGGCAAACACAATCACACTACCATTCACACCTTACGGGGCCAGTTTAGAGTCGCAGTTAACCTATAGTGCATGCTTTTGGGCTGTGGGAGAAAACCACATGAACACAAGGAGAGCATGCAAACTCCACACAGAAATGCAATTTTTGACCCGGGCCAAACAACTAACTTTGTTGATAAGAATGGGTCTCATTAATCAATATTTTAAGTTAAAAAAGTTTTTTTTTCTTGCATTTCTTCTTAAGACCTTTGAATAGAATAACACTATACAACTGTATTATTGAAGAAAAATAACCCCAAATTAAGCCTAGGTCAGAAAAACACACACACCGCTAAACATTTGGTGATACTCTCTAGATATAATGATTATTTTAGCTAGATAGCTACGTCTCCCCTCTAACCCCAAGCATAAAATGAGTAATGTGATGAAACTTTTCTGTACTTTTAGTTTTCCTTTATCCATTTTAATACAAGTGACACCTTAAAAATACAAGAAAGACCCGGCCCTCAAACCCAGTGAGGCGGCAGCGCTAACCACCGTGCCACCGTTCTGCCGACAATTGAAACATTTTGATGGAAATAGTATAATATACAACTGTAGAACTGAAGAAACCCCAGTAAACTAGGGGTGTATGATTCAGAAAATCTCACGGTGTAATTCAATAACGATTCCGATTCTCGGGCTCAGGATTCAATTCAAAATTGCTTCACAATTCAATACATCGATGAATTTGTTTCCAGATAGCTTTTTTTGAGTTATTTTTCCCATTTGACCGTGGCAGATCAACAAAAACAACACTGAATCGAATGTAGTTCACTAAATGTAATGCATATGTACACATACTGACTGCATTTCCTTCATGCGCACATGATGGAGGTCTATCTGGGCAGATTTCCACATTGCGCCATCTATAGGATTGGTCAGCTGAACTCGTGTTGGGGAAACAGTAAACTAGCGTCATTACGTTAGTTGAAAAATATGAATCTTTTTTTCGGAATGCATGAATCGATTGTAAATCAACAGAGAAAGAATTGCAATTCGATTCAATTTTTATACACCCCTGTACGGTAAATTAATATTTTGCACAAACATGCATGCAATGACATTTGTGTGCGAGTGCTGTTCACCATTGGTAGTGTCTGTTCTTACTTAAGGACACATCTCAAATGAGAATCTTTGTGAAAACTCTGTAAATGGATTTTTTAAATATTTTTTTATAAAAAATAATGAGTAAATGAGGCCCAATGAACGTTATTATTAAGGATGTCAGATGACCAGCAGGTGTCAGTATTAGACCACACTGCTTCATGCCTCTTGTATAACCTTTCACCTTGTTTTGACTGATATCAGCGCTCCAGACTTCAGGGCCATGTATGGAGAGGAACACATCTCTTGTCAAAGGCTGTCTGATGCACGGTGTGTTAAGTCTCCCTCTGGAACAAAACACCACTTCTCATAAACCTTGAACGCTTGTCTAACAGGACTAGCCGTCATTAAACAATGAAACGGTTATAAAACGAGACGGGTGTATTCAGAATTACATTTGTAGAAAACAACAAGCATGGTTAAAATATTCTGGAGCGAAACAAATCTGACCTGCAGTGCGGTCTGAACATTCATCTTAACTCATCTTAAGTTGCATGACGTTGTATGAATACGGTCATAACTTTACATTTGTCATAATTGTTATTTTTGCAAAATATTGCAGCTACACATTTGAGGTCTGTTTTTGACTCACTCTAAGAAACACTTTTACTCATCACTATAATTCAAAGTTAAAGTGAGTAATTATTTGTCATTGTGAACACACCACACCACAGCACACACTTAACCACAGCAAAATGACGGCTGCCGCATTTGACCCAACTATGTAGAAGAGGTGAGGAGCAGTGCTTGGGGACGGTACCTCACTCGCTGGTAACTTAGTACCTGTCTGAGGGTTGAACCAGCAACACAATCACAGGAGCAACTTCTTTACCGTTATACTACTACTACTACTACTGCCCCAAAACACTCAACACTGCCACACTTTTATGTCATTCTGTTGCTGGATCTTTTATTTCTTTTCTTACCAAGATATGTAAGAGCACAATTGTGTGCCCTAGTAATTATTTGACACTTCATTCTATGACAGCAAATGTAATGTTAGTAAAAGATGAGACATTTTTATTTCTGCATCCCAAAAATGATGTGGTGACCTTTAATATTTTACTAACACTAAAGGCTCGGTCCGTTGGTAACCTAACGGTGAGAGAGTTGGCCCCGTGATTAGAAGGTTGCCAGTTCATGTCCCGAACCAGTAAAGGTACCACTGAGGTACTCATGAGCAAGGTACCGACCCCAAGCATAGTTCCACAGGCGGTGCCAAAAAAAAAAGCTGCCCACCTCCCCTTCACGGATGGGTCAAACATGGCGGGGTGGTGGTTAGGACATTCACTTATGGACCAAGAGGTTGTAGGTTTGAGCTCTACCTCCAGCACTATCATGAGCTTGAGCAAGACCCTTAACCCCAAGAAGCTCCAGGGAGACTGTCCTTGTACTTTGGAAATGGAAGTCACTCTGGATAAAAGTGTCTTCTAAAATTCCAAAAATGTCAAATGCAGGGTTCACATTTGGTTGTGGTGCACTGTGTGCTGTGTGGTATTCACAATGACAAATAATCACACACTAAGGTTCCATATAATCATTTTTCACCATGTGGTCATCAAAGTGGCCATCTGTCACCTCTCATTTTTTGCATCTCAAAAGCTTATATTATCCACTCTATAGTGTATGTGCTGGACGTCACCCCGAAGGAAACTAAACTTTACCCTTTGCAGGAGGTCACATGCTTGAGGGCTTGAGTTGTGTGTGGCGTTATTAGATTTCCCCTCTGCATTCATAAATGGATATATGAAATTGGGGGCAGATCTAGGCCAGAGCACCCTCAAGTCACTTTTACTCTGTGTGTGTGTGTGTGTGTGTGTGTAGCTCCTCTAATCACTGTTTTTGACAGAGGTAATCACAGTCCCCAGTGAGAGCAGGTAATTACATGGGCCTGGTACTAAATGGCCCTGTTGGCTTCGGGATGTTTATTAAGGGCATTTAACCGCTAACTTACCTCACTTTACCCCAGACCTGGACATGCATTACAAGCAGGACAGGATCCCTGATACCATTCAAGCATCGCTCCCTCCCTGATTGATTTTATTAATCAAAGTTTAATCCTGGGTTATATGCAGGCGCATCACCAGCCGAATTCTGGGCTGGGCTTCAGTCCAGGGTATTTTGAGTCTAGCCCGGGTAGCCAAAATAATTGTACAGTTGTTTAGCTTATTTATTTTATTAACATGCATGCATCTGGAAATTAAATGACGATTATAGTCTGTAGTGTACTATAACAACTTTCATACACTATATACAAATTGCAAAGAATCCTCAGCTTGTTTTTGAATTTACACCCGCTCTGGGCTAAGACCAGGGTAATGCAGGAAATGCCCTGGTTGTATGTGTACCCAGAATAATAGCAGCTGTTAAATATAATAATCGGTAAATACCAATAAACAGAAAATATTAATGAGGGACAAAGAGTGATGCAGATTCTGTTATTGTTTTCAAAAGATTCACTTCAAAAGTATTGAGTAGTGTCTTAGAATTGTAGTATATTCTATATAAATAAACAAATAATAAATGTGAGTAAATAATACAAATTATACATATATATGTTTAAAAAGTTAACTTTTATAAAAAAGAAAATATAAAATACATCTCTCTCTCTCTCTATATATATATATATATATATGAATATATATTAACTATATATTATCTATTTATATAAATATATATTAAAATATAAAAAAAAACAAGTCTATGTTAAATGTTTATATATATTACAATTCATATTTTATTTTTTATCATTTATACATATTATTGTACAAATAATTTATATATTTATAAATTAAATTGCTAAAACTTACTTAATGGATTTCATTGTTGTCATTTGATTTTCTCCATCAGTAATAGCATCAAGACACGGGCTCTGACGAACACTCCACCAAGATGTGTTCACGTGTAAATGGATCTTTAATGAAGGCCACCAGCACGCTTTCTGAGTTATAATGTCCTCTTAGATCATTTCAAACATGTTTTTAGAGGAGGTGAGTGCAGCGTGTCTGCAAGAAGAGAGCCCGAGTATTGACAGTGGCAGTGGGCCCTCGCCGCCACAGAGAACATATTACTGTACCACAAATGTGACATGCATGAACTCCACCTTCCTCAACACATCTGTCTCCTCGCAGCCATCAGTACAAGTCCCACATTCACGATCACGATGCGGTGAAGTGAGGCTGGAAAATAAAAGTTAATTCTTTACTGTTACTTGAAGTTGCATGATTGCTGTGTGCTAAAAAAAAAAAGTAGAAACAGATACAACAGTTAAAAAGTTAAAAAGTGGATATATGTTCTTTATATACGTATGTTTCTGCTGATTATGTGCCTTATGTGCAGCATTAGTTCCCTGTTCATTAAACAGGTGTCTTCTCTTTCGGTGTGACATCACTATTCTGGGATGCGTTTCCTAAAAGCGTGGTTGCTAACGTATTGCTAACTATGACAGCAACACTACGTCAATTGTACACTATATTAGTCGATAACGTAGTTAGCAACTATGCTTAAGGCAGCCCTGAATAGTAACTTTGCTGATAAAACCTGGGAAACCTCTCTGTCTGTGGTTAATTTTTACACAAATACTTTCAACAAATGGCGTTTCAATTGCAAACCGATGTCCACCAGATCTGCAAGTGGTCAACAACACCAGACAGCAGACTGGACAAAGGTTTTTGGGTTATATGTCTTCCCTTACACTGACAAGTATGAGGTGAAGTTATCAGCTAGTTAAGTTACCTCAGCTAACGTTACCTGATTTCTGTGGGTTGAGAGTAAAACATATCTCTAGTAACTGCGTATTTTTTCTGATTTGCGTCAACTATGTTTCTTTTTTTCCACCGCGTTTGACCTGACATAAGTGTAGTGATATAGTAAGTTTAGCTCATCAAGTTAGCGCGCTAACGCTAACTCATCGTAACGCCGGTTGGCGGAGGCTGGTGTCACTGCGTATTTGTTTCACTGGGTTTGTTAAGAACATGTTTACTATACTTCAGCATACTCCACATGACTATGATTTTGAAAAAACTAAAACTAAAAAATAATTAAACACAGACACTAACACTATTGTTAACTTGAGAATTTTTTAAAGTATGTGATTCAGCCTTCAGGCAAGAAGATCACAGTTCCTTATTCAACACACATTCTTATCAGATACTCATCAGTGTTCTCTGCTTTTGATTTTGGCTTTGGAAAACATTTGGATCCGTTTTCTGTCTGAACACGTTCTTTACACCTTAGGAAGCCTCAAATTTAATATCTTACCACTCATGTCTCTCGTTCACTTTCACTGCACTCGCAGTTGGATTGCTGTTTCTTGGCTCAGTACTCTTGCCTCGTTTCTTCCACCTGGTTTGATTTTAGGAAAGAAGTTCAGAGAGGTCCAGACTGTCTTTCCTCCTTTAGAAATCCACTTGAGTTTCTTTCCCTTGCACACACACACACACACACACACACACTCCATAGATGTCTGAGGATATGAGTGGCAATGTCTTTCATTATACACGGCAGTACATGACACTGTTGGAAGTGCAACATTATGTGCATGTTTACACAGCTGCATTCATTTCTGAATATCAATATCGCAAAATCAATTATCACAGCTCAAGGATGATTTCCCTCCAGCCTCCCCACAGAGGCTTGGCAACTCTAGTGTGAAATCCCATAGTAAGGGGATTTGTTTTTGACTTGTGTAAGAAAATGACCACAATCCAGGGAGAATTTGGCCAGCAGAGTTTACGCAGTGAGAAAGATTTGACCATAAATGCTCACCAGCCTGATGTAAACAATAGCCATTGTTCCTCTGAATAACCCACATACACATTATTATATTTACGTTAAACCGCAAGTGATTGGTCTCACTGTACGATGAGTTTTGATGCATGCGAAGGAAAGATTTCGAGTCCCAAATCCCATGTATTCTTAATGGGAGAAAACGAATGTGTGTCTAAGGATGAAATAAACGACAGAAAAAAAGGATGAAAAAGATGAATGCGAGTTCTGAGGGTTACAGATGTGCAAGGAAGGTATCGTGTAGAATTTGGTGTCATTGTGAAGAACGGATGCCGCGCATTAAAGCGTTGAAATTCGATCTCTGTATCAGTCTATGGGGAAAAAATTGATGAAAAAATGGACAGAACTCGTGAACGAGTGTACGTATTAAAAACGCGTAGACAAGCATCCCACACTGCAATAGGGCACACGTTTTAGACTTGGAACGAAGTTTCTAGCACAAAAACTGTTGGAGGAGTAGCCGTCAGAAAAAGCGAGTAAAATAAAAACGCGTGATTGTGATGAGCAATCTGCTGCCCGTATTATACTGTAAATGTACAGTACATTTTTTACAGTCTTATACATGTAAGCAACGCCGAGTGAATGTTGTACGGGAGATGGAAAAGAGATATGGTGTGCTTGTGTCTTGTATCTTCTTCAATGCTTTCTCCAGTCCTGGCCTTCTCCATAGACCTCCTCTGTGTTTCATCCTCAGGGAGCCATGTCCAATCTGTTCTTTCTGTCTCCACCTTCTGTACACATCTAATAACACACACAAACATCATACTCACCCACACTTCTTTTCTTCTTTTTTGAAGATTTTGAATAGCTTTCACATATGTACACTGCCAGGGAAGTTACTTTTAAACAGTAGCTTTTTATTCATGATTACATCCAAGCTGCTGCTTTAATATAGACTTACAATGGAGATGTGTTCTGATGACCCCGTTGTAATTTGAAAATACTTGTGAATACTAGTGAAAATACTAGTAAAGTTGTGAAACACTAAAACACAGGAAAAATATCCACGCTCAAAGACTGCAGAAAACTGAACTCACATGGTGAGAGATGCATTCTGTACATCCCGGCAACATCCCAACGTATCGTACGTAACATACGCTGCTACATTTGCCAGCCACATGAAACTTTAAATATTTAAACAATTTAGTCGTATCTCTATTGTCATTGTTAGATTGAGAAAAGTTGATCCATCGTAACATAAGTTGGAACCATCTCTATTGAGTTCATTTTAAAGCTACAACCTTATGTTTGCTAGAGGTAGGTTTGCTAGGTTATTTTTTGTTATTCTACATCACTATTTATAGCTAGTGTTTAAAGAAATGTTTCAACCTACAGTGTTTAAAAGATTAGTTACGTTCAAGCCATAGTGTTTTAAAAATAGCTTATTTCAAGCTACAGTGTTTTAAAGATTAGTTACTTTCAAGCTGCAGTGTTTTAAAAATAGTTGTTTTCAAGCTACAGTGTTTTAAAAATTAGTTACTTTCAAGCTACAGTGTTTTAAAAATTAGTTATTTCAAAGTACAGTGTTTTAAAAATAGTTTATTTCAAGCTACAGTGTTTTAAAAATGAATTATTTCAAGCTACAGTGTTTTAAAAATAGTTACTTTCGAGCTACAATGTTTTTTAAAAAAATGCTACTTTCAAGCTACAGTGTTAAAAAATGTTACTACAGTCTTTTAAAGGTAACTTTGCTACATATTTTTAAACAACTGATTATTTTGCCATGCTACATTGCTATTTGTAAAAATCCTACTGATAAGCTACTAAAAGGCAGTTACGTTTGTAGAATCACATCTTGTAATTAGCTACTTTTAACACTGGTACCGTTACATACAGATTTCAAAGGAAGGCCGGGTGTGTGTTCTAGATCTGAGGGACGAAGGAAGCGTGTAGCACGGCTGAAACATGTGGCCGTGTTGACGTCTGTGGTGAGGGAAATTACGGCAGAATTCCTCAGGTTCCTCAGGGAGCGCTTGACCCTGACGGACCCCCAGAGGACCACAGCGTTGGGATAAATAAACACACATAAATCTCACTCCCTCAGGAGAGACGCACGGCCGTGTGTGTGTTGGAGAGTGTGTGTTAGAGAACGCAAGTTCCAAAAAATTGGGAAAAAATATTTGTGTGTGTGTAGTTAAAAAGTGTGATGATAAGGATGGTTAGAAATGTGTGTTGGATAAGGAACTGTGGTTTTCTTGACTGATGATTAAATCACATAATAACTGTTGACAGATGACACACATGAACACTGAAATACTGCTGTTTTTGTACCAGGTTTAGCTAATCTCTGCTTTGCATCAATCTGCAGATGTAGCTGTATCAAAATGGGCCTTTAGCCAAAACCCAACTAAAATTACACATCATCCATTTTTTGTGATTTGCTGTGTAACACCCTTTTCTTCTTCCCACTTTTTTGGCAATTAACCCTTCTGTTATGTTGCGGGTCAAATTGACCCATATTATTTTAAAAAAGCAAAAAAAGTAACCTTTTTTCAGTATGAAACTTCTTGTTCTTGGCTTAATAAGGAAAATTAACATATAAAATAAAAATGGTTCATTTCATATATGAGCATTGATCTTAAAATAATCAATGGCATGTAAAACTAGTGTTTTATATGTAGGTCTTTCCAACATACATATAAAAACAGTTTTTAAATGCATTTTTTATGAAAAACGAGTGAATTATCCTCATTAAACCATGATCTGTGAGAGGTAAATAACACCATTACACCAAATATTGATTGAAAAAGTTAGTAACGGAGTTAATAATGAGATAAACCCATGCTTATTGGGATCTTTCGGTTTCTGACACTTTTCGATTAATTCAACATGCCCCGGGTCAAATTGATCCAGGAACATCGTTGATATTCCTGAGAAGTGAACATAACAGAAGGGTTAAACATTTGGCTTAAAATGTTCAGCTCATCAAGAAGCTGGGCAATTACTGTTTTTGCTGACAGTTCAACCAAATTCCTCTTCCCCCCCCCACCCAGGTCAAACTGTCATTCCAAATTTTCACTACAAAGACGCATCTTCATTAAACAGAACCACACTATTACTTTTCTTGTGGGTAGCCCAAGAATGAGAACAATTTGTCAAGAATTGCTGTTATTTTAGTCGATCAGAACAAATCTTGGGAAATGCACTAGATATTAAAAGTGAGTGATTATTTGTCATTGTGAACACAGCACAGCACACAGTGCACCACAACCAAATGTGACTTCTGCATTTGACCCATCCGTGAAGGAGCAGTGGGCAGCTAACAAGGGCAGCACCCAGGGAGCAGTGGTTGGGGATGGTACCTTGCTCATGAGTACCTTCAGTGGTACCTTTACCGGCCTGGAACTTGAACCGGTGACCTTCTGATCACGCGGCGAAAGCCCAACCATTATGCCACCAACTGCCCCTACTGTATCAACAGTGTAACTACACACTGATAGCAGTTGATAGCGTAACGTTTAGGGTATTTACCCTATGATCAGAAGGTTGTTACTTCGAATCCCAAGAGCGATAAAGGTACCACTGAGGTACTCATGAGCACTGCTCCTCTGGCACTGCCCATGTTAGCTGCCCACTGCTCCTTTATGGATGGGTCAAATGCAGAGGTCACACTTCGAAATCACAACAAAAAGTCACCTCTGCATTTGACTCATCCATGAAGGCCAATACCGTGCTACTGAATATGTCAGTGGTACCTTTATTGGTTCGGGACTTGAACCAGCAATCCTCAGATCACAAGGTCAACTCCCTAACCGTTACACTACCATCTGCCCCACTTCAAGTTTGTGGAAACTAAACGGGCAAAGCCCCAGTTAACCATTAAACCAACAACTGCATTAGGAAGATCCTGCATATTGTAATGTCTCTCTCACAATCTCCAGCATCATCTAAGAAATCTCTGCAAATTAAACCCATGTTGAGGCAAAGGCAAAGAAAATTCAAGGTTTTATTTTGTAAGCGACAGAGAAGCTCTCCCTCAGAGAAGTCCCCCATCAGACCCCCGAGGGCACAGCCCTGCGGATTATCAGAGATGTTAGGGGGTCCTTTTTTTCCTTCTTTTTTTGCTCTAACCAAAAGCAGCTGACTTGTGCCTCTCAAAACCAACCCCCAGCAGCTTCTCAGAGCTGCAGCAAAGGCCCAGGGGTTGGAGACGTGCCTTGTCCCACACAGCAAGATAAACAGAGAGGCAGCGAGGATCAGGCAGCTTTTCTTAAGTTTTTTTCTTGCATTTGTTTTTATGAAAGTTTAGACATTGAAACAGTATAATATTGTAAAACTGTTAAACTCAAGAAAACTCAATAAGTTAATGTTTTACACAAACAAGCATGTACTGAAATTAGCGTAAGAGTGCTTTTCAGTCATTGTAGATTCAGTTCTTACCTAACAACAAATCTCAGATAAGAAAACATTGGTGAATGTCAGAATCTTTGTGAAAACGGTGTAAGTGCGTTTAAAGAACAAATTTCTTCCTAAAAACGGTTGGTCAGTGAGACCCACTGGGCCTCAAACCTCAATATTTTTGTAATTAAAAAAATTGTTCTCAAATATGGTAACACATTTAAATAGTTTAAATTTACATAACTGTAACTGATCGTAACTGATTTACACAACTGATCGGAAAAAAAACCAATAAATAAAAATGTGCACAACCAAACATGCCAATAAAATGTAGGAGTTGTAGATTCTTACCTGGAAACAAGTCCCAAATAAGAAAAACATTGGTAAAGGTCAGAATCTTGTGAAAACTGTGTGAGTTTTAAGAAATTATTTCTTCTTAAAAACAGTTTGTCAGTGAGACCCACTGAGCCCCGATCGACAAAAATTATTTAATTTTTTATTTGTTCTCAAGAAAGTTAACATTAAAATTTTTGTAAATAATTTTACACAATTGTAGATCCAAAGAAACCCCAATGAGTTAAAATATGTATGCAATAAAACATGTGTACATGCTGCTCTTCAGCAAATGTAGATACTTACCTAGAAATAAATCTCCAATAAGAAAACATTGGTGAATGATTTCATGAAAAATTCATAAATGAGCTTTAAGAACAAATTTAGGAAGTAGCTAGGCAAAACTAGCGATGCTACTAACTTTTAAACTACTTTTAAAATTGTTTAGCTTGTGCGCTCTTGGCAGCTGTAGGATATCAAGGAAGGGAGTTGTCTTGTCTTGGTCAAGATATAAGCAAGAATCTGTGTCTGTAGTTAGCTTCTTTTTCTCTGTAGTTTGTAGTGTAGCTAACTACTATATTAAAACAGTAACTTGGCTGTAGCTTAGATACTTTTAATCATAAGTAACTTGTAGCTTCAAAAGTAGCTTAAAATTAGTTTCGCCAACACTGGAGATCTTTGACACCAACTCAAAGCAAGATTGCTATCAGTTGGATTTTTTTCTTCTCTTTTGCTAACTCTCTCTGTCTTTCTAAGGAACTGCCATGTAACACTTAGCCGTGTTTATTTAGAAAAATAGATGATCCTACATTTATTTTTGGAAAATCTGACCATCCTTCCTCTTCACCTCCTTCTCATCCATGATCGATCATGTTTAAAACTATGTGCAGAATCCTGCTCCAAGTTGTTAACCATGGGGTATTTTTAAATCATTAATCATATAAGTGATAAATGGTGTATGAAGCTCATAAAGCATGAGAAAAGTATATTTTTAAGGCGATTAGCCCTGAATTATTGTCTTTGCATAAAATATGTTGCGTGCTTTTGAAGTGGAGACCAATTTGCATGACCTAATTTTGTCACTACTTGTCTTCTGTAAAAACATCTTGAAGCAATGTTTCAAATCTGCAGAAATACCAAACATAGTTTTTCAGGTTCCCGGGGAAATATCTTTTGACAGCCTAAAACTCTGTAGAAATCATTCTCCAAGAAAACAACAGTCCAAAGTAATTTGGAACGCACGGGATGACGATAAATGTTGATCTTGGTTGGAATTAAGCACAGCCCTTATCCTTCATAAAAAAATTGAAGTTATGAAATCCTAAAATATTGTGTAATCTTTAACTCTCTCTGACACTCATTTATTTACTGTGAATCAAGAAAGGGACCTGTCTACGTTTGAAGATAAAATGGAAAAAATTCGATTATTAGTTTGTAGCTAATTATAATAACTTATATAACATGCAAATGTTATACAATGACATAACGAATCCTGTTTATGATGCAAATGGGACCGTTCACAATGCACTCAGCAACATTTAGTCATCAAACACAAAGGAATTTCTCACAAATAATGAACAAATAAAGGGAAAAGGAAAAATGGCGAACAAGTGCACATGCATGTGGCAAAAACATGTACGAAAGCACATGACACCGCTATAGCCTGCACATTTTAGAGTTGAAACGGAGGAGAAGTAGCGGCGCCAAACATGGGAGGATAATGAAATGATGACGCAAATAACACATTTTTACAGGCAGCAAAATGGACAGAACAATTATATTGTAGCTAATGTGTAGCTAAAATAGTTGTTACAAATTGTCTAGAGCAAAGCGTCATTGATCATCAATCGTCCAGTTGCGTTCGTGACTTCATTGTGTCCATGTACATTAAAAAGATATTTTTGCTGGTCATAAATGAGCATTTTACTGTTTACTGTCAGAATGGTCATTAATATAAAAACATTTTACAAGATATTGTAGCCTCACTTTATGGTGTGGTAATCAATTTGCTGCAGATTTAATTCTGAATGCAACAGAAAATACTGTTGAAATTCATCAGTCAGTGTTATAATGAATCTGTCATAGTTTAAATGAAGTTAAACTAAATTTCACAGTCCAATGTCTGCTGATAGCAGATAAGTCTGCTATGATGCGATTCACAAATTATTGATCGATTTGAGACAATATAATACAATGATTTAACACCATCACTTCCATACATATGGAATCACAAAAAACACCTTAATTATCATTTGACATTTTTTTTTTATTTAAATGAGACATTTTAATAAAGATAGACCTATAAAGATGTTTAGAATGAGCAAATGTAAAATTGTGTTGTGATGAAGCTTGCCCTGCCAGATGATGTTCAAGTGCAGAGTATGTTTATAAATCACCTGATATTATATATGATATTGTCTCATATCAGGCACTGGCTCCTGAATTGAAATCGTTTCAGACATCAAATTGTCCATTTAATCGATATAGTATCGATGAAACTTTACATCCCTGCTACTCAGTTGAACAGCCCATTGGTCGAGTTCTGATGCTGCACGAGTCTGATTGTGTTGCATCACTGTGGGAGCATACAGCCCCGAAATTAGTGCTAACAGACGTTTGTCCGGCTCGTAAATCTCCTTACACAATGGCTGGCATGCTGGTTTTTTTTGTGAGAGGGAGAAGGGCTGAGGTCTCTCAGCATTCCAAATCACCACCTCCTCTTTCTCTTGCTCTTTCTTCACCTCCGGCCTGAACTCCATTTTTACGAGGGGTGTAAATCAGGGCTTGAGAGAGGGTGTGGGACTGGGGTGTGATCACACCATTCAGAACGTCTCGTAGTTCCCACCGTCTGATCTTTTGCTGCAGCTTTGCATGTGTTTGTCTATGTAGATGAGGCCGGGACAATGATGAACATCTGTGTAATCTGTACCTGGATAAAAAGAAAGACAACTTTTCCATAAAGCTTTTCCACAGCGATAGTGCAGGTGCCGCTTCCCTTTTTCAAGATTCTAGATTCTTTATTTTTAAGTTAAAGAAACCTAACAATAACCAAATTAAAAAAATTAAAATATAGAAAAATGTTGTTAATACCATAAACATTATTTCTACATACACATATTATAATATAACTTTTCATATAAAATTTAGTGCCTTTTTGTTGTGAAATGGACATAGGATTTGCTGTTTTTTTCCACTGAAAAAAATATACTGGTGCTGCAAAATTGTCTACAAACCAGCACCAAAATCAGTAATGTCATGAGAGAGAGAAGTAAGCAAAGCCACGTTACACTTCACATTTACATCTATGTTTAAGCTGCAAGGCAATCAACACATAAAGTTAAATGGTATAAAAGTTTAGATTAAAGAAACCGTACAGGAACTAAATTATAAAGAATGAAAATACTGTATATAAAAACGTGTTTCTTAAATAAAGACTTAAACTATTAAAATCAACTCGGTAGCTTAACGGTTAGGGAGTTGGACCCGTAGTCAGAAGGTTCAAGTGCCGGTCAGGTAAAGGTACCTCTAAGGTACTTAAATATAGTTCAGGCAAAACCGATATAGGAATCACCTTCTACCTTTTGTATCATCCGTGATCAGAAAGTCAACAGTTTGAGTCCTGGATGGCTAAAGGTACCACTGAGGTATTCATGAGCAAGGTACCGTCCCTAAGCACTGCTGCACATCAGTTACCCACTGCTCCCTCATGGCAGGGTCAAATGCAGAGGTCAGATATAGTGTGTTCACAATGTCAAATAATCACTCACTTTTAAAAGTTTTAAAAGTTAAACAAAATCTGTCAAGTGCAGTGTGCCTTTTTTCACCATACCCACCTCTCATGACATCACAGGTGCTTTGGTTCCAGAACAACAAACTTTTGGGTGTCAATTCAAATCCGATTCAATGGCACCATGAATGGCACCAGTGCGGTGGAAACGAGGCATGAGGGAAATTGAGCAGGTGAGGGAAGCCAAAGGGAACTAACTAATCATCAGCTTTGCAAACCTTGTGTAATGCTTATGATGATATCAAAATTACATGCTTTTCACCATACAACTCCCAACTGTGGTGCAGTAAACATGACAGAGTTGCAAACCACAGAAACATCATTTTTAGTGGTCATAACACCATAACACAAATACAGAGCAGAGTGGAAGCAGAACTTTGGAGCTTCCTGGAGTTTCTGGGTTCTGCCTCACCACAATCGGATACATTTTATTTGGCTAAGGAAACATCCCCAAAGAAAACTTTTGATCAGCTGACCGTTTTTACTTATAAGTCTTGATCTGGTATTAACATTTCCCAGTAATTTCAGCTCTGTCAGCCTTTCTCTTGGATCTTTCTCAGCTTTCAGTCCCTAGTTCCTCACTGAATAATTGAATTGTAAACAGGTAAACAATTTTATTCACTTCATCGTCAGTGGTCATAATGTTATGGCTTATGTTATATTATGTTTAAAGTCTCCAGATTTGGGAGAAAACCCCAAGACTGTAAAGGAATCTCCATGTCCTGGTAATGCAATGAAATCTAATGTAAAACACGTTGGCCGAACTTGAGTGATGACATGAGAACCCTGACAGTTCCAAACCCTACACACCATACCAGATTGAGATCTGCACAATAACGGTCAATCTCAGTCCAAGAAGGAGGAGAGGATCCTATGTGTGCATATATAGAGTTTCTGAGTTTGGCTGGAGCTTCCCGATACGCACCACTGAGCAGAAAAGCCATGTGCCATGAGCGCCATGTATACTGTGCACTCTTTAAACACACTCCATGTTTATAATCTAGAGAAGACCTGGGCATTGCCCGGCCCATGGGCCACGTGCGGCCCTTTGTCTGTTCCTGGCCGGCCTGCCTAGGGACAGACATGAAATTACAAATTAAAAATAAAAATAAAACACAAGTAGTGTACTTTATGCACACCGTACAATGGCATTGTTTTTGTTTTGATGTTTTTTTTTGTTATTTTGAAGAAAAATGCAAAAACGTACATATTTCAACATTGCTTCTGATGTTAAAAGAATGTATCGTCAGAAATAAAATTACATAAATATATAATATGCCCTGCTCTGTACATTCATAGCTTAACTGGAACTCTGTTAAGTCTACTATTAACAGTAGGAACTAATCAAAACTAGACAACTGTCTGTTTTTAAATAAAGTTCAGTTGAGCAGAGTTTATTACAGTCTGTTGAATCGGCCGTCCTGAACTGGTAAAAGTACCACTGAGGTACTCATGAGATACTGTCCCCCAAAGGCCGGCTCTCTGGGCGCTGCCAAAAATGCTGCCCACTGCTACTTCACAAATAAGTCAAATGCAGAGGTCACATTTTTTGCAGTGCAATGCTGTGGTGTGTTCACAATCATTCACTTTAAACACAGTCATTATTTGCAAAAGGGTTTTTGCTAAAGCTATGTTGTAAAACAGTCACAGTCCAAAACCAGAAGAGACTGTCTGTGGGTCAGCCAAATCATAGGACAAAAACAGAGAATAATAACAATGGACGGAGGTCAGGACAGAAAGACGCTCAATGTGCAGTACTAGAGATGGACACAAAGACTAGGCTGATATCATTGCATTTAAATACAGGAAGTTGTGGGTTGTGGCAGGTTTATACTCAGGTGACTCTGATCGAGTAATCAAGAGTCTCAATGAAGACACGGAAGGAAATTCCTGCTGGATCTGGACTGAAACCGAGAGGTACTTTATTAACAGTGTTGTGACAAATACTTTGCAAATACCTGGAACTTCAATACAATTTCAATACCATATTAAAAGTATTAAAATACTACATAATGGTGCCAAAGAATTTTTATTAATAAACAACTAAACGCCGTACATGCATCCAGTTTTATTAATGAAATTGGGGCAGTTGGTAGCGTAACGGTAGGGTGTTTGCCCCGTGATCAGAAGGTCGCAGGTTCGAATCCAGAGCCGGTAAAGTTACCACTAAGGTACTCATGAGCAAGGTGCCGTCCCCAAGCACTGCTCCCCAGGTGCTTGTTAGCTGCCCACTGCTCCTTCACGAATGGGTTAAATGCAGAGGTCACATTTGGTTGTGGTGCACTGTGTGCTGTGCTGTGGTGTGTTCACAATGACAAATAATCACTCACTCACTTCTCAAATCACTTTTTAAAAATGATTTCATTTTATTTATTTTCAAAACATTTTCTGATGATTTAAGCATCTTTATGAATAATTAATTTAATGTAAATATCTAAACAGTAATAGCAAAAAAATCCCCCCACCGAGACAAAAGCAGTTGAAAACCCTGGATTGTATCATAATGACATTGTTTGGTGATTTTCTGTCTACGGCTTAAAAATTCCAGTTAAAAAGATGGTAGTAACTATGGATTCCCAATCTGCGATCCATGCCCAATCTATGCGCAATGTGAAGTAATGTAGAAACATTTATGGGATGCATCGAGATATCGCATCGCATCAAAGGGTTGACCTGATCTGATCGAATCATGAATCACGAATCAAGTTCTGCTGATAACAAATGCATAGTTCAGAGACTAAAAAAAGTAAATAGCGAAGTGATGTAACTCCTTCTGAGACACCGACACATTTTCTTTCAATGTTTGTAGAGTTTTCCCCCATTTACTTGTGTAGTAATGAGCCTTAATGATGCCAAAGCTAAATAAACCACACGTTAGACAAGATCACAATCTAGTGCGTCTCATCATGGAGCATGCAAGCACACACAAACACACACACACACACACAGACTCACACACACCACCCATTATGTGAGTCCCTGAGATAAAAGTGAGGAATACAAAGGAGCGGAGTAAGGCTGAGCCAAGTCCCGCATGTGTTTATGGCATGAAAAGTGGCTGCTGGATGTTAAAGTTGTAGTGTGTGAATTACTTATGTGATGCCCAACAAATGGAGGTAATTTAGCGCTTTCAAAGGCTAAGATACACTTCTGAGTTCAGCCATAATCGAACATAATTGTGATGCCTTCTCTTAGCGTGAGGTTGGGAGCGTGTGTGTGTGCGTCTTTTGCTTGTGATAGCGGGCAGTGCTGTAGTGATGGATGAACGAGGGACATATGGGTAAAAGATGGGCCAAAGGGGTTCTGGGAAGGCACACAGATCCACCAAAAACAGGACTAACACACACACACACACACACACACACACACACTACTCATACACATTAACATCCCAAACCACACACAACTAAACACATGGCATCGGTTTGACCAGTAAGTACCTCACACAAACATGCAAACAAACATATGCACGCTCACCCACCGACGGCCCACACGCAAATACACGCACATAGCCGGGCACACACACAAAAACACACGCACGAAATCCTCTCTACAATGCTCTACGCACACTCACTCACCCATACCGCACTGTCCCTTTCTGGTAATACAAAATCTTTTCTTTGGAATTCCACAGACACCACGCACCAAAAGAGTGAAGACACACAATCTTCCATATCGTTGACAGAAAATACGCCTGTGAGCGAAATATGACACTAGAACTGAGTCAGAAATGGGCAAAAGTCTTGCCAAGGTCAAACAACAGAATCGGTGCAAAACCCACAGACCGTTTTCTGGAATGTGAGCTTCCCTGTACATGTTGATTTTTCGTCTTTCTCTTGGGAATTTTTGCTCCTGATGTTAGCTGGAATTCCCAGAATGAGGCCTCAGATCTGCGCATTCCCAGGACTGTGGTCTCGGTCCCAAACTTTTCAGTATAATCATCGTTTTTCTCGTATCTTTTAGCTCTTTTTTGTGAGTCAGTGTTTTTTTTTTGTGATTTAATGTGATTCCTTGTGAGCAAAAAAAACGTACTGTATGGAGCATATGAAAGCTGATGAAAATGGCATCAAACTGGCATTGCTGAGCACCCGTTTCTCTCCCACTCACTTTCTTTGAAATTCAAGTACCAACTACCAGTTCCAGACATCAGTGTTCAGTTTCTACTTCTGTTCCGTTTGCCAAAATTGCTTTTAACAAGAGACGATCTTCCATGTAGGTCTAAGTCATACAAAGAAAGAGAAGACAAACGTCATTATTAAATCATTTGTTTAGAAAAATTCCCGTTATAAGGCTATGATGGCAAAATAAGCTTAACAACGAATTAAATTAGCTGGGATAAGTTGGGATTCTGATGCTTTCAGTGTGGGGTTTATGTGCTCTCCCTGTTTTGGCATGGGTTTTCTCCAACAAGTCCAAACGTTGGAACACTGGTAGTGTTTAGTAGTTAAGACCGGGCTCGGACTCGGCCCTATTTGTACTCGGTCTTGTCATGGACTCAGGATTTTATTTGGATTACAGCCGAGACCACAACGAAGGCATTTTACATTGTTTATTAACTAGTCTTTTAATAACTCAGAATCCCTTTAACTTACAGAAACCACATACGTACAGTCAGAATTCATTCCTCTGTATGTGAAATTAATTCTGAGTAATTCTGTACACAAAAACTGAATAAAAAGGCATTAATTTCATTATTTGCAATGTAAACTCTTGTGTTACCCCTTGGGACTCAAATATGGAACGCCATCATGTGCAAAAATGTAGTTCTCTTTCAGAAAGGCCAAAAGCAGCTCATTTTATAGGCCAAAATTACCCTAAACGTAGTATTTCTTCATTTTCAGTTGATCAGAAAATATTATTCTTTTCAAGTCCCAGATCGGTAAAGGTACCACTGAGGTACTGAGCACTGCTCCCCGGGCACTACCAAAAAGCTGTCCACTGGATCAAATACATATTGGTCATATTTGGTTGTGCTGCACTGTGTGCTGTGCGGAGTTCACAATGACAAATAAACTTAAAGCATGCCCGGTAGGTTGATTGGTTGCTCTAATTTGCCCTCTTAGGTGTGAATGTGAATGTGTTTGTGAGAGAGTGTGTGTGTGTGGTGTCGGTGCCTGCCCTGGGTTTGATCCCTGCCTCATACTCAAAGCCCTGAGAAAGGCTTCAGTTCCCACGATCCTGATAGGGATTAAGCAGTTCAGATGATCAGTGAATGATTTTATTTTGTCTTTTACAATATATTCATTTAATTTGTAGTTACAGTTGTTTTTAAATTAGTAGCTCATCAGTTGAAACATTGATAGCTGACCGGCCTTCACGTATTAAGGCTTTAAGTGACTAAAAATAACCCGCTGCGTGTACATACATTTCATCTTTTTTGTTTTTTTTTTCACCATTAGTCAGTATTTCAAATAGAAATAAATTGATAAAGATGTGCATTTTTATGCAGTGATTAAACTGTGGAATATGTTTCCCAACAGAGGGATTTGTACTCTCCCCGTGACGTTTCGGTGTTGCTGTTGGAAGTGGAGAGGCTCGAGTGTGGCCAGTAAACATGTTTTTAAACGGAATTGGAGTGAGACGAAACTTTGCTAGCTGCTTGGGTTTTGACAGACCGTGGTTTAATGCTAAGACTTTGCAGGGGGTTTTATTGTGTGTGTGAGTGTGTATGAGTGAGGGTTGAAAAAGAGAGTGAATGTTGGAGAGTTAAGGCTTGCTTTAGACATTTTAGAGGTAATACAGTAAACCAAATGTGAGTATCTTGGTTTGAAATACAGCTCTGTGGTCAATCAGTTCTCCAAAAATCTAAAAGGATGCACATACATTTATAAAGCCACCTGTTAATTCACCTCAAGACAAAGACATTTCCTTTGAATTGTGTAGCCTTGTAGATAAACCATGCTTTTAGATTTTCAAGTTTAAGGGCCTGCGCCCACCAACCACTTTTTGTCCGTTGAGAGCGGTCAAAAACCCCACTTGCAGAGCACTTTCTCAACGCACTCGTTGTTGCTAAGTTACAAAAAGCGTCCTATTCCTATTTCAACGTGTTTCTTTGAGGTCTCTAGTTTGGCCGAAAAGATGGGGAGAGATAGCATCTTAGCATTAGCGGCAGCGTTTGAAATCGATTCTTACATGTCCATGAAAGTGAACAGCTGGAAGTGTACCAGTCCTGCCCCTTCCTCGATTTTGATTGGCTAGCAAGAGACAAGTGACATTGACAAGTGCAGCGTTGATCTAAAAGTTGAATGGATTTCAACCTGAAGCTCTTGAAGACGTTTTTTTTCCGCTGAAGGCGCTTTAGCGGACGGGACACTGAAGCTCATAGGATTTGTATTATTTGTAGTATTATTTGAAGTAATTATGTAAAAATGCATTAATTACATAATTCGCGATGAAAACATTAGTTAGCACTCGCGACTCTAATATGGACGCCATCATGCACAAAAACGTAGTTCTCTTACAGACAGGCCAAAAATAGCTCATTTTATATAATTAAATAAAAACTCTGATGTGACATGGATTTGTTGGCCTTCAGCCTGACTTGCTTCACACAATTTGGCCCTCGGGGACAGATAATTGGGGACCACTGCCCTAACCCTTTCATGCACAGCGTCCACCTCAGTGGACAACCATTCACAGACTTTGGCTTATTACAGAGTAAACAGAGCAGAGCCTTTTCAGGAGTTATTCACGGAATGATGATATTAATATTACGTTACGGTTGAGTAACACACTGGGGTTTTGGTGCATTTAGTCTCTGCTGAAATGTGCACTCATTTTGCCGTGGAGCTGCTCGGGTCGGTTCAGGCAGAGATGCAGGAGTTACACAACGGTGAAAGTCTTGCCTAGTGTTTCTGAGCAAAATGTGCCAGGGACCACACATTACTCAACACATTCTCAAATGATGCAATGCTCTGGTGGACGG
This sequence comes from Distichodus sexfasciatus, assembly GCA_032718565.1. NCBI lineage: Eukaryota > Metazoa > Chordata > Actinopteri > Characiformes > Distichodontidae > Distichodus > Distichodus sexfasciatus. The sequence goes on along the minus strand of JAVGVS010000504.1, from coordinate 87,740 downwards.
CAATGAGGGTTAACATCAACATTAATGCTTAAGGGCAAAGCAAATTCAGAAATGATTCATTTCTGCTGTAATTAACTTTTCTGCATATACGCTAGGAGTCAAAAAAGTGACCATAAACACAAACATAAACATATTGCTTTGCACCTGTAGAAAACCTGCACGAACACGGGGAGAGCACGCAAATTCCACACAGAAAGACCCCACGCCCGCCCCAGGGATTGAACCCAGGATCTTCTTGCTGTGAGGTGACAGCGCTAACCATCGCCCCGTCATGCTGCCCGGCAAAGATCACAAACAATGATATTTTTATATTCTAAACAAGTCTGATAACTAAAGGTGTAGGTGTGAGCTTTATGGTCAAAAACAAGTGGTGTGACGCCAGAAGTGTTTCTGCTCTGTCCAGCTGCTGCTCGCCTCATCTGGAATACCTGAGCATAAAGGGTTATCTTTTCTACCTGCCTCACGAGTTCACCTCGGTCATCACCACGGCGGTCTAAATACCACCCGCGTGGACACAGGTATGGCTTTGTCTGAACTGTTTGTGCTGAGTGTGTTTCAAAACATACACCCAGACGTGGTTTTGGGCAAAGGTACAGAGGTCTCTTTTCAATCAAATTCAATATAATAATCAATTTAATTCTGAATACAAGAATGACAGACTGTTGAAACTCAACAAGTTACCGGGGTCTCTTTTTTAATTCGCTCGTAGCAGTATGCCATTAAAGTGATGCACTTAAAGAGGCATTAACGCCACACCAGTGTGCAGTTATAACACACCAGAGTGTTATAATGGCATGCTGTTACGGGCTGTGTTGACGTTCAGTCAGGCAGCCATGTCGTTATTTTCAGAGCCAACAATCAAAGCAAAAGAACACACTTTCATCTATTTACCTCACTAGTCACGCATTTGGAACGAGTTTTCAGCTCTTACTACACCTTCAGGGCAGAACTGTATGTTCTTTTATTCAATTTCCCATTTTTGGACACTTTTTGGTCCTTCTTAAAGAAACGTGTGCCTTTTAAACAGTTGTTTAACTCAGTTAAAGCAGAAAGCATGCAGACTTTATTAAGAAGTTATTATTAAAGTCACTGGCTTTGAACGATGGAAATCAATTTCATGAGTAATAGCTATAAAGAATTTTTCATGGATAATAAAGACAACTTAAGTCTCTCATACTGTCACATCAGCACTGACATTTTCTTGGGGATGACACCACAAAGTCAGTGATCAGTCAGTGGTCACCTCCGTTTTTGACCCATCTGTGAAGGAGCAGTTGCCAGCGTTTTGGCAGCACCCGGGTAGCCGTGCTTGGGGACAGTATCCTGGCTCATGAGTACCTCAGGGGTACCTTTACCGGTCACGGCCTTGAACCGGCGACCCTCCAATCACAGGGCCAACTCTCTGACCGTTATAATAACAAATGCTGCAAAATTATCCTGGATACCTCAGCAATTGCCAGAGAGAGGGATATACAGCTCTGGAAAAAAATAAGAGACCACATCACTTTTTTCTGTTCAAAGGTAAAATGTTTTTATGAGTTACTGCAGTTATTGCAGTTGCAGATCTGTTAAAAATAAGAGAGCAGTCCATATTTTAATATAAGTGCAGTTCTGTTTTTATAGCAGCTATTCCGTGTGCTATGTTCCAACACCGATACACCTGATAAGAGGACCGACATGCATGCATAAGGTTGCACTTCAGACCAGATTCTGTTCTTCCCTAAAAACAAATGTAAAGTAAGAAGACACTTTCAGAATCTTTACCAAAGACTAGTCTTAAAGTCGGCGGCATTAAGAACAAATTTCCTCTAAAGCATGTTTTGCAAAATGAGATCGCTATCACTATCAAATGAAGATTTCTTTCTTTGCACTCAAATTGAAGGAAAAAAAATCTTGCCCAATTACAGTTGAGCACAAATTAAATTCTCTATATGAAAGAAACATGTGGCTTGCATCTTTACACTTAAATCTTAACCAGAGAGAGGATTGATTTGAAGTTATGTGGAGTGGAACGTTTTAATCACAGAAGTAAAAAATCAAATGCCCTGAGCTCACCCAGTGACTCATACTCAGGGCCATAAAGCAGTTCTTACAGTCACACCTGAAGCAAGTCCTTTTTACTCTCCATAACTTATCAAATTTGGCTTCTTGCCTCCAGCCTGGAGTTTCCTCCCTCTCGGCGTTGCCGTTTTCACTCCAACTTGAAGCTGTTCCGAGCTAGAGTTACAGAGAGCCCGGGGGAGAGACGAGGCCCTTATTGTTCTCGTGTATTACCACTTAAATCAAAATTTCATCCAGATGGTTCCTATTACCGGTGAACTGCTGGCCATGCTCTTGTTTGAGATATTCTTCTGCTTCTAACCTTGTCAACTGCACGCCATGTGCGATGCAGGATTAATGGCCAGAGATAACTGTAATTCTCGTCAGATGGAGTGTGTAACAAACAAATGAAGTGACACGTCGTAGACTGACAGAGTTTGAGTGCAGAATAAAGAGGACTCGGATCTGAATATTAGGTTTTCAGACAGATCACATTAAACTGAACACAACAACTCAGCCAAAACAACAGTGTTGGGAAGTAGCTAACTATAAGTAAGCACTAGCTACGTTTTTCTGTAGCTTATCAGTAGCAAAGCTCTTTCAAAATATGTAACCCTCCACGGCAAAACCAGTCACTTGTCGCAAATTTTCTAAATTGAGTTATTATGTTTTCATGAAAGGGCATAAATCGATACCTATATCGAATGAATGGGACGACATATGACTGAGATATCAACATTCAAAGGAGTCGGGTTTCTCCTGTCACGCCAAGTGAGAAACGGAGAAATCTGCCTTTGAAGTTGACTATCGCCGTAGCACTCACAGACGCTTGGTGCGGTCGCGGCTACGTTTGTATTTACGGTAGCCTACGCTGCATTCACAGCCACACGGATAGCCTACCTGCGTTAGGTTAACTGAACTCGGGAGACGGAGATGGATTCCGGAGAAATATCTTCACGCTAGTCAACCAGTGCATTTACCGTAAATATTGAAGTAGAGCGGTCAAAACAGAACCTTTTAACATTCTGCTGGAATTGATTTCCTCACCTCAAGAAAGTCACAGTTTTAGGATGGAAAGGGTAAGTTTTCAGCCAAATTTATTCACAACAGTACAGTATAGACCTTCCACTGTTTCAAAACACTAAAAACAAAAAATCCAAAATTTTACCCCACACAACATAAACGCTCATTTTTCTCAGATACCTCCGTTGCAACAAGCGACTGATTTTGCCGTGGAGGGTCACATATTGTAGCTTTAAAAGTTACTTCTGTTTTTAACAAATAGTGATGTGTCATGGCAAAGTGCTATACAGTTACAAAAGATACAAATATTAAGTATATTTTCAGCTAGTAGATGTTTCTGATTGGGGTTGAATTGGCAGAAGTGGCGAGCCCTCAAGTGTTGGGGCAGTTGATAGCCTTTGGGTCAGTTAAGAGTGTAACGGTTAGTGAGGGTCACCAGTTCGAATCTCAGACTGGTAAAGTTACCTTGCTTTCTTCCTGGGTGCTGCCAAAAAACTGCCCACTGCTCCTTCATGGATGGGTCAAATGCAGAAGTCACATTTGGCTGTGATGCACTGTGTGCTGTGCTGTGCTGTGTTCATGATAACAATCATAATCTCTCATACACTTAAACCAGGACACTATGTGGAATCCAAACCCTTGTCATATTAATGTCCAATCATGAGGCTTTTTCTATCACATTCTGCTTTCTGCTCTCAAGAAATATGGTTGAACCACTGGATGTTCTGTGAGTAAAAAAGGTTATTTTGCTTTTTGCTTTGTCTAATCTAAAACAGAAGCCCTTTTTCAATCAAAGAGTTAAAGTTGTTCTCAGCATCTCATTCTTTCACAACATTTTGGCAAAATTTAGGCATTATCTCCAGAAGTGGGGGCCTCTCTTTCCCTGGAATAATCTTGGATGACCCCAAAAATGAATAATAAATAAAGAAATAAAAGATCTTTTTTACTTGTCCAGGCCTTTTTCAGAGTTAGGCAACACTTCCGTTTTGACTTTCTGAGGAGATATTTCAGCTGGAGATGTCAGCAAAACATGGCGCTTCAATGTTACAGCACATTTATTTATTGCAGGCGCTGATATTTTAACACAGCTTTTTGCACAAACTCCTCATTCACAAAGAGGCCGTTACTGGGCCAGATGGTTCTAATGTGTTTGTTTATGGACGGGCTCGACGGAGGGATGGAGGTCCTACGAGAGGAATAAGTCACATCCCCCACCTACAGCGCTTCCTTGTGATGCGTTACACAGCAGATTTAACAATACGTCCTTCTCTTTAACACACACACACACACAGATATGCAAAGACACATCAGCAGGAATATCGAATTAAACATCAGCAAGAACAAAGGATCCTCAGTGAAGTGTATGAGTTCCGGCAAAGCAGGCGGCGTCCCTCCGCTCTCGGACTCTGGACGACACGAGAAAACCAACAATGACGTCTTCTTTATGCCGAACACCTGCTCTGCTGTGGGAGCACGGGGTTAAACACACTCAACCTTACACACACACACACACACACTCTTAAACTTTTTTCCACTGCATTTGTGTTGGTGCCAGTTCCCAGTTGGACCCATTGCCATATTTTTCGGTACCATAAAGTCAGTTCCAAACTGGCACTAAAACCTTACTGGTCTGAAGCCATGAGCCTGTGATGTAATGAGAGTTGGGTAAAATAAGTGAGGAAACTTTAGTTAAAGCAGATTCAGAGTAAGTTGCAAGACAAACTGTAACTTAAATTCAATTATTTCATATTATTTACTGCTTACAACATTAATTACTTGTGCTGAAAGTGAAAAACAACATATATCAGGGTTATGTCAGTAGAAAGTTAGTAGGAATTAACGCTAGTAAAAAATTAATACGCTACTAGAAACTACCACCATTCTGAATTCAGAAAAACATTTCTAGTGAAGTGGTTAGTGCTGCCGCCTCACAACGAGAAGGTGCTGGGTTCGATTGCCGGGTCGGCCGTAAGGTCTTTCTGTGTGGAGTTTGCATGCTGTCCCCGTGTTTGCGTGGGATTCCGCCGGGGCCTTGGGTTTCCTCCCACAGTGCAAAAACATGCAATTTAGGTTAATTGGTGACTCCGCAAGGTGTGAATGTGTGCCCTGCAGTGTGTTGGCACCTTCCCAGGGTTGGATCCCTGCCTTGTGCCTGTAGTTTCCAGGATAGGCTCTGGTCCCCCCGCGACCCCAGTTGGGATTAAGCGGTTTGGATAACGAATGAATTAATTTAATTATTGTAGACATCAATCAACAAAGTCAATGTAAACTGGACTATCTTGCAAAATACTAAGGGCAAAAAAATTAAATTTCTGATGCCAATTTTCATGTTTAACGCAATCAATCAGTGACATTGGTGACTTTGTGCCTGTGTCAGTCCAAAAATGGTTCATTTTTAAACATTAGATGTAATTGCAAACCCCCCCCCAAAAAATAAAACAGATAAATCTCTGTCAGTGATCTGATGAGGATATGGCGAATAGACAGACGCTTACAAACTTCCAGCGGCCGGGTTAGGCGGCTGTCGGAATGCTCCCGATTCGGACAGGGATCTGGTTAGGATTTGAACCGAATGCCTCACTTTCACAATTCGACAGTTTTGTGAGGATATAACCGTTAGCCGTTAGCCCTTGTAGCGTGGTGGTTAACCCAAATGCGGCTGAGAGCACGAATAGGAAGGATGGCCACGCGAGTTGATTTAAGAACGCTCTTACACAAAGAGTTAGGATTACCACAATAACCCGAGTTCTAACAGCACACACTCTATGAAAGAGATGAACCCAATAACTGGAGTACTCACAGTTGATGCCGAAGTGAATCGGAAAAAGGGCCAGGTTGACTCAATGGCAGAGCGATTCACCGCAAGGAAATGACTCCTTATATACCCTTTGAACCGCGACCGGCCGCGTCCCAATCCAACTACCAACTTTCCTTGCACACACACACAAACACACCATATGCATAAAGCGCGACTTTACAGTTCTGACTTCTGCACATACTCTTACCTAACATCGCTTATTAAGAACCACAAGCTTAAAACAATGTTATTACAGTGAGAGATCAAACAGCACTGGCCGCCGGAGTGAGGGAGTGTAGCGCTGGATGAAAGAGTCCGGGTCTCATCCATCGTAACCCTGAAACAACAGCACAGGTTGTCCTGGATTCATGCAGTGTTTGTGTTAGCGTCTGCACTTGGGGCCGATCAGATTCTCGCTGGCTTCTCTTTGTTTAAGGTCCTCAGGTGCACGGCAATGCAGTAATCATCATTTTTTGATCTTGAATATAAGGTCTCTGTTGTCTTTAAAACTTTGATGACATCAGAGAGTTGAAGAAGAAAGGAAGTAGAGGAAACATTACAGTTAGACCGAAATACATTTCACAGATTCACAAAAAGGGCCCCTGTGCTGTGCACGTAACCTCTCAAACTCTCTCTATAAAATCAGAACAACAAGAATCAGAATCAGTTAAGGTAAAGTTAACACTCACAAGGAATTTGACCTTTCACTCCAAAACAAATGACAGTAATCATTAAAATAAATATAGCCGCAAGCGGCAACAAAGGGGGCCCAAGCAAAAGTCACAAATGCCATAGACACACACCCACACACTGCTAATACTAATCTTTATGACAGAGGACCCTAGAGGTCAAAACACATTTTCCCATACAATTTTCGGACGAGTTTCACACTATTCCTACTTACCCTGAAAATTTCAGCCTTCTGCAACTTACGGTTCAAGCTGAACATTCCATTTAGTAGCAGAAAAAAAATAAAATAAAATAAACAGAACACTGTGCTTGGACCTCTAAAAATGAACATATGTGACCCTCCACCCAAAACCAGTCGCTTGTTATCATGTTTTCATGAAAGGGCATAAATCAACCTTCAAAATGATACCTATATTGAATGAATGGGACGACATATGACTGAGATATCAACATTCAAAGGAGTCAGATTTCTTTTGTCACACCAAGTGAGAAACAGAGAAATCTGCCTTTGAAGTTGACTATCGACGTAGCACTCACAGACGCTTGGTGCGGTCACGGCTACGTTTGTATGTACGGTAGCCTACGCTGCATTCACAGCCACACGGATAGCCTACCTGCGTTAGGTTAACTGAACTCGGGAGACGGAGATGGATTCCGGAGAAATATCTTCACGCTAGTCAACCAGTGGATTTACCGTAAATATTGAAGTAGAGCGGTCAAAACAGAAACTTTTAACATTCTGCTGGAATTGAATTCCTCACCTCAAGAAAGTCACGTTTTTAGGATGGAAAGGGTAAGTTTTTCAGCCAAATTTATTCACAACAGTACAGTATAGACCTTCCACTGTTTCAAAACACTAAAAACAAAAAATCCAAAATTTTACCCCACGCAACATAAACAGTCGTTTTTTTTTCTCGGAAACCTCCATTGCAACAAGTTTTGCCGTGGAGGGTCACATATATTGATCTTTACACCAACATGGACTTTAGTATTAAAAATATAAAGTTGGTTCTCCCTTTGCAGCTACAACAGCTTCCACTCTTCTTGGAAGACTTTCCACATGATTTCACAGTGTTTCTGTGGGTGTTTATGCATATTTTTTTTAGTGGAGCATTTCTTGGGTCAGGCGCTGATGTTGGGCGAGAAGGCCTGGCTCGCAATCTCTGCTCCACTTCATCCCAAAGGTGCTGGATGAGGTTAAGGTCTGTGCTCTGTGCAGGGACAGTCAAGTTCTTCCACACCGAGCTGCCAAACAGAGTGTGATTCATTCACCCCACAGAATGTTTCCACTCCTCCACAGTGCACATTGGACTCGTGGTGATGTGAGGCTTGCATGCAGCTGCTCGGCCGTGGAAATCTGTTCCATGAAGCTCACGCCTCACAGTTTTTCTTCAGCCTCTTCAGCTATGAAATCAGCAGAGCATTGATGACGTTTACACACCATGGATCTTAGCAGTTGTTGACCCCACACTGTAGCTTTACTAGTTGCTGTTGTTCCGAAATACTTCCTCTGGCCGATAATACCACTTACAACTTACCACTTGCAAATGTGGCATCCTATCACAGTACCACGCCAGTATCACTGAGCTCTTCAGAGCAACTCATTTTCACCCCAGACAGTGAGTCTGATTGAAACACCTGAATTCAATAATTAAGAGATGGGTCCCAATACTTTTGTCCATAAGTATTTTTGCTACTGATAAGCTACTAAAAATGTAGTAGTTTTAGGGCCTGTGTCCACCAAACACAGTTGTTGCACTGAGAGCGGTCAAAATCTCACTTCCAGAGCGCTGTACCTGCACTTTTTTGGCACTTCTCTCAGCCCTTGCCATTGCTAAGTTACGAAAAGCATCATTGGGTTCTTCCTCATTCGTTCTTATTTCATGTAAACATTGTAACGTGTTCTTTTGAGATCTGTAGTTTAGCCGACAAGATTATCTTTCCAATGGAGAGAAATTCCATCTTGGCGTTAGCGGCAGCGTTTGAACCAGATACTCACATGTCTTTGAGACGTAGAGATTGGCTGCATGAGATAAACCGTGCAAGAAAACAGCTGGGAGAGATTTATATGTCCCGCCCCTTCCTAGATTTTGATTGGCTAGTAAGAGAATAGTGACAATGACGAGCCTGGCGTTGTTCTAAAAGTGAAGAGTTTTTCCCACTGAAGGCGCTTAGGTGTTTGGTGGACACAGGTCCTTAAGTTAGCAGTGTTGCTCATTCTAATTAGCCACTCTCCAACAACAACACCTATGAAACACAACAAAGCAAGATTGACGACTCTATCCGCTTTGTGAGAAGTTTGTTCACTGTTAAAGTTGTCACTGTTAAATGTTGTTTTTTGTGAGAAGTTTGTTCACTGTTAAAGTTGTCACTGTTAAATGTTGTTTTTTGTGAGAAGTTTGTTCACTGTCAAAGTTGTCACTGTTAAATGTTATAATATCAAAGTTACACATTTAAGGTGTGGTGAGCAGTATTGGAATCACTGTTTTGCTAATTTAATTCAAAATCAAAGTCTGTTGGCACCTTTTGAGAAAATGATATGAATGGAATGAAAAACAGTGTTCATTGAAAAAAACCGAGGAAGGTGCAGATATGAGATAGTGGAAGAGCCGAGTGACAGACTGTTAGGGACGAGTCCAACAAAGACATGCTGTAAAAATGATAGAGAGGAAGGTGTGAGGAGAAGAGAAGCAGAGGAGGAGGATGTCGCTGATAGCATGTGAATGTATGTTTGTAACCCAACTTAGATGAACCCAAATGCGTATTTTAACTCAAAATAGTTTTTAAACTTGTCTGGCTACTCAGAGAACACATACCACAATATATTTACTCAGAAGAATGTGCTATTTTCAGTAATCTCCTTGTGTCCGAGAGCCTAGGTCATCTTAATGACTTAACCTCAAATGTGATCGTTATGACTTTCAGATAAGTGTGAAGGATACAGACTAGTGACTATGATTCATACTTAATACACTCACGCATGGAAAGCACGTTTTGCAGATCTGTTCTGTCATCCTCATTTTACCACCTTTACTCACTATCATATAATCACATGTGCTAATGTTATATTTAAGTGAGTTATTATATGTTATTGTGAACACATCATAACCCAACACCCAACAAAATGTGACCTCTGCATTTGACCCATCAATGAAAGAGCAGCGGGCAGAGCAGTGCTTGGAGATGGTACCTTGTTTATGAGTATCTCAGTGGTACCTTTAGCAGTTCGGGACTTAAACCGGTGACCTTCCAATCACAGGGTCAACTCCCTAAGCATTACACTACCAATATTTGCCCCTAATATTTATCTTCCCCCAAAACACGTTTAAAAGCGTTTTCACTAATTCTCCAATTACAAGTGATAGGATGTTCATTGTTAACGCTTCTTGTTGTTAATGTCCACCAGTATTCTGGCTCAATGTGTTGTTTGTTTTAATTCACATCATGTCTTAATGCACTGATAGCATTTGCTGCTAGGTTCCAGAAATTACTGAAAGACACCATCATCTGCCATTGCTGTTTTAAAAAATATCCATTGGTGAATTGGTTAATGGCTGAAATTCAAAAGATCTTGGTCTAGTCCGGATCTAGTCAGGTCTGGTAGAAGACATGAAGCTGGAACCTGGATCTAGCAACCTGCTTTGAGAAACAGACTCCCTTCTGGATTTCAGCTAGGGCTTTGGATTGTGATTAGGAACTGAAGTACCAGTTTGAATGTTTTCACAAAAACTGTGGAATCATAACATCCCCCGCAGTACCAACTTCCTGAGACAATAAGACAATGCTGGCTAAGATTTACATAATACCACACACAGGGGCTAAATCGGGGCAAACCCTACCTGGAGAACGCCTCAGGGATTTGGTTAAGGTCATCTAAATTTTCAACACAATTGCCGAACTGTGTCGGAACAAGGATACGGCTGCATTTATGAACGCTGGAAGATCCGCTTACCCGACCGGTTTTCCCTTGACATTTTGCTATTCATGAAAAAGGAACAATAGTATGATTTTCGCTAACCACAGAGGTTCTTGAATTTGAAGTTTGTAGTCATCAATCATTCCACGTCTCCATTGTATTGCCGAGACGTGGCGCGCTGCCACACCGCAATGCTGATCAACAGAACCAAACCTAAAGGATAATTTCAGTATAATTCACTTTAAAGCAAAACTCCTACACTATACTGTGTTTGTTTTTTGGCTCGCGTCTAATATGCCACTCAAAATCAAATAAATATTGAAGAGTGTGCACAGCGTTGCATAACCTCAACAGAATAAACAAGTTCGATTGTCTTTCCCACCTGTCAAACTGATCTAAATGCATATTTCAAATTTTTACTCACATAGTCACACTTGAAATCAAACACATGGCATGAAGTATGAATTTTGGAGTTTCTTGTCACACATATAACATGAATTATAGACATTTGAAGAGCTGTTTGTTATTTTACTGGAAATTAATTTTTAGAGAAGGTACAATCACTAAGAATAATTTGGTTTCTCATTCATACGACCCCCATGAAATCCACTTTGATTTTTAGGATGACCAAGTGAAAGTGAAAGTGAGTGATTAGATCATTGTGAACACACCACACCACAGCACACATTGCACCACAATGAAATGTAACCTCTGGATTTGACCCATCCATGAAGGAGCAGTGGGCAGCTAACATGGGGAGCAGTGGTTGGGGACGGAACCCTGCTCATGAGTACCTCAGTGGTACCTTTAAAGGCCCCAGGGATTCGCACTGGCAAATTTCCGATCACGGGTTGATCATATCTACTGTAGTTTGTGGTTTGGAGTTCTCTGCAGTTTTGGGGAAGCTGCTTTTAAATGGTCGCTTTTCAAACTACAAGCTACTTATGATTAAAATTAAAGTAAAAATTAGTAAATGTAAATCATGCTGGATAAGAGCATCTGATAAATGATGTAAATGTTAAACTTGTTTCAGTGCATTTTTTGTGAAAGGAAACTTAAAATGAAAATATGTCATGCTTAAAAAGTCGCAAAGGCAAATAAGAATGAATGACAAAAAGATATTTGCTATTAAAAACAGTGTCTGCTAACCAGTGTCAGGCAGGATTACTAGTTAGTTATTTTTAAGTAATTGGCTACGTTACAACATTACTGTCTCTAAACTGTAACGTGTTACACTTTTGAGTTACTTGAGTTACTTACCAACTGTGGAAGTAGGACTTGGATAAAATGTAGGGCGATGTGGTGTAGCATAATGACTGTAGGCATACACTCTGTAGGAAATCTTGTACTAAATCTTGTACTAAAGGTCTCACAGTGTTGATTTTTTTAAAAACAGCACTAAATTTGGGATAAAAGTGTGTTGTAACATGTTACTGAAATATGTAAATATGAAATATATAAAAGTAATGCATTACAGTAATTGCGTTATTTTTGTAATGTTACTCACAACCCTGCTCCTAAAATCGACAACATCCACTGTGAACAGTTTCTGCTTGCATATGTTTGTAGTTTGTTTGAAACGCTATCTTTCCCCAAAGCAGTCTGAGATGTGAAAGCCACGCTGACTCTTTAGAAACGGAGGAAACCTACCCCAGATGGTCTAGATGTGCGTGTGTGTGTGTGTGTGAGTGAGAGAGAGAGTGGAGAGAGAGAGAGAGAGAGAGAGAGGGTGAACAAACATGGCACCAAGTTAAAGGAAGCTGGCCCGGTCCACATCTGCTCCAGATTTCTATGACTAAGAGACAAAGTCTATGAGGAGTTCAGCTGGACTTTACTCTGGACATTCAACACAATGATGGCCTCCTTCCCATTGCTGTTAACGGTGACAAAGAAAGTAAAATGTGTAGTAAAAATATCACATTGAATTTAGAATATGAATACAAACCTGAAACAGGAATCTGCATTATGGAGAAGGCGTAGTACAGAGGCGCCAACTCAGAGCTAAAGGTAGAAGTAGCCTAGCGGTCATGGCTAAAGCGGCTAAAGGGCAGGCCGAGATGAAAACCAAAACACTATCTTTTCATTTTGTCGCATTATCTTTTGTTTCTGATATTAAAAAAACCAAAACAATATTCATGTTTGAATAAAATGCTGTAAGGCTACTTTACCTGGGCTGAAGACACTGATTGCACGTTATTTGTCCTCCTTCAGGAAGTTCACCGGTCTCGTTGGCTTGTCAATAAATACACGTGTATTACTGCGACAGATTTTACGATAGTAGTTTCAGGCAATACCGTTTCTCATTTGTAGGGAGACCTACATTACACTGTGTTGCTATAAAACAGCTGGTGACGCAACGGTAGGGTGTTCGCCTCGTGATCTGAAGGTTGCTGATTCAAATCCAGGGCCGGATTGAGGTACTTACGAGGAAGGTACCGTCCCCAAGCACTGCTCCCTGGGTGCTGCCCTTGTTAGCTGCCCACTGCTCCTTCACAGAGGGGTTAAATGCAGAGGTCAGATTTCGTTGTGGTGCACTGTGTGCTGTGCTGTGGTGTGTTCACAATGACAAATAATCACTCACTTTCACTTTAACAGATATACATCAATCGTCAGTAACAGTTTGACCAGTGACAGGTGAAGTGAATAATATTGATTAACTCCTAACAATGACCCCCAGCAGTGAGTGGATATATTTGACAGCAAGTGAAAATGTAATGTGTTAGAAGCATGAAAAATTGGTAAACGTAAGGATTTGAGCTACTTTGTCAAGCGCCAAATTGTGGTGATGACTAGACAGCTTGGTAAGTGCATCTCCAAAACTGCAGCAGTCCTTGTGTGACATTGTCACCTAAACCGAGACCAAGTCCTGAATGAGACCAGAGTGCGTCGAGACTGAGACAAGACCAAGACCTTCAAAAACTGATCTCAAACCGATCTCGAGTACTACAACACTATTTATCCCCACTCTGGACCCAGTGATCTCAGTCGACCAGAAAACCCACATTACAAAGCAGCCGGTGAGGTCCATGAGTGTGTGTTTGTTTGTGTGTGGCAGTGTTGCTTGGAGGTGTTTTGTAAGATGTTTTCACCAGTGCATGCTGGGAGAGAGAGTCTTTGAAGTGTGGCATGTCTTTGGTCCTCACACCACGTCCGAATATGTGGAAAGAGGCCACAGTGATTCTAACCATCACAGCGTATCTAAAACATTCCAGAGTGCACTTTGACGTGACTAGGCACAGGCATGAACATGGACATAGCTGGACACACACACTCACAGCATGAATTGAGGTAAGACACATCAAAAAGACTTTTCTCCCTCAAGCATATCCTCATCACATGACAGGGAATGCCTAAGAAAACCACAGAAAAACTAATATTTTTCCCCCAGTGGTGTATTATTATTATTATTATTATTATTATTACTGCAGACAGAGACTTCCATCACCTCATTCCATCGGGTTTCATTGGATGACCAAATTTAACATCTATTACAAGTTACAATGAACATAACGCATATGCAGTTGGTGGTGTAATGGTAGGGTGTTCGCCCCCATGATCAGAAGGTCATAAGTTTGAATCCAGGACCAGTGAGGTAGTCATGAGCAAGGTACCATCCCCAAGCACAGCTCCCCAGGCGCTCCCCACGTTAGCTGTCCTCTGCTCCTTAACAGGTGGGTCAAATGCAGAGAACTGGAAAGCTTTGGTGAATGTCGGACTTCCTTGTAAGAGATGTGCATGCTAACAATCACTGCTGTGGAACACAGAGATTGTGAGCGAGAGCTGGTGTTGTTAAGGAAATTAAACAGCATAATTGTGTATAATTTGCTTTTGGAGTTGTAGTGTGTTGCGTTGCTTGTTCTGTTCATTGTCATTTCAATATGTAGGAATTAGCGCAAATGTCAAACGAATGAGCGTATGTGTCGTTATCGGGCCGATATTTGATCACATATAAGATCTGTGCATCCCTAACTCTGTACATTGTGCTTATTACAAATGACAAACTTCAAATCTTGAATCCCTCTTGTTTCATTGTCATAGCAAAACATAAAGATGAAGGGTGGCTCAACTGCTGTAGATGGTCTTCGTCAAAGCGTAATACCATAATCTACACTGTAACCAATTGCTGTCAATTAACACATATCCCTACTAGTGTTGTAGTCCTTCAGACTGGTCTTGAGTTTTTGAAGGTCTCTGTCTTGTCTCGGACATATTTTTACTCGGCCTTGTCATGGACTTGGACAAAGAAGACTCAACTCTGAGAATATTACTGTCAGATTGGAAAACTTCTCACTTCAGGCGCAACCAATGATGTTACTGCCGTCCTCGGTTACCCGTCCTGTCCCGTCACATGTGCACGTGTGTGCACAGGAACACAGGTGAAGTCGTGTCTGTCTGGGAAAGATGTCAGGAAAATCTGGTGTTTCAGGTAATATTGTGTGGTGTTTAGCAACTCCCCTCTTATCTTTGGGGTGAGTTTGGTCTTGAGGAGTGTTCACTGTGGTTTGTTGAGTTTAACATATGATCAGTTTGGATAACTGCTTCCAGTGAAGCGGTTTCCTCATTATAGATATGTAAGAGAGAAATGTTGAATAAATGTGTTTAATGTTGCTTAGTGTATGTTGTTTGCTTTGTTCAGCTCTTTTTGAGAGCCGCTTAGGCTTTGCATGTTCCACTTATTTGTCATGTGGTGTAAAATGTGGATTTAGTCCGGTCTTGGTCTCGACTCTGTCTCCGCCCGCCCTGGTCTCGGTCTCGTCTCGCTCTCGACACACTCAGGTCTCGGTCAGGACTTGGTCTCGGTTTAGGTGGTCTGGACTACAACTCTAATCCCTACTGCATTTTACTGTATACTTATAACACACTACATTACTGTACGTTTTAAAGACTGTAATTCTACAGCAAAGGCATTTATTTCCAAATACAGCGACATACTGTACAAAGAATTCTAGTTATCACATCCACGCCGTTTGTAACATCGTTAAGCATCACTGCTCTTCTGAATGCTGGCCCGTTTCAAATCACCTGTTCCTCATTTCACTACACCTACAAGAATTTGTGTTTGGCTTTGTTTTGTATCATCGTTTTGACTAAACTCTATGTATATCAACACAGAACAAAATTACAGTATTAAAGTAAACATCAACTACAGGGCAGTTGGTAACATAGCGGTTTGGGTGTTCAACACCTGTTCGGAAGGTCGCTGGTTCAAATCCCAGACCGGTAAAAGGTACCATGAGCAATGTACTGTCACCAAATGCTGCCCATGTTAGCTGCCCGCTGCTCCTTCGCAGATGGGTCATATGCAGAGGTCACATTTGGTCGTGGCGCACCGTGTGCTGTGCTGTGGTGCATTCACAGTGACAAATAATCACTCATATTCTTTTACATTTTAGTGATATACTGTACTTTATAATTACAGTATTGTTCTGTAAATATCAAATACAGTATACATACACTACCAGTCAAAAGTTTGGACACACCTTCCCATTCAATGTTTTATTCTTTATTATCATGACTATTGACATTGTAGATTCTCACTGAAGGCACTATGAATGAACACATATGGAATTATGTAGTAAACAAAAAGTGTGAAATAACCCAGAACATGTTTTATATCTTAGATTCTTGAAAATAACCACCCTTTGATCACTGCTTTGCACACTCTTGGCATTCTCTCGATGAGCTTCATGAGGTAGTCACCTGAAATGGTTTTCCAACAGTCTTGAAGGAGTTCCCACAGATGCTGAGCACTTGTTGGCCCTTTTGCCTTCACTCTGCGGTCCATCTCATCCCAAACCATCTCGACTGGGTTTGGTCAGGTGACCGTGGAGGCCAGGCCATCTGATGCAGCACTCCATCACTCTCCTTCTTGGTCACATAGCCTTTACACAGTTCGTTCATAGTTTTAATGCCTTTAGTGAGAATCTACAATGTAAATAGTAATGAAAATAAAGAAAAAACATTGAATGGGAAGGTGTGTATATATATATACATATTTGCTGTAAAAATAAAGAGAATGATTGCCAAGTCTTCTGCCAAAATTATACAGTAAATTTACAGTCTAGGGCAACTTCCACCCAAGCGATTGCCCTGATGATCAAACACATGCTCTTTATTAATAATGGACCCTGTGTCCTTAACCAGTTTTCCCCAAATACAGATGCTGTTTATTAAAACGTTATTCCCTAACCGCTTCCGTTCCTCATGTCTGTAATAAACCTCTGGTCCCCCGAGGAAATTATGGAGCAAGGCATATGCTTCTCTGTACAGTATTAGGCTAATAAAGTTGGCTTAATTTAATACACCCCAACTTCCGCAACCCCCATGCAAAAAAGGCAGATCCTAGGAAGAAAAGTGTGTAGGTCCGACGTGCCATTTGATATGGTGCCCTTCTGGCACAAATCCCACCCCAGCGCTCCATGCATCGACTCCTGGACACGGCTGACCCCCCTCAAATTCCTACATCAACTCCATTATTCATGTTGTTTAGAAGGCCCAGAATATTTCAACACCTCTCAGGTTTTAAAGGACTTAGAGACGTTCAAGCAGTGGTGCGTGTTGAAAGCACAGTCAGGGGCTCTCCAAAACATCAGCTATGATACACAAGTACTGTCGTGACTCGCACTTCTTTTAAAAAAGCTTTTAAATGTAATGCATGGAGTCCATAAAGGATGAGAAGAATAAAGTGAGAGAAAATATAACCGAGTTTCGCTTGAGATGTATTTAAGAGATCAGAATTCCTTTTAAATGACTTTCAGAAATGTATCAATATATACTGTAAATGTGCCAATGTCTACTAGGAAACACCTGGTGTAAATTTCATATCATTGTCCAAAAAGAAGAAAGCAAGTGCCCAATCAGAGTCAGTGCTTGAATGCTGCAAATTATTTGCATGCTCATGAAAACATAAAATGTGCAGGCAAATCTGGTCTGGTGCTACTGTGAAAAACATGCTAACACAGAAACATCTTGCGCTCATGTTAAAACATTGCATGTTTACATGGAAATGTCTTATGCTCACTCAAAAACATCTTGGACATGCAGAAACACTTTTGTGTGCAAATAAAAATGTACAAAAACATCTCATGTTCATGCAAAAAATGTCTCATGCTCACACGAAAGCATTTCATACTCAAAAATGTCTCATGGTCATGTTAAAACCTCTCCGGCTCACACAAAACATCTACTGCTCACAACTTCTTATGCTCATGCAAAAACATTGTGTGCTCACTCAAACATCTCATGCTCATGTGAAATCATCTCATGCTGACATGGAAACATCTCATATGCAAAAACACATACCGTGTGCCAATAAAAGCATCTCATGTGTGAAAAACATCTTGTGCTGAGGAAAAATGCCTCACTCTCACACAAATACATCTCTTACTCATAAAAACATCTTGTGGTCACTCAAAAACATCTTGGGCATGCCAAAACTCATATATCACAATTCATATATCATTCAAAAGCAAATAAAAACATATGGCGAAAATGTCTCAGGCTCACGCAAAAACATCTCTTCCTCACAAAGTCTGATGCAAAACTGTTGTGCGCTAATAAAAACATCTTGTGTGTATGAAAACAGCCTGTGTTCATGCAAAAATGTCTCACTCTCGCTCAAAAACATCTGCTTATAAACATCTCATGGTAATGCAAAAGCATCTCTTGTTCACATCTCATGCTAAAGCAAACACATTGTGTGCTCACACAAAAACTAATCTTGCACACTCGAAAACAATAACGTTTACTTTGACTTTGACTTTGACATCTCATGCTCATGCAAAAATGCCTCACTCTCACACAGAAACATCTCTTACTCACTAAAACATATTGGGCAGGCAAAAACCTCTTGTGCTCACTCAAAACGTCTTATGGTCATGCAAAAACATCTCTTGCTCACTCAAAAACTTTTCATGCTCATCTTTAGCTCACTCAAATACATTTTGTACTCCACACAGAAATATGTGTGCTTGTATTTTCTTTCTCACTGGTCTCTTCAGGGACTCCATGGTTTTCTTTTTCTTATGGTTTAAATGCGTCAACCAGTCATCCTATAGTGAATGTTTTCTGGAACTTCTGATACAGCAGCTGCTTCCATTTACTGTTACTCTTAAACAACTCAGGCCATAATGTCTTTTCCTCAACGGGGCTACATTTTTACTGAAGTAGTGCTAATTAGCTTTAGTGCTCAGCAAACTCTGGGGCATTTTCTTTTTTTCCTCTTCTCCCAAAACCTCTTTACTTCTCTGACAGGGGCAAACACTCACATCTACACCCCCACTCCCACCCCTCTACTCCCATACTGCATATTCCTGGACAGAGGGGATGTGGTGGGGGGTGCAGACTGGAATAATATTTGACATAATTAACAAGGGAATGTAAACAGAGGCACACCTGGCAGTGTCGAGGTCCACGCTGGCAGAACGGGCGTTCAACTTGGTCCTAATTTTGGAGTTGTGTTGAGCGAGAGAAAAAAGAGAGAAAGACGCCCTGTTGATTCTGGGAGCACACAGAGGACATGGTGCAACTGGCAAAATGGCTCAAAGACAATGAGCTAAAATGGTCTTAATAGTGTAAATCCCAAGGTTCCTCACAATAAATAAATCAAGCTTCAAAACGATACCTATATAGAATAAATGGGACGACATATGACTGAGATATCAACATTCAAAGGAGTCGGGTTTCTCCTGTCACGCCAAGTGAAAAACAGAGAAATCTGCCTTTGAAGTTGACTATCGCCGTAGCACTCACAGACACTTGGTGCGGTCGTGGCTACGTTTGCATTTACGGTAGCCTACGCTGCACTCACAGCCACACGGATAGCCTACCTGTGTTAGATTAACTGAACTCGGGAGATGAAGATGGATTCCGGAGAAATATCTTCACGCTAGACAACCAGTGGATTTACTGTAAATATTGGAGTAGAGCGGTCAAAACAGAAACTTTTAACATTCAGCTGGAACTGAATTCCTCACCTCAAGAAAGTCACGTTTTTAGGATGGAAAGGGTAAGTTTTTCAGTGCAATTTATTCACAACAGTACAGTATAGACCTTCCACTGTTTCAAAACACTAAAAACAAAAAATCCAAAATGTTACCCCATGCAACATAAACGCTCGTTTTTCTCGGAAACCTCCGTTGCGACAAGCGACTGGTTTTGCCGTGGAGGGTCACATATAGTAAAATGTATTCTGACTGTGCAATAAAAATAGAATTTAGAATTCAAATATTCTACAGGTTAAGTTAAGATTCCTACAATAAACTAAAGACTAAGAAGAAAATATACAGAGCTCCGGAAAAAAAAAAAGAGACCACATCACTTTATTTCTTATTTGTTGTTTTTACAGTTTGTGGCTCTGTGTAATATAAACAAGTCAATGTTCTTTTATAACTTTACCATGATTATTACATAATTCCAAACATTTTCGGGTAAATTATCTTATCTATTATCTTATTGTCTTATGGAGTAAATGATCTTAATCTAACCTGGAAGTTGGTATCCTCATGTGGTGAGGTCTGTTTCTTCTAATCATCAAACTGAATCAGGTGTATAGGTCTCGGAATATAACACATGGAATAGCTGCTATAAAAACAGAATTGCAGTTATATATATATAAACATGGACTGCTCTCTTATTTTTCTCAGAAAAATGTAAAACACAGAACTGTACATAAAATATAGAAATAGAGAAAATCTTCTTATAAGGTTTGTACTATAGACAGTGAATTTGCAGAAGCAGCATCTGACAGGCTGCTGGCCATTGCATCACAGCACACTCTGGCAGCTGCAAGATGAGTCCAACTTGGCAAAAATGGAAGCAAGAAAATCATCACTGAAACACAGAACAAACAGAACTCACACATTCAAATGTCATTATATTACTTTTAACGTCATGTTGAACATTTCTTAAATTAATTTGCTTTAAGAGCATCCTACAGAACAAAAATAGTGTTGTATTGGGTGAAAGAGCTTGGCTGTAGTTAGTTATGTTTTCTTTGTAGCTTGTCGTGCGACTAACTGCTACATTAAAACAGGATTTTGTCAGTAGCTTATCTACTTTTAATCATAAGTAGCTTGTAGCTTGAAAAGCTTCCTTTTCACTGATGTGTTGTTAAAAACATTAAATACTGTCCCCCTGGTAACAGGGAATAATCCATGTTGGATGTTGTTAGGATATTGCACTATTCTACTGTTTATTGCTATTTTTGAAAACTATTACCGAAGCCTTTTTCATTACACTCCTCCTTTATCCTTTTGTGTGCAAGTCTCTACTATATTAAAACAGGAGCTTAGCTATCACTTAGCTATTTTTAATTGTAAATTCGTAAATAGTTTTTACCTTGAAAAGATACTTTTTAAAGTAGCTTCCCCAGTTAAAGGTACAGTGCCGCTACCTGTGTCCTCCAGCTGGGCTGTGGTAACTGAGACGTGCATCGCAGAAGTCGGGCCTCTTGTTCCTGCCTAACCTGAGGCAATCCGGTTTAGACACACTGGCAGTAAATGCAGCAGCTCTAACTTGGACCATATGCAGGTTGCTCCCTTATTTTCAGGCCCCTTATTTGCCTCAGAAAACAAAGTGCCTGTCCAGGGTAGGACTCATTTGCTCTCCAGCCGATGTGCAGCTTTCCAATAATTGGACTCCCGGTCTCCGCTGTCGGTCATGACCGGCCTGAGCGGCGTTCGTAGAGTGACCATATGGTTCTCGTTTTTGCGTTTTTGGGGTAATGAAAGAGACGTGTGAGGGCGACCAAAACTTCCGAATCACCTCTGTGACGGTGTCGTTAAGTTTGACCTCTCTGGGCTGTTTTGAAGCGCATCGAGAGCATCTGACAAAGTGACTTGGAACTGAGAAAACTGCAGGATGCAGATTACTTCTGGTATCCCAGGGACACCGTGACAGAGAGATTGTCTTTTTTGTCTTTTTCATTTGCACACAATGTTCAGGTTCATTAATGTTATACTTCTCTAAACTCCTTTAGACTTTTCACTAAAGGCATCGACTTGTGCAACCGTGCACTGGATTTGACTTAGTTGCTCAAAATTCTCACATAAAATCTTGCCCAAAATCCACTTTTTTGGCAAATAGCCACAAAACCATAAGTGTGTTGAATATTGCTAATTGCAAGTTGGGTGGCATGGTGGCGCAGTGGTTATATTGATGTCTCCCTATGGCATCCAATAAAATAAAAGATTCAAAGATTTAAGTCTCCTCCAAGTGTTAGAATTACTGTTTGAGAGAAACCAGCATGACATTTATTTATTTATATACTGTAAAGCAGAGAATGAGAAAATGTCCTGCTGCTTCCGAGATGATGTTCATAAATTCTAATCTGGCATGTGAGGGGTCACTGTAACATGAGCGATTCCCACACTGGGCGTGAGATGGTGTCCTTTTGGTCTTGCCAACACTGTGAGAGCTGAGACTGTTGGCATCATTATCAAAGAAATAGTCTATCCATAGACTGTATCAAATAGCAGCTGGGCCCTGAGCCTAACCGCTACTTACAAAACGGCTGCCGCATTTAGCCACATCACTGGGTTGGTGATAGTTAAGGCAGAGATACTGAACGTCTCAGCAGAGTCTCGCAGAAATATAAAATTTACGCAGATTCCTAATATTTTGAGCCTGGCTAAAGCCGAAATATTACAATCATCATTTAGTTTTGGCATTTGCTGTACCAATGTATCAATACTTATCTCATCTTCAGTGGCTAGGTCTAAATGTGACAGAGTTCATTTTGGCATTGGCATCATGTTCAGAAGGTCAGCGGTTTAAGTCCCGAACCGTTAAATGTGCCACTGAGGTACTCATGAGCAAGGTACCGTCCCCAAGCACTGCTGCCCGGGTGCTGCCAAAAAGCTGCCCACTGCTCCTTCATGGATGGGTCAAATGCAGAGGTCACATTTGTTGTGCTGTGTTCACAATGACAAATAATCACTCACTTACTTTCGATTTAGTCTTAGACTTTAGAGAAAATGCTTATTAGCTTTAGCCACATTTTAGACATTTCTATCCTTCATAATTACAGTCTTGTTTTAGTCAAAGAAAAGTAGTTACATGTGTATTCACTATGTTTAGTCAAAATATTTATTCTCTTTAAATTGGACAACAATTTAATGCAGTATTATTCAATGAAAACTAGGGATGCACGATATGGGACTTACACACAATGCAGATTTCCATTGTCAGCCAATCAGTCAAGTTGTCTGGATGGCGCGCATTACTGATACGGGATAGGTCAAACGCATGGCAAAGTGGCCTAATAAACCTCATTTAAATTAAACCAAACAAGAGTAATGAGCTTTTATTGAAAATGTAAGGAGTAGAAAGTACAGATATTCATGCTGAAAATGTACGTAGTAAAAGTTAAAAGTACAGATACCCCATAAATTCTACTAGAGTACAGTAACCAAGTATTTGTATATTCTGTGTGTGTTTGTATATTCCGATATCATTGTGCAACCCTAAAGAAAGCTCAATAAGCTAATGTTTTACCAAACAGGAATGAAAAAAAAATTACATGAGTGCTGTTCATTTGTAGATTCAGTTCAAACATATGTAAAAATAAGGAAACATTAGTGAACGGTGAACTGTGAAAGTAGGTTTTAAGATGAGATTTCTTTTTAGGAACGGTTGTTGAATGAGGCCCACTGATGAGAAGGAGGATCCATTGCTTAAATGTGACTCTGTACGGTAAAACCAGCTGCTTGTCGCAACGGAGGTTTCCGAGAAAAACAAACGTTTTGTTGGGTAAACGTTGCGTGCGGTAAAATTTTGGATTTTTTGTTTTTATTATCAATAGTTTATTTTTAGCTCATCAGTGTTTCGACCTCGTCATGTGAAATAATAGTTGTAGATAAATATTTTTGTCATACTTGTCATTAATGAAATTAACACTGAAATGCACATCCCCCTTCATATACATCTACACCCTCACACTTTTTTCCTTTTATCATCCATCTCTTTTTCACTCACCAGACATCATTTTTATGACCTGACTGTGGTCACTCCGGTGGTTGAGGGTGTGGGGGTGAAGGTTAACTGGGATGTCCTGGAGGCCCCATGAGAGAGTGATGGCATTTCCTTCAACCAATTTCCTCTGTCATAATTGTGTTCCTGAGTAATTGTGCGCTCTACATATCACCTTCTTTATCTTCTGTTTTAACAGGTAAATTATGTAACTATGTTGGACAAACATTTTTCTTTGAGAATTGGCTGTGCCCTTTGTACAGGGAGGGATGGGAAACTGTGGTGTAGATCTACCCAAATTTAACAGTGAAAACTGGACTAGAATGAAAAATTGTGGCCTTTCATACATTAAAGTGAGTGATTATTTGTCACTGTAAACACACCACACCACAGTGCATCACAACCAAAGTGACCTCTGCATTTGACCCAGCCATGAAGGAGCAGTGGGCAGCTGGCGTGCAGCACCCAGGGACGGTACCGGCAGTGTCTGCGGAGCAGTGCGTGGGGATGGTACCTTGCTCATGCTACTTAAATATTGTGACAGATTAGATTAATTTTGAACGGGACAGTCTGTAGCCTAACGATCAGTGTCTTGGTGCCATAATTAGAGGGTTGCCAGTTTAAGTCACAGACCTGGAAAGTACCACTGAAAACCTCAAGCACTGCTCCCCGTACACTGCCGGTACCGTCCCTGGGTGCTGCACGCCAGCTGCCCACGCTCTGGGATATTAAATCGGCAACCCTTGATCATGAGCCCCAGACTAGTCGTTAGGCTTCCAACGGCCCCATTCAAAATGAATCTAATTGGTCATAATATTTAAGTTAATTTACACAGTTTGACCAAGATTCTGACATTCACCAATGTTTTCTCATTTGAGATTTGCTGCATTTACTGAGTCGTTGCACTGTAACAATGCTAACTTGCACGATGTTATCTAAGTAAATATTATTAACGATTAAAAAACAAAGAACTATGTTTAAATTTTAACTTTAATGTTAACTAATAAGGTTAAATGCGCTTACATTTTTTGTCAAACTAATATTGTTTTGTTTGATCATCTCATGACAAGCATTTTTGGATGTGCATTGACATTCATTATACAACTTTAAAGTTACAAGAAACTGAACTTGAGCAACTAAGGAGAGTTTTGTATGTCTAAAATAAAAATAAAAAAGAATTGTAACAAAAAGTCTAAATTATTATTATATATTTTTTTTCTTGATTGAACATAAAGCCCTGAATGTGATAGGCTAAGGTTTTAAGTGATTAAGAAGTCATTTTAGTGAAAGTTAGTGATTATTTGTCATTGTGAACACAACACAGCACACAGTGCACCACAACGACATGTGACCTCTGCATTTGATCCATCCGTGAAGGAGCAGTGGGCAGCTGACATGGGCAACATCCGGGGAACGGTGCTTGGGGAACTGGTGACCTTCTGTTCATGGGGTGAGCTTCTGAACCATCACGCCACCAACTGCCCCTATTTTGCTTGAACATATAATTTTGACTTCAGACATTTTCTAACTAGTATTTGCTAACACTTAATTATCTTTATTATTTTTTGTTGTGTGAATTTATTATCTTAGGTCAACAGACTCTATACATGGGTCTACACAAAGAATATAAAAGTGAAAAATTGCTTCATTAGTTTAAGTTTCATTCCTAGAATACAAACAGTGTTGAATCCTTGACTGAAACTGCGTCACAGCGATGCGTGTTTGTTCATGTTTTGACATCTCTTCCTGCAGCGGGAACGAGCTGCTCTAAACACCAAACACACTTCTTGCACAGACAAGAAACAAAAAGAGAAACACAACCTAATATAGACAGTGAAGCAGGGATAGTTGAAGAACTTGATAGTGTAGTGGTTAGGGAGTTTGCCACATGATTGTAAGGTCGTACAGATACCACTGAAGTACTTTTGAGCAAGGTACCGTCCCCAAGTACCGCTCCCCGAGTGGTGCCCATGTTAGCTTGCCACTGCTCCTTCGTGGGTGGGTTAAATGCAGAGGTCACATTTGGTGGACTGTGTGCTGTGCTGTGGTGTGTTCACTATGATAAGTAATCACTCACTTTCACATATACTGATTTATATTGTTCATATTGCTTTTCTGTGCTTTGAAATTGCACTACAATTTATGCACTACGTTGTTTTATTTCCTTGTATTGCCTCGTGATGCTAAATGTCATCACTTTGATCCAGATAAGACTATTTCAGCAATCTGTGCACTTATATATAAGTTGATAATAAACTTTCTTTAATCTTGAATATAATCAATGGTATTCTCTTTACCTGTCAGTGCTTATAAAGTTATGTCTGATGGGAATATGTTTCACTAATCTGTGACCTAGTTATCCTAGCAAAATATAAAGACATCGGGAGTAGCTAAAGGTTTCTGCACAAAACTCTAAACTCATGTGGTATGTCTGCTGCCTCCACATATACACATCCAACAAATTACCATCAGCTATTAAAAAGTCCCAGACAGGTTAATCTTCATATAAAATTGCACTAATAAAAACTCTAGGCACCAAATCAAACGATTATGAAAAATACTGCTTGCTGGACAGTTATGAGAAAAACATTATTAATGGCTTTTAAATGGTATCCCTATAACTACGGTCATTAAATAATGCAGTTAAGTCCAGATATAAAATGCATTTCTATCCAAACAAACTCAAAAATCAAGCCAATGCACTACATTTATAGTCTGTCTTTCTCAAAGCTGATTCAAACAGCACTGCTGGAAAATTACCCAGTAATTTGTTTATATATACATAGATAAACAGTATATATACAGTGTATATATATGGCTATATATGGCTAATTTGTATATATAAATACTGGCTAATATAATATATATATATATATATATATATATATATAAGTTATATATATATATATATATATATATATATGTATATATATATATGTATACACGTATTAAATCAAATTACATTGCACATAATATAAAAAGAAAATCCATTTTTTGGCAATAATTTATTTTATTCTTTGCTTCTCAGTTATGAAATTATGTCCGAAATGTATTTTGTTATTGGTACAAACCTATGATGTTTGCAAGCTTGCACTTGTTATTTAAAAAAAAAAAATTCTTGCGTGCACTGAATTACCAAAAATGGGAATGTAGGTTATGTTTAGCTTTTATAAACACTGTACAAAAATTCTCGCCCTATAGTCATGTGCTGACAAGATGATTTTTTGGTTTTATTTGGTGCCACTGCAAAATAAGTGAAAGGTCCTGCTGAGGTATTGCATATATCTCTATAAAGAGGTCAGTGACATTTGCAGTTTCTAAACAGTAAAATGACTCTACGTGACCCCCTACTCACTCTCACAAACTATCTTGAGAGATGTATGCATTTGACCCGCAGTGTTTTTTGGGAGAATTTGAACCCCCTGACTGCACCCCATGAGGTGGGGGGTTAAGGGTAAGAGGCAGGATTAGGATCATGATAACGGTTATTATGTTTTGCAGGTTGACAGTGATCCAGCTTGTCATAATATTGGCTCTGAAGCAGGTCTCTTTTTATTATGAAACACACACACACACACACACTTACACACAGCAATAAAGACGCCATGCGGGAGCCGTAAAGGTACTGAATCATATTACAGTGAGTTTTGCTGTGTTCACAGGCCTTTAGGAAGCTGTAAAACCTGATGCAGAGTGCAAGCAGCATCTAAACTTGCCCAGACCTCCACTGATGTGAGACGTGATAGCTGCAGACGTAATGTGAGCAAACGTCTCCATCTGATAATGCACTAATAATGCATCTTCATAGTGAATTTAATAAATAAGGCATTTATAAGCCACATTTAGTTCAACCAAGGAGACCATTCAGTTTAGATTGACAAGTTTTATTTGGCAAAACAAGCTGTCTTTAGTGTGTATGTGTTAAGTTTTGGAGGAAGCCCATCGCTTGGTCGTTGCTTCACTCGTCTCTGAAGCCGGCAGATCTGGCTGGGAGACCACCAGGAAGGCAAAGGAGCCTGCCCCCGGACCAAGACGGGGAGCCGAAGGTGGTGGAGGGGAGGAGGCGGGTGAAATCGAACAGCTGTAATGGCAGAGAAGAAGGCCAGTTTACTGCTTATATACAGAACTAGGAGTTATGCAATTGGACGTGCCGACGCTCATTAGGTCTCCTTGTTTGAACTTCTGTATTCACTTTCATATATATGAAATATTTGTAAAGCATCTACACCAGCTTTAAACAAAAAATCTAACAGTTTTAATATACACCAATAACATGCATTGTTATTGTATTCATAAACCTGGTGGTCAGCGCTGGCGCCTCACAATGAGAAGGTCCTGGGTTCGAGCCCCGGGGATAACCGTAGGGTCTTTCTGTGTGAAGTTTGCATGCTCTCCCCATGTTGGCAGGGGTTTCCTCTAGGTGCTCCGGTTTCCTCCCACAGTCCAAAGGCGTGCAATATAGGTTAATTTGCGACTCTAAATTGGCCCCGTAAGGTGTGAATGTGTGTGTGATATATATACTTTTAATGGAGTATCTGCAATGTGATAGTAAATAGATAAAACTGGATGTCAAGTGTGATTTACAATTAACAACTCAATTCTCTGAATTTTCATACATACTGTTAGCTAAAAACATGGTTTTGATTCAATAGTGCTTTTAAAAAATAAATAAGGCCTGCATTCACTTTTTTTTAGATATTTATTTCCTGTTTACATCGCAAAAAGGAAGCTAAATGTTAAAAAAAAAATCAGCAGGCAGTATCCAATCAGATTGCCTTTTCTTTCAATAACAGGTATTTGTGGATGATGTCAATCTTGTAGAGGAAGACGGAGAACAAAGCCTAGAGGAATGATGTAATCGAGAGTGAGTCTGTCATGGAGCTGAATGCCGTGTGCTAAACAAACAACGGATAAAACACTTCAACTTCACTGGGACCAAGGCTGCACTTTTTCATGGCCACAACATAGACATCCGTCCACCACACCCTTCTGGGAAAGGTAGACTTGGGGTTAGACGAGTGTGAGACCTTGAGCACACGTGTGTGCAGTTGTGCGTGCTGCTGTACACTTACTTCTATCACTTTTATAACTTCTATATAGCAAACGCTCTTATATTTACCACTAGAAACCACAAAAGTGATGGTGCTGTACACGGGGCGATCGATATGTCTGTTTTACGGTGAAGCCGATACCGGTGTTGGTTCAATAATCGAGGAGAACCGTAAATGATATTTTGAAATGGTATGTGTCTGCTGTAAAATGAAAATTGTTTTCATTTAGAATAACAAATACTCCAACATATCACTTAATATAAATACCTTAAGGCATATGTTTAATTCTGAGAATTTTTCATAATGTTCTGCTTCTGTATCTGAATGCAAAACTTTTAGTGCTTTCTGCCGTGTGTTTCAATGGGCTACACTTGCAACGTTAGCAAATCTACATAATGTTGGTCTGTACCTACTACACCTTTAAATCAATTAGCTGCATATCTGTATAGTCAGAAGAGAAATGTTCTTTTCCATATAGCGAAAAATATATAGAAAAAAAGATGTTTGTATTTGTCATCTGAGAACTACAAATCACAAAAGTCTTCCTAAGCTTGTCAGTCAAATTACACTTTTAGAATGAAAAATTACACAAAACATGTGCAGCACTTTAGTTTACACATTTTATGCTAATGTTTAATAAAATTGTATTGGAAAAAATCTGATCTTTTGTAGTTTTTAAACGTACACAACACGTGCATTTGTTCACAGCATTCAACACAATATGAGTAACCAAGCACGGCACGTGTTAATATTTTACACGTTTACACTTCTTTGTTACCTTTCTTGACACTTTCACTCTGTCAAAAGTGTTAACACAGTGAATATGTTGAAATTACCACAAGAAACATTGTCCCAAACTCATTCATTAATGTGTAAGAATCTGATACAGTTTGTGTCCATTTGAACATCTTTTCTAAGAGCGTAGGAGTGCAAGCTGCAAATTTGAACAGCGAGTTGAGACTTCTGAATAAGATCAAGCTAAAATCTGATCAAAATCAGCTAAAATCAGCTCATCTGATGAGCATATTTTTAAATAAAATATGATCTTTGCTGTTGTGATTACAATGATCTACCTTTATCAGTAGGTAGATTCTGAATCATCAGGTTTTATAAATCAATAGTTTGTGTTTTCAAAATCACATACTTCAGTGCTTTAAATCTATGAAAACTATTATCATTCATTCATTTTCCGAACCGCTTTCGGGCAGAAGGCGGGGAACAACCCTGGGCAGGTGCCAACACACCGCAGGCACACACACACTCACACGGTCACACACACATTCACACCTTACGGGGGCCAATTCAGAGTCGCCAATTAACCTATAGAGCTTGCCTTTGGACCGTGGGAGGAAAACGGAGCGCCTGGAGAAAACCTACGCAAATACGGGAAGAGCATGCAAACTCCACACAGAAAGACCCTACGGCTGTCCCCGGGGTTCGAACCCAGGACCGCCCTTAAAACTGTTACTATGTATATTTATAACTTTATAACTTATTTATCATTGTGAACACAGCATTTAATCCATCTGTGAAAGAGCAGTGGGCAGCTTTTTGGCAGAACCTCGGGATCAGTGCTTGGGGATGGTACCTTTCTCATCAGTACCTCAGTGATACCATTTCCAGTCTGGGATCTGAACCTGTGACCCTCCGATCATGTGGTCAACTCCCTGACCGTTACGCTACCAACTGCTCTGGATGCTACATATCTAGTAGTACAACAGTAGTGAAACTCTATGCAATACCAACATTGCATTTTGACAATAAAATAAAGATAATTAAAATAAAGATAAATAAAAAATTCAAACCCAGTTCTAAACATAATGAACTAACATTTTTCCATGTAGGAACAAGCTTACTGGACTTTGTAAACCACTGTGAGGCACAGAAAGTACAGTGTTTTATTGTGGGGCGTAAAAGGAAGCAGTTATGGGCACCACTTAGATAACACAAGGTCAACTGAGGTCCTGTGATCAGAAGCCAGTAGAGAACAGACTAATGTGTGTGGAACAGATTGTCCACAGTAACACGTGAGTTAGAATTAATACCGCAAGGTTGATAAGTGCGTTCAACAAAAGATTTGTATGAAATATATCATGCTTCAAGTTGCACAAGTTTACTATCTGTGACTCTCACATAATTTTCTACAAATTGAGCAATTTGTCTAGAATATGTGAAGACCAAAACGATTATACAGCTGCGGAGCATGTGGATCTATAAATATACACACAGAAGGCAGCTTCTCAATTCAGCTATAAACACATACAGTCAATTATCTCACTGAGTAAATGCACAATAACGCCACAGCGCCGTCCTCCTAATGCACCCGTTGCCCTTCATGCAGTCCTCATATGGGATTTAGGACACATGCTAAATGTGGATCTTATAGGAAATACCGCCGCTAATTAAAGAATGGTGTCAGAAAAGGCTCCTGAAGTGTAGAAAGCTATTAGACATATGGAAAATTTTTAGAGAGAGGGAAATGGGGGAAGGAGAAAGAGAGAGAGAGACAGAGAGAGGGGGAGAGAGGGTTTGTCCATGCCATGAGCTGACCCTCTCTATCCCCTTGTGACGTTCTGTTATTTCCCACCATTGTCTGTCTGCTCACTAAGGAGGAACGTTCTAAAAATGTCTTTTTGTTTAAAAGTTTACTCAACAAGTATGGCTTCCTCTGGCTGGTCGTGCCATTCGGCGGTTATTGATACCTCTTTAATTGTAGTCGTGCAAACAGGAACCTATGCGGATGCAAATTGGGATGCTTCAAGGGCGGATGCCTTCCTCTGACACTTTATTTATACCTCATGCAGGTTCCTGTTTCATAACAAGGAATGTCCTTGTTGTTATCCGTCCCTATGGAATCCGTGAAGGACTGTGTCTCTATAGTCTGATTGTCCCACTGGGAGAAAAGATATGTTGATACATATAGAATGTGACTGTCCTGCATTGTTGCAATGCCAAAACGTTTCTATAGGTGCCACTGATTTACATCAGAGGTGTCCAGGAGAGCAGGTACCTGAAGGATTTCCATCATATCTGGAGGTTCAATTCTGGTGAGCTTCTACCTGAGATGAGGTGTCAGTGTTCTGATGGAAAATCTCCAGGACCAGAACTGGGGACCTCTGATCTACATCAACACATCGATTAGCAAACCCACAGCATCGTTCCCAAATGAAATATTTGATCAGACATCATACCTATTATAATGTCACTTTATATTAAACAGGAAGTCTATTTTTAAAGGAGCTATATGTAAGACATTTATGATGAGTAATCATAAAATGAACCTAATATGTGACTCTGCATGGCAAAACCAGTCACTTGTTGCAAATTTTCAAAATTGAGTTATGATGTTTTCACGAAAGGGCATAACTCAACCTTTAAAACGATACCTATATCGAATGAATGGGACGACATATGACTGAGATATCAACATTCAAAGGCGTCGGGTTTCTCCTGTCACACCAAGTGAGAAACGGAGAAATCTGCCTTTGAAGTTGACTATCGACGTAGCACTCACAGACGCTTGGTGCAGTCGCGGCTACGTTTGTATTTACGGTAGCCTACACTGCATTCACAGCCACATGGATAGCCTACCTGCG
Organism: Distichodus sexfasciatus; assembly: GCA_032718565.1. NCBI lineage: Eukaryota > Metazoa > Chordata > Actinopteri > Characiformes > Distichodontidae > Distichodus > Distichodus sexfasciatus. Next base: position 55,658 of record JAVGVS010000504.1, on the reverse strand, counting down.
TTAGGTTAACTGAACTCGGGAGACGAAGATGGATTCCGGAGAAATATCTTCATGCTAGTCAACCAGTGGACTTACCGTAAATATTGAAGTAGAGCGGTCAAAACAGAAACTTTTAACATTCAATTTCAACCTGTTAAGAATACTGCATTCTGACTTGACAAAATTTTTACCTCTATGTCTATTTCTAGCTTCTAATTATATTTAAAACTCCCTGTCTAGTTTAAAATGTATATTGCATATTGTCTAGTTTAAAATGTATATTGCATATTGTATAGTTTAAAATGTATATTGTTTAATGTATATTTTAGTATTTTTACTTATTTATTGTTTATTCCATGTGCCTAGTCGTGCCACTGCCTATTTATTCTCTGTTCTACTGTTCTTTCTTTGTTTGCACTGGAAATAACCTGGAGCCACGTCGTCTCGTCTCTCTATGTATCTGTACAGTATATAGCAGAGATGACAATAAAGTTGACTTTGACTTTGACTTTTGAGTATAGACCTTCCACTGTTTCAAAACACTAAGAACAAAAAATCCAAAATTTTACCCCACGCAACATAAACAGTCATTTTTCTCGGAAACCTCCGTTGCGACAAGTGACTGGTTTTGCCGTGCAGAGCCACATATGTCACCAGAGGTTAAGTAATCATGTCCCATTCACAAAATTAGCACAGCCAGAATATTTACATGTTAAAATTTTATTTACCATAAATCATGTACCATACCGTCAAGCCTGTTGCACCACCCACCGCTATCGGCTAATCACGTGGTCAGTAGCATTTCGGCGTCCAGGTTGCCAGTTACCACTGAGCTGCAGCTGACGTTATTAAAAGTAGAAGGTCTCGCTATGACTCTCAAGAACATCTTGACCAAAGCAGAAACAAAATGAGGATCAGCATAGGACAGTGTCTCTCAATCCCAGTCCTCGCACACCACCGCTCTCCACAGATTTGGTATTTCCTGCACCGCTGCACACTGATCCTATGTTGCTAATTAGCGAATCAGTAGCATCAGCTGTGCTGTGGATCAGGAAACTCGAATCTGTGCAGAGCAGTGGTCCGCAAGGACCGCGATTGGGAGACGACGGAAAGCGTAAAAGAATTAAAAGACAGATGCCGAAGTGACTAATTTTCTCCTGGACAGGTAAGATAAGCTTGGTAAGCCAAACTTGGCTAACTTGTATCACCACTAGACGTGATATTGGCAGACACCAAATGGTTGTTCATTGAATCAATATATTGTATTGTGAAAATGACAATTTACACCCAAAGCAACTGTTCTAGAAACATTTCTACCTGGAAAAAGAGTGCAGGCCAGATGTATTTCTACTTAGCCACTGGGGATGTTCACACTTTCCAGATAAATAAGTGACTTCCAGAATGTAAGAGAAGAACAATGCGCTTGTGCCGCTGCCTCCTTGTAGTTGGACGAGGGCTGATATCCGGATGTTGAAGGCGTTATCCGGAGCGCCGTGCCCAATCCGACCCCCTCGACGCCTCCACATGCGGCCAGAACGGAGGTGTACAGAGGGGTGCCCGGGGACGACCTGGAACTCTCGATTACAAACACACACACATGCCGAATAGCCATTAAAGTATAGACTGGGTAGGTCTGGAGCTTTGCGGCCCCACACACAACTAACTGCAGTGCACTGTGTCCTGAAACCTTTCTAACTGAACCAGCATTAACGTTTTCAACAATTTGATTGATGCTAACTCTTCTACAGGACTTAACAACATGAGTTAGCCTTTGTGCATCAGTAAGTCTTATCTGTCCATCACCCAGTCGTCAGGTCACCAGATCAAACAAAACAAATCAATTGAATGATTATTTGTCATTGTGAACACACCACAGCACTGCACACAGTGCACCAACCAAATGTGACCTCTGCATTGGACTCATCCGTGAAGGAGCAGTGGGCAGCTTTTTTGAGAGGTTCTGGGGAGCGATGTTTTAGGTACCTTGCCGATGAGTACCTCAGAGACACCTTTACCAGTATGCTTTGATCATGCTGTTACACTACCGTCCCAAAGTGGAAAATTACCAATTATTTGTGTTTTTCTTTTGGTTTTGAAAAGAATTATTGTAAAAACGTTTTTGTTTTTAATTAGAAAATATGAAGGAACAAATAATGCATGTATTGCTCTGACCTTTGAGCTATTTGGCCTATGTCAAATCACTCAAACTCTTACACTTGCCCTTACAAAAAACTTAGGCGTCTATCAACCAGTTGCCGTTAACCTTTGGCAATTTTTCTGCAATTGTGCAGCAAGGTCATATTTTCACATGCAAATGAGGTTTGTGGCAAACTTGCGGTGGACTTCTAGCAAACTTTGTGGAAAACTTATGCACCTGGCAAATTTGTGACCAAAAGTTTATTACAGGTTTGTCACTACTGGTAAATTGTTTCAGCAAATCACTGGCAAAAACATTTGCCATTAGTGGAATTTTGTCATTGTTGCCAGAACAAGTTTGCTACTAGTGGCTGACAACAGCAAACTTGTGGCAACATATTCTGGAAAACTCCACTGTTTGCCACAACTTAACCACAAGTTCACCACAAAACTACCACAAACATTTAGTTTTTGTAAGGGCGCATCAACTTCAAGGATAAATGTTCATGTGCTGTCTAATATATCCCACTCAGTGCCAGGTGTGGTCTTAATGAAATTCATTCAATCGTTCATTATCGGAACTGCTTAATCCCAACCGGAGCCTAATGCTGTGCAGACGCACTCACACTCAGACACACCATACAGGGCCAATTTGGAGTCACCAATTAACCTATATCGTAGGTCTTGGACTGTAGGAGGAAACCAGAGCACCCGGAGATAACCCACGTGAACACGGGGAGAGCATGCAAACTCCACACAGAAAGGCCCTGCGGCTGATTCGGGGATCGAACCCAGGATGTTCTCACTGCGAGGTGGCAGTGCTAACCACCACATCACCCCGCCACCCCGTATTAATGACATAATTAATTTTCTTCCTTTCACCTGATTGCTATGACAGCTTCTCCTTTGCCACATAACCACTTTGATTTCCAGTTGCCTTTATCTCAAAGACTAAGTTGTAGAACTAGGTTAATTTTGAAAGCTAAAGGTTGACATGTTTCAGTAAGGGACCATAAGCAAGCCCATCTGCGCTTAAAAGCTGCACATGCAGTATTGGTGAGTATTTAACAAAATTTTGCAACACTCATTTTTATAATAGATTACCAGAAGTGACGGTTGGTAGCGGAACGGTTAGGGCATTCGCCACGTGATCGGAAGTTCACTGGTTCGAATCCTGGAATGGTAAAGGTACCACTGACGTACTCATGTGCAAGGAACTGTCTCCACCCACAGCCCCTTCACGGATGGGTCAAGAGGTCACATTTGGTTGTTGTGCAATGTGTGCTGTCCTGGTGTGTGTTTACAATGGCAAATAATCACTCACTTTCACACTACTTTTAAAACACTACTTTTATCTTTTCCAGTAAATATTAAAAACTGTAGCTTGGCTATAGTTAAGCTACTTTTAATCATAAGCAGTTCCATCTCAAAGTAGCTTCCCCAACACCAACTACATGGTTTAACACTTTGGCAGACAATCAATCTGCAACACGAAGAGCTTGTTAAGTGCAGGGTGGTCAGCGATTGGAATTAAGGATGCACAGTTCAGGAAAAGCATAAGAAACTGCAGCCTTCCTGAAGCCGGACCAAGATTTTGGGCAGCACTGGAGCTCCATCCGATCCTCGTACTCCAGGAAACTTCCCCGTCGCTCCCTTCCTGTCCACTCCCTGGCACAGTCCCACCTCCACTCTGCAAAATCCGGACCGGAAGCGAGGAGGACAGACAGTCGGAAATTCAATTTCCACTCTGCCAACATTCCCTCCTCCTGCTGCCTCTCGTCTGAGAGAAAGGGACATCAAAGTCCATCACACGCTATTTAAGGATGTGCTGAAGTATGTGTGTTTGCGAACACAGCAGGGTCGGGAAGCAACAAAGTCAGAGAGAGACTACACACACTTCACACACACCATCAGGACCACCCTGCGGCATACGGGCTTCGGCATCCAAGAAGATACTGCAAAGTTTGGATGTAAATCGCAAATTGATAAATATTATAGCATTCTAATAACATACATGTATAAGCATTGAAGTTTATGTTGAGTTTATTAGCTCATGTAAATTACTTAAATGAACAAGCATGACGGTTTTGTGAAGAGGATCCTGCGTGTGCACTTCCATATGTGTAGGTGTGTTTAAGTTAAACGTTTATATCTTTTCAAACAAGTTGGCTCATGTAAATACGTATGAATTTACATGTGTGTTGGTATGAGGCCGTGTGGTAGAAAGTGAGAAAGATTTCACATGTATGTTTATGTTCTCCGTAGTCCAGGACATGGTGATCTTGAGAGCTTGAAACAAAAGAAACTTGACTTTTAAGGTTCTTGAAGATGTTCAGAACTAAAGAAGCTTCCAAATGAGAGGTGAAACGTTGTCAAGAAACTTAAAAGCAGCACAGTTACCTCTGATTCAAAATTTCATGTGTGTAATATGTCTGTCTCATAACAGGACTTACATTACAGATTTATTTAGAACATTCAGTCAATTTAATCTCTCACAAAATCCTATGGCATTTCCTGACAGGAAATCTTATGGGCCTTCAATAGTTATATAAATACAAACCAGACCCTCCAGGATGTCACGTTGCGATCGCAACTATTAACGCAAATTCAGCCAATCTCCAGGAAGGAATGAAGTGTGACCTCTGCATTTGACCCATCCAGGGGCAGTTGGCAGCTTTAGCAGCATCCAAGGAGCAGTGCTTGTGGACAGTACCTTGCTTATAAGTACCTCAGTGGGATTGGGACTCAAACTGTTGACCCTGATTACTAGTCAGACCCTCCAAGTTTTTGTGATGTTGGTATTAACGTTAATCCAGCCAATCCCTGTGAATTCATTACTACCGTGCATTTTTGACCAATTACCTCGACGTTTCTGCAATTTTTGGCCAATGAATGTCATTTCCCGTAAAAAACGTTGAGCCATACGTTAGCGAACTCACTTCCTTGTTTAGAAAATGCAGGAAACTAAATGATTAATAAAAATAATTTCAATTAATTGTTCAAGAATCATTACAAAAGGGAACAAAATCGGTAATTTTTCTGTGACTTTGACTTGCTCCCGCAACTTTATTGCAACAAAACTCCAAAAAACACAGCAACTTTCATCACATTTTTTTAGACAATCTGCTGCAAAATCAGGCATTTTAGGTCGTAACAATCGCAAAAAAGGCCTGCGAAAGTCCCAACATTTAAAAATGTAATGTTCAAAAAGTAAGATGACACTTTCTTATACACACAAGAATGTGTGTGTGTGTGTGTTTGTGTGTGTGTGTGGGCCGCTGGTGGACAAGACCCTTCAGCTTGTCCTCTCTCTGCCCTAAGAACACCTGGGCTTTGCTGCTCTTGGCATATGACATGAAAAGAGGGAAAAAGCAATCATTTTGCTCTGACAGTGCAGGAATCCTACTGAGAGAACACACACACTCAATCGTACATACACACACACAGCAAAGTGAGTGTACACACTGTACAGCGCTCAGTAAATTTGCATTGAGATCAAAAATCAGAACCTGGGAAGAGAGTGAAACCTTGTGTGTACACAGTCATACATGCAAACATAAGAGGAAAATGTGTGCGAACATCGCTACATGAGCAGATGATGAAGTACCAACACTGTAGGAGACAAAATACATACAGTTTTGTGGTCTGTTTGTGGTCCTAGCATTTACTGTATTGTAATCGGCCCCTCTAGACTGTAAATCTTCAACTCATAATTAACTGGTTTCAGGGATTAGTTAATTCATAGATGACATGGTTAATTAGATCGGAGTAAAGTCAAAAAATGAAGGTGATCAAATTTAATCAAATACCTGGGTGTCTACATTGCTGATGATTGGTATATTTTAAATTATTTTAATCTGATCTTTTTTCTTTCTACTTTCATTTAAATTTAATTGTTGACTTCTATTTAAACTTCCATTTAGGAGCAATCGGAACAGTTGACAGCGCAACGTTTAGGATGTTCTCCCCATGATCGGAAGGTTGCCGGTTTGAATCCCAGACTGGTAAAGGTATCACTGAGGTACTCATGAGCAAGGTACCGCCTCCGAGCACTGCTCCCCGGGCGCTGCAGATGTCAGCTGCCTACTGCTCCGTCACAGACGGGTAGGTCACATTTGGTTGTGGTGCACTGTTTGCTGTGCTGTGGTGTGTTCAGAATGACAAATAATCACTCACTTTCACCATTTCACTGAACTCATATAACTTGTGTAAGTGATGAAAAAAGAATCTTGAATCTCTTAAATCTGGAGATTTCCTCTTGTACTGGGAGTCTAAACCTTTCTCACAGTTAGTCTGTATCTTCAGGAAAATCAGGAAAAAGGGAGTATAATCTCTACACATAGCACTTATTACCATATTCAATCTGTTCAAAATAAAATCACCAATATTTAACATTTTTAAGATAATTAATTAATAAGCTAATGAATAAGCTAATGTTTTCCACAAACAGACATTCAATGAAACATATCAAAGTGCTTTTCACCATTTGTAAATTCTGTTCTTTCTTAAGCACAAATCTCTAATAAGAAAACATTGGTGAATGTCAGCATTTTCATGAAAACTGCGTAAGTGTGTTTTAAGAAGTAATTTCTTCTTAAGAACAGTTGGTGAATGTGGCCCAGCGTTGGCAGTTAAGCTACAAACATTTCCCAGATGCTGAGACGCTCATTCACGCAGTACAACAGTGCAACAGCAAAGCACATTTTGTCTCCATCTAATCTCCTAAACAGACACCGGTGTACCTGGTTCTGGTAGAGTTGCTTGGCATCGAGATCTGGAGCGAGATCAGGAAAATAAATGCGCAGGGACGCCGCCACTCAAAGGCTCCAAAACAAACAGGCCGTAAGCTGCATCTGGTAAGAATATCGAGCACATCTCACTCTCGCTCTCTCCCTCCATCGCGCTGGACCGTGTCACACTAACGCGAATGTAAACCAAATCAAACCTCTCAAAGGCCTTCATCAAGTTTGGACAAACAAAGGCAAATAAATTACAGAAACACAACTTGTGCGCAGAGGGACTGCTTTTCTCTTTCAATTCTCTTTTTAGCTTGAGCAGTCTGCTAACAATTACGCCGGGAAGACGAAGCTGAACAAACAGACTAATTGAGAAATCTGGATTTCTGGTCTCAGCGCTGTTGAAGGCAACAACATTTCTCTTACATTTGAAAAAAATGAATGTCTAAAATTGTAACTGATGCAATGTCAAGTTAATTGAACACTGTAAAGAATGTTGAGGCACCTCTTAATAACAGGGGGACCAGAAAGATTTTTGGGGGGCTGTAAAATTGTACATACATATATATATATATATACTACCAGTCAAAAGTTTGGACACAGCTTCCCATTCAATGTTTTTTCTTTATTTTCATTACTATTTACACTGTAGATTCTCACTAAAGGCAACAAAACTATGAATGAACTGTGTAAAGGCTTTATGACCCAGAAGGAGAGTGATGGAGTGCTGCGCCAGATGGCCTGGCCTCCACAGTCACCTGACCAAACCCAGTCGAGATGGTTTGGGATGAGATGGACCGCAGAGTGAAGGCAAAAGGGCCAACAGCATCTTTGGGAACTCCTTCAAGACTGTTGGAAAACCATTTCAGGTGACTACATCATGAAGCTCATCGAGAGAATGCCAAGAGTGTGCAAAGCAGTGATCAAAGCAAAGGGTGGTTATTTTCAAGAATCTAAGATATAAAACATGTTCTGGGTTATTTCACACTTTTTGTTTACTACATAATCTCCTTCAGTGAGAATCTACAATGTAAATAGTCATGATAATAAAGAATAAAACATTGAATGGGAAGGTGTGTCCAAACTTTTGACTGGTAGTGTGTATACATATATATATACAAATGGCGATTAATAACTGAGTATGTAAAGAGTCCTTTTTTATTATGAACCAAAATACATTTTTACAAAAACATTTCAACAAAAATTAATAATAAAAATGACTGACATTTTAAAATTTCTCTTTTACCTCTAAGGTCAGTGGGCCCGTAGAACGCCCGTTTCAAGGCGATTTAAAGTAATTAGCTAATTCATCTATAGAGCAGAAATAAGGCATTTAATGTAATAAAAGTTTTTAATTCAAGATTATTATTTAGGATTCTGATCTTAACTAGGAACAAATCTTAAATCCGAAAACATTATTAACTGCATAAATGGGTTTTAAGAACAAACATTTTCTTAAGAACGTTTGATGAAGGAACTCAGTTGTGTCTAGCTAATCAAACATTTACGTAAACTCAAACAAAAGAATATTAGCTTGACCAAAAATAAGTGGTTTAATCTAATAATTTAAACATTATTACTTAACTATTAACTATTCGTTTTACTCAGTAATTTTCACTTTGATTACTTTATCATTTTTAACTTAATTGCTACACGAACAGGACGGCCATGGCACGCCATCAAAAGTCCATGATGTTCGGAATAGGAAAACAAATTGATCGCTTTTGGAAGGATTTCTCCTCTTTGTGCTTTCTGCCAAGCATTTGGAAAATAAATGTGTTTAGCGGTAGCTATGCCACCCATTGTGATGTAACACCAGGGTCAGGGTTGGATTAAGCTTTTCCCATCTTATCAACCGGTTGAACACTTAATCGCACGGTAAAAAGGAAAGGCCAAAGTAAAAAAGCTCCAGCTCTCGACATGGGCACAATTCATGTGGAGTTTTGGCAGCAGTCAGCTGAGGTCGTGTCCGAACCCGTCTGACAGGACATCCTGTGAGTGGTGGAGTTTGGGCGTTTGTTTGTGTGTGTGTGTGGGGGGGGGGCCTTTGGGGTGGGGGGAGGAGGTATTTACCTGGACCCCCCCCCACATCCTCCCCCAGAGGCAGGGTCCAATGCCAAAACCCTTCTCCGTCTCTCTCTCCCTCTCTCTCCTCATTTGAGCCGAAGTGAAAGTTCTGCCAACAGTCCGGGCCTCAGGAACTATAAATCAAAAGCCTGTTTGGCTTGACAAAGAGAACAGAGCAGTGGAGGAGTGAAGCGAGCCCTCTGGCAACGCTGGATTGCTGTCTAAATGAACATGTGTGGAAATGAACGGGGAATTACTCACCACTTTGTTAAAAGTAAAAATAAATAAAAATTGAGTGATTATTTGTCTTTGTGAACACAGCACACAACGCACCACAACCAAATGTGACCTCTGCATTCAGCCCATCCATGAAGGAGCAGTGGGCAGCTGATGGGGAGCAGTACCTTCTTCATGAGTACCTTAGTGGCACCTTGAGTTATCACCCTTCCACGATTCAAACCGACGACCTTCCGATCAAGGGGTCAACTCCCTAATCGTTGGGCTACCAACTGGCCCGTATTCCGCATTTATGGTCCGTAATTAGAAGGTCGCCAGTTCAAGTCCTGGACAAGTCCCGGACAGGCCACTGAGGTACTCATGAGCAAGGTACTGTCCCCAAGCACTGCTCCCCAAGCTGCCCACTGCTCCTTTATGGGTGGGTCAAACTCCGAGGTCACATTTGGTTATGTGCTGTGCTGTGTTCACAATGAAGGGTCATTATAAGGGTCCATGAGCATGACACTTAACGCCAAGTTGATCCATGGAGACTGAGCTTGTAATAAGAAAATGGAGGTCAAGAAATGAGGAGACGGAAGATACGAGCATCTGATGAATGCTGTAAATGTAAAGGTAAAAATGTCCACACAAATGTCAAAAATGTCACATCACATAAAAAGATCTCACATTTTGGGGACATTGGCTCCCTGAAAGCATTAAGCACTTGAAAAGACACACACAGATGTTGAGAGCCATCATCACATAGCAGGAGCAGGCTAATTTACATGCAGCATTGTATTCTTCTCAGCGAACTCCTCAGCAACATCCTTCTGGGTGAACTCTCATAAACGCAAACAAAGACGTCTTCACAGAAACCGACTGCCGTTTGACTCGTGACTCATCTCATTTGCTGCATGACTTCAATCAGCCTCTCCCAGCATCAAGCAGGACGGAGTCCAGGATCGTACATCTGTCTTCATCATGCTCCAGAAACTTCTTTAAGGCCTTTATCACTTCTCATATGTCGCAAGCATGTTGATATGGACACACTGATCATGTCAAAAGCATTGTTTATCATGTTTTTATTTTTTTTAAACAATCCACTAGCTTTTGTGCATGTTGATGTATTGCTGCCTTCTGACTTTTCTTTGGCAGAGCTCGTTAAAGTGTGTAAATTTGTTGAACAAGAGTTGCTGACTTAAGTCTAGCTTTACTGGGGAAGTTGGTAGTTTTAGAGTGTAACGATTGGGTAATTGGCCCTGTGATCAGTAGGTCGCTGGTTCAAGTCCCGGACCAGCAAAGGCACCCCTTAGGTAGTCATAAGCAAGGTAAATGCACTGGTTTAAATGTAAATTAAAAAATGTGAGTGGGGCACTTGGTAGCGTTACAGTTAGGGTGTTTGCCTCATGATTGGAAGGTCGTTGGTTTGAATCCCAGGACCGGGAAAGTTATCGCTGAGCTACTTGTAAGCAAGGTACCGTCCCCAAGCTCTGCTCACCGGCCTCTGCCGATGTTAGCTGCCCACTGCTCCTTCACGGGTGGGTCACATTTTGTGTGCAGTGGTGTGGTGTGTTCACAATGACAATCACTCACTCAGCCACCCACTGAGTGAGCAAAGTGATACATGATAACAGAAAACATGAAGTATTTTGTATGACAATGTTTCTGTAATTAATTACAGATACAAACTTTGGAAGGACTGGTCTAATTGCATATGATTTAATTTTGTACATGAATGACTTGATGACTAAAATTTTTAATAAGTGCCTTTCACTAATTATGTTTGGTAATGGAACAAGGCTTAGCTTCCAAAACGCATCGCATTAATGTCATTCCAAACTATTAGCGATAACTTGCAACGAGCGTTCAGTCTCTATGATGGTTGCAACGCCAAATCTGTAACCCATTAAAACAGTAAAGAGGCTTTGCGGGAGGGTTTTCATGGCAAAGAAGAGCTAATTAGACTCTTACTCATGAAAGCACTAGACATTAATCAAAGGTTTTTATTGATTTAACCAAGACTTCTACCAGATGCAACAGAAGGTAATCCAGATTGCACTTGCTTTTTTTGCTTGACATCCCGAGTTCAATGACATTTCTTGGATGGATGTTGGTGTCAAGTTTGAGTTTGGAATCTTGTAATCGTAATATGAAACAATAAGTGACTATGGTGGCTGAGAGAGTCCAATTAAAAATAAAAAATGTGCTGCAACGACAAAATATTTTAACCAAGTTCAGAATGCACATGCAAAGCAATTTTGAAGACAATTTCAGAAAACACTTTTATCAACACAAGCACCACATTTTACAAATGCACCGTACATTCATAGACGTGCTGCCGATACGCAAAACACATGCAACTTTGCAAACACTGCAAACAGACACAACACAACCAGTGAGTGAAAATGTTTATTTGAGATATAAACTATTGTCATTGTTTAATCATACATAGCTTTATGCACAGGAATTCATATTGTCGAAAATGATGTGAGACTCTGAAAAAAGTCTCCTGGAAACACTTGTGTTACGTTGTGTCACATTTGTGTTGTGTTGGGTCAAATTTGTGTTATATTGTGTAACACTTGCGAAGTGTTGTGTCACACAGGCATTGTCTTGTCACACTTGCTTTGTGTCATTCATGCTTTATGTTGTCAGAGTTGCGTTCCGTCGTCGTTCTTGCATTATGTTGTGTCTCACTTACACTGTGTTGTGTGAGTCTTGCATTATGTTGTATCTCACTTACATTGTGTTGTGTGACTCTTGCATTATGTTGTCACACTTGCATTCCGTTGTCGTTCTTGCATTATGTTGTGTCTCACTTACATTGTGTTGTGTGACTCTTGCATTATGTTGTCACACTTGCATTGTGTCATTCATGCATTATGTTGTGTCTCACTTACATTGTGTTGTGTCATTCTTGCATTATGTTGTGTCTTACTTGCTTTGTGTCATTCATGCATTATGTTGTGTCACTTCTGCATTCTGTTGTCACATTTGTGTTGTGTCATTCATGCATTATGTTGTGTCACATTTGCATAGTGTTGTCATTCATGCATTATGTTGTGTCACTTCTGCATTCTGTTGTCACATTTGTGTTGTGTCATTCATGCATTATGTTGTGTCACATTTACATTGTGTTGTGCAAGTTGTGCATGTTTTGCAACGTGTCTATGAATGTGCAGCATGTTTCTAAAATGTGGCATGTGTTGTGGTTGTGTTGTCTAATGCATACTATAAAAGATAACACTGTAACAGATGGACATCAGGAATTTGGTCAGTTTTACCGCACAACTGATAAACCCCATGCTAGCATTCATGTTTATTCTCCATTTCATGCCAATAAGCTAAACAGCGGCCCTGGGCCATGCAAACCTGCCTGGGTCGGCACACCGTTCAGCCGTGTTTACGTACGCGCTGTATAAGCTATAAATATGAGCGAGCTGTCCATCCTCCCAGCTCTCGCAAACCCAAACCATGTGTGAACAGACGACCCCCTCGTCTAAGAGCTGTCAATCTTCATGGCCGGCAGGGCTGATACCGCAGCACGAGGGATAGCAGGTCATTCAGTAACATGCACTCAGTCACATATGCACTCAGCGGTGTTGGAGGAGCAGTTAACTAAAATTAGTGATGCTACTAATTAACCGTTTACTCAGTAGCTTATCTGTAGCAAAGCTACTTTTAAATGCTGTAGCTTTTCCAGTAACTAACCTTTAGTTTTTTTGTAGTGACGTATTGCGGTAAAACACTTCAATTTTATGAAAAAAATCTGTCGTACAAAGATTTCAGATGTTGCTGATAGGTGTAGAATTGGCAGAAGTGGTGCCGTGCCTGTGCAGTGCACACTCATTGCATCATAGTGCACTCTTGGCAGCTGTGAGATGGAGTCAAAGAATGGATGAAAAGAAGGATCGAAGTCCAACTTGGAGAAGAAGGAAGAAAGAATCTGTAGCTGTACATCTCAAAATTTATGACTCTGAATGAAAGGGCTCTATCTCCAAAACGTCATTCAAATGAACACATTTTAACAATGTCATTCAAATTCACAATATGGATTTAAATACAAGAAGGACGTGCACCAAAACACGTGCAGATCGATGGAACCAGAACCGCACAGTTGGTTGTGGGGAGCGCGGTGGGGGAGATGTGGATTTTTCTGCAGGAACTGGGTTCTGTGTGTTCGTGTGGAGTGTGTTTGGTTTGCCAGAGCAGAGCGAGAGCAGGGAAGTGAAGCAGCTGAAGTCACAGCAAGTTTCCCTCCTCCCTCTCAACCGCCCTCACGCTCGTTTTCCATGCTGCTCATTTCCATCTCTCTCTCACTCCATCTTTCTCTCCCTCCCCCCACATCCTTCCTATTTAGCGCTCACTTTCACCCTCTCTTGCTTTCTACCTCTTATTATTCTCATTGATTCTCACTGCTGTTTACGTCACTGACTTCATGTAGGTGACTTCACAAAGACAGATAAAAGCATGCTAAATTTACATTACATTACATCAAACTTGCAACCACTTTTACACCAAAGCCAGGGTTTCCCGCAGCGCTTTATAGTTAAGACGGCCACCTTAACAACAAATCCACGTGTAGAATAGCGTCATCTATTGGTTAAATATGTTACTGCACCATCTAGCTCCTGCAGCTAAGCCAACATTCTATCGGAGCTCTGTTTATCGGGAAGATTTTCCGGCAATTGGACAGCATACAACAACCTGTCGCCGTCGGAAGGACTTTTGGAGGTAAGATAATTGTTCTAAACTAAACGTAAATTAATAGAGTTTCCTATCAACTGCTCGCTCATATCTTCTATTCTGTTTCTTATTAGTGGTGCTTGCGAAGCAAAGCACTACTATTGTTATCTCACAGGCTTATTATTATTTATTTTTTTCTTTTTCTTCTTCTTCTTCCGTATAAAAGTTCGGCGTGTAACTAGTCCTGCATCGTTTGTCGTAGACCCATGAATGAGGTATCAAATCGTGCGCCTTATTCGGGAATGGGGTGCTATGACTTTTCTAAGGGGTGGGCGGTGCCCGCAGGGGGCAATTAACCGCCCCCAAAAGTCCCATAGACTTAACATTGAGACCAACTTTGACGGACTGTAGCGCAGAGAGGGAAAATTTGTCATATCACTGCTATACCAACACTTTAAATGTTGTTTTTCACAGAGAACTGAAGGAAACATTGTAATATTGAGGCCCAAGTTTTGCCACGGCAAGCACCACTCACATTTTCTTCAGAAAATGTACCTCGCTAGTTAAGATCTGCAATTCAGCTAGTTACTTATCAAGGCTAGCAATGCGTTGGCTCATGGTTTTCTGTTATGCTTGATCATTTTTTATTTAAAGAGTAAATAAAGTTAGGGCCTGTGTTCACCAAATACGGTTTTGCGCTGTCAGCACCTATTTGTAATACAAATCCTATGAGCTAAGCGCAGCGCATTCACCAGAAAAAAGACGTTTTTACCACAGCGCTCAGAGCAGAACAGCGCTGGGCTCGTCAATGTCACTTCTCTCTTGCTAGCCAATCAAAATCAACCATAACCCTAATCCTAACAACTCCCTCCATCCAAGGGAAGGCACTGACTTGACTAACCACTTTTCTGCAGGAAACACTGAAAGTGACTTATTGGGGAAAGCAGTCAAGTTTGGGCCTGTGAAAGGGCTAAGTTCTAAGTGTAGGAGGATGAAGGTATCATCCTTTTTTTGTTTATGTAATGAATGTCAAATTGCACGCAAGCATTTCTAAATATCACACTCTTAACTATACAGTACAATAAAACCATGATGTACAGAGGTGGTTTTTGCTGGTCTAATTTAATGAATTTAAGTGAGAGATTATTAGTCATCATCACTGCTTTTTTAGCAGCACCAGGGGAGAAGTGCTTGTGGGGCACTACCTTGGTCACGAGTACCTCAGTGGTACTTCCCTTAGCACAAAGTAGTATACTTGAAGTTCATTTTATTAAGCATGCTTGAGTATAAGTATGGCAAGTATACTACGGACCATGTACCTTATAGTGTACTAGAAAGTATACTAATTTAATACTTCTTCGGACTAAATTGGAAGTTTATAAAAGTGTACTTTAAGTATCCTTTATACGGTCATTTTAAGATTACAAAAGTATACTTTTAGACTTTAGTAGACTTTTCTTTATACTTATCAGTATAAGTCAAGTATACTACACTATACTATTCTTAAGCATATAAAATATAGTATATAAAAAGTAAACTTCAAGTATACTGCCTCAGTTTTAGTATATAATAAGTATACTCGTAGTACACTTGAATAAACTACTTTTTGCTAAGAGTTTTACCAGTCCGGCACTTGAACCAGCAACTTGAACCAGCCAACTCTCTAACCGTTACGCTACCGTCTACATAAAGGAGACAGATTTTTTTCTGTTCAGAATGGACTTTTTTGAGATTTTAAAAAGTTTTAAAGAAGTTAATTCCATAATCAAAAGGAAATCTACTTTTATATGGCAGACCCATGCCAAAATGCGGGGTATAGACTTCACACATGGAATTGCTAATTTACACCAGCAAAACCATCGTTAAGTTCCCATGGAAAAACTAACAGAGAGCTTTCAGGTTTAGAGTTGTGATTTACTGAAAGCAGTCCAGCAAGGCGAGTCCTCATGAGGGTCCAGGAGCTCTGTCAGGCCATATTTAAAAAAAAATCCAGACCCCCAAGTGCACGACTTCCTCTGCTGCTCCAGTTACACACCGGTAAATATTGGTGATACACAATTTCAGATGCTCATATATTTCTGCGCGAAGCCTGTTATGCAATGTTGTTTGAAAAAACGTCTGCTGCAGCATTTCTTAATCCTCACATGCCCCGTAAAAACAGAAGAGTTATTCGATCTACTGACCCATCTGAGTGAGGAAAAAATGGGCTGATGTCATCCGTGCACCTGCAGATTACACATTTTGCGAGAGAAATAACGTTGCTGTATATTTTGGGTATAAATATGCCACTGTAAATCCCTGTAACAAACGCCTGTCCATAAAACAAGTCAGCAGACAGGAGCCAAATTTACTCATGAGCATGTGTTTCCGAGCAAGCTCTCTTGATGCATTTATAAGACAGAGAGTGTTTTTCTATTGTCTGGGCTTTCAGGAGGTGTGTGTGTGGAACTGACGGATGAGATTTCCCTCATATTTGATGGATGGATGGATGGATAACTCATTTCAGGGAGGGAAGGGCCACCTCGTGTTTAGCATCGGTACTGGCAAACACCACTTTGTGGCTCACCATACCACCTTTTGCACTCTTGCTCTTAAAAATGGAGAAAATAAATAACAAAAAAGTTACAGGGATATAATGAGGGAAAAAGTCAAAATTATGAGGTAAAAAGTTTAAATTTTGTGACAAAAAAATCATTATTATGAGGGAAATTGTTAAAATTATGACACAAAGTCATAACTATAACTTTCTTTTTCATAATTTTGACTTTGTAATTCATAATTTTTTTCTGGAACTTATGTATAAAATAGAGAAAATAAATAACTTGAAAAGTTACTTGAAAATATGAAGTAAAAAATTCCAAATGATCAGGTAAAAAGTAAAAAATATGGGGAATAGAGTTAAAAATATGAGGTAAAAAGCAAAATTGTGAGGAAAAAATAATCATGTGATGAGTCAAAATTATGACAGAAAGTCATAACTATGGCTTTCTTTTTTGTAATTTTGACTTTTTGATTGATAATTTTGATTTTTTTTGTCTGGACTTTATGTAATATCTAAGTTGTATCTTATCTTAAATTGAAATGTGTAGTAAAAGTTAATTTTCAAATCAAGCTTGTAAATCAGTGAACTTAAATCAGCAATGTGAGATTTAAATGGCTGAATTTTCTCAGTTCTTCTTTCTCAGTTTCTCTTCTTTTGAGTACATTCAACTTAGCAAAGTTTTCAGTCAGAATTCATCATAATGCTTTTTAGTCAAAATGCCTTAAAATTATGAGCTCATGAAGTTTTATCTGTTTCTTTCTTTTCTGAATGTGTTGCACCATTTTGGACTCACATTTTCCATTCTTTCCACAACATTTTAATAAACTCATCATCTAGAAACGAAATGAAATCTGGAGTTCATCTGAGTGACATCTTCTGTGATGGAATATTCACTGTCACCAGGTTTTTTACAGCACTTTAATGAGAACGGACTTTAAAGACATGGTTATGCAATGTCATTAAAACTGAGGAAAGCCTTAAGTTTCACCAAATAAATCAGGCAGAAGATCTGCGAGCTCTGTCTCATCTCCGTCCCTCTGAAATACAGATCGCCCATAAACACTTTAAAAAAGACCTCAAAGGACTGTGGAGAATCTCATCTGAAGCCCACTTTAAGCCTTGGATACATTTTTATTAGTCTGTTATCAATTTTCCTTTCCGACGTTAAGCCTTTAAGTGCTCTTCTAAAAAGACACATGCCGCTGATTTGTCACTAAGGCGATGTCATCTTCATCAATGTGTATCTGTTACTATTAGATTCGTCATATTCTGGCACTTTTATCACTTGAATTTAGTCTCTAACAGGTCACAAGACATAGACCTGGCCTGAGGCTGAAAATCACCAGATTTGTGGTACAGCAGTTGTGCAACTTGTCTAAGGTCACAACTGTGAAAGAAGTCAAGCCAGGCTCAAGACAGATTTGTGAGAAGCTGTATCAGTAAAAACAGGTGACAAAATCCCAAGAGGACAACTTGGCCTAGCAACAGTAAGTCTGTATCAATGAAATGGATATGGATGCAATTTTATTCTGATTAAGTTCAGTTAAATTCATATACTGTTTTAACAAAATAATTTCTATTAATACCAAATCACAAAAAGCAACTAAAATATCATTTATCAATTCTTAATTCTTTTAATTAATCTTTTTCCTGAATTATTTTTATTTAGGATATGTAAGGCATCTTAGATAATTGTAATTGTACATGAGTGCATGAGAAAAATGAAAACTGTCACATTTCCACTCACACAGAGATGTCGGACGCAAATGCAGGAGTTCACGGTGAGGTGCTTTATTCACAAAAACACACAATGTTCCACATAAATACACAGTGCACACACAGAGAGTGGTGAGTGTGAGGGTGAACCGACAAAAAACAACTGAAACCCCCCCCCCGAACTTATATACACAGACTAACAAGGGGCCGAACTAGAACACAGATGAAACTGAATGTGTAGAAAAAGTACACAAATTATGTGTAGCACTTTAATTTGCACATTTTGTGTTAATGTTTAAAAAAATTGTGTTGGAAAAAGTCTGATTTTTTACACAGTCATGTGTAGTTTTAAAATGTACACAACACGTGCATTTGTTCACAGTATTCAACATAGTATGTGTAACCAAGGACAGCACATATGTCAATATTATACATGTTTACACATCGTTGTTTTACCTCTCGACACTTTTAGTATCAAAAGTATTAACACAGTGAATGTGTTAAAATTAACACAAGAAACGTCCCAAAACTCACCCATTAATGTGTAAGAATTTAACACTGTTTGTGTCCATTTTAACACATCTTTTCTAAAAGTGAAAAAAGAAGCACAAGGAATGAGCAAGAACCATAACCTATATCCTATAATGGCCCTATATGGGAATTATTTAAAAAAAACTAAACAATTTATAAACTACTTAAAAGAGTTTAAAGAAAAAACTAATTATAGTATTATTTTTAAGATAAAATTGTAACACAAGTTGTGTCAAGATGATTTAAAATGTTTTTTTAACTATTAAAACAATTATATCTTTAATGTATTAGTAATTTATAATTTTTAATTATTAAATCTGTCAGTGCAGAAATATAATATTATATATTACTAAAATAAAATCTTGCTTTTGTCAGGTCTCAGCCTGAATCCAGCTTTGGCTTCATACCTGTTCACTTCACAAAGATCCACATTACCTGAGTTTTGAACATGTGATTACACTCTTAAAAATATTAGAACCAAAAGTGGTTCTTTACAGTGATGCCATAGGGGAACCTTCTTTGGTTCTCCAAAAACCCTTTTACCCATTGGTTCCTTGCAGAACCATTTATCATGAAGTGATCATGCAGAATTTATAATGAACACGTGCATTATGTGCAATATATAATAATCTGTTCAAATGTAATGTTTGGTAAAACTTACCTGAGTAAAGTTTTCAATTACTTTATATAAATTGCAGTAACTGATCTCTCAGATAGTAGCAGATATCATGTTACTATTAAAAATTGCATCATAACAATAATTTCTACACATATCCACAAGTAAGTGTCACGCGCACTCACTCCTGCGGCCGGTAGTTGGATTGGGATGCAGCTGGTCGTGGTTCAAAGGGTATTTAAGGAGTCATTTTCTTGCGACGCGTCGCTCTGCCATTTGAGTCACCCGGCCCATCTTCCGACCCTGTCGGCTTCTACTGTGAGTACTCTCAGTTACTGGGTTATCTCTTTGAGTAGAGTGTGTGTCTTTAAAACGCGGATTTATTGTGGAAATCCTAGCTCTTCATGTAAGTGAGTTGTTAATTCAACTCGCCTGGCAATCCTACCTACTCGCGTTCTCAGCCGCATTTGGGTTAACCACCACGCTACACGGGCTAACGGCTAATGAGTAGCAGTTTGCTAAATCCTAACCAGATCACTGGCGAACTGTGAAAGTTAGACATTCGGTTCAAATCCTAACCAGATCACTGTCCGAATCGTCACACAGTCCGACAGCCGCCTAACCTGGCCGCTGAAAGATTGTTTAACAGCCGCCTTTCCCGTCAAATCCTAATCAGATCCCTGACGAACCTGACAGTAAGTCAGTAGGTTTGGCATAGGGTCAGTAGTCATATTTTAACATAAAGTGTTAAAAAAAAAGCATTGAAAATGATTGCTTGTGTTTGGATTTGGCATGGTGAATAATGGAATAAAAGCATCTTCACTTCATCTACTCTACTTCTGTGTCATACTCTGATTATCACAGTTATAAAGCTTGAAAGAGTCTAATAAAGAGCTTGTTTTGCACATTTACAACAGCAGATCAATCACTGAGCTTCACCATGATCAATTTTCCTTAACATGCTGAGTCTGATTCTGCACTTGTAAATAACCGTGACACTTCTACCTTTTTCCCCGCTTTCCCTTTTTGCACGTTGCCCGGCGAGGAGGAAGGCGCTGTTTCCTGAGCTCAGGGGCCCAGCGTACGTGTGACCCTGCCATTTGTCAGAATGCATGATTAAGTCCAGTCTGATGGAGCTGAGCCGCTTACATCAGCGTCTACGTTAACATTAGCGAGGCCCGGTCACCCGGGAAACCACTGCAAGAACCTTCAACAAGAACCCCAGCAAACGTCAACCTTAATGCCTTTTGAGGCTAATGTTCCCCCCAAAATATACCCCCACTCTTTCCCCAAGCTGAGTTTCAGTTAAATGGGCCCTAATTACAGCCTAATCCAAATCTTCACTGCAGCTGTAAAAAGATATCTGTTGGTTAATGGGGAAATTAGCTGGTGCACAAAGCATGACACACACTATAACCTAATGCTCTAAATGTAAGCTGGCATTTTTTCCACTTGATGTAAATTTACAGTTATTCTCCTACAGTATTTTTCTTTACTTCATAACACGGTATATTACTGTACTTTTTAAAGAAAGGCAGCAAAGCTACAGCAAATGTGTGTTTTCATATTGTTTCTGGAAATACAGTTATCTACTGTGCACCTAAAGCATTCTGATTACAGTTTTTCTCAGCTGCTTTGGTCCATTTCTCACATAATATTTAACAATTGCAAAACAGTGAGTGTTTTTCTCAAAACGTCGTGGATTACCTGCAACAGTGAGTCACCTGTTTCGAATTCTTAGTCCATGTCTCAAAAGCAAATAGTTATGTCGGTGAACTTGTCAGAGCCATCAGAATCCCAGGTCCATGAATCATGGTTCCTGAACAAGACATTCAAAATGTTTAGACATATTATTAATGTAACATTTGCACTCTCTAAGCATTTGCTGATGTTAACTCTGAAAAACTACACATCACTGATTGTGGGAGATTGATTCAAGAACAATTTTTAAATGTTTGTATTGGTATATGGTGATAGACCATGCGCTTCAACTGCAGTGTAGAAAACAAATACTATTTACTGTAAAGTACATTACTGTATACTGCTGTGTACGTGAGTTGTATGCCATTATTTACTATCACCATAACACAAGTAGCCTCTTCCTGTTGAGGAAACTGGGACACCCGGAGAAAACCCATGCGACCACAGGGAGAGCATGCGAACTCCACACAGAAAGACCCCATGGCCGACACAGGGCTTGAACCCAGGACCTCCTCGCTGTGAGGCGCCAGCGCTAACCACTGCGCCACCGTGCCACACTTTCCATTATCTTGTTGTATAATTTTCTTTGAGTTATGAATCACTCCGCCATGTGCAATAACAAAAAATAGGCTGAAATATATCGGAAGCTAAATGCAAACTCCACATACAAAAGCCCCTTGGCCGACCCAGCGATAGAAACCAGGACCTCGCTGTCCGGCGACTGTGCTAACCACAGTGCCACCGTGCCAATCACTATATAAGTATTGTACTAGAAAATCAAACTGTACGTGTGCTGTAAAAAAAAGACGAAATATCTTGCGTGTTGTTTCTTTGCAAAAACAGTAGCATAATGAATTCTGGATATCACACCCACTCCTTCGTTACGTTGTTGAGCATCACGGGTCTTCTGATTGCAGGCCCAATTCACATCATCACCCAATTTTCACCACACTAGTTTCACAGCATTAGTTTCTGATTGGCAGAAGTGGCATCTGATTGGCTACTGTCTCCACATGGGACAGTACATTGCTCATGGGTACCTGAGTGGTACCTTTTCTGGTCCAGGGTGACTCTCCGATCACAGGGCCAACTCCCCAACTCCTTTCTCAAGCAGGTAAGCTTTTAACTCTGTCTATTATTATTACTCAGGTGTGTGATTTTTTGTCATTGTGAACACAGCACAGCACACAGTGCAGCACAATCAAATGTGACCTCTGCATTTGACCCATCCATTAAAAAGAGCAGAGGGCAGCTGACATGGGCAGCACATGGGGAGCAGTGCTTGGGGATGGTACCTTGCTCATGAGCACCTCAGTGGTAACTTTACCAGTCTGGGATTCGAACCAGCAACTGTCATGCCACCAACTCCTCTGCTCAAAATGTTATGGCTGTGTTTTTCAAATTTTTAAGGATGTGTGTTCTTTATTACAATTTACAATTATGAGACAAAAAAATTTGCCCTACTGATCTGCTTTGAGTCTTATTTGTTGGTAGTGAAAATCCCCATTAGAACCTTCCACAAACACAGTGTAGAAATTCCTCCACTTATTAAACTGTAGCCGGACTCCACCCTGGAGTTTATTGCTTTAACACTGACTCATGAAGGGGAACGGACCGGACTCCGACTCAAGCCTGAGTGGGACTTGTTAAGACTCATGGCCCGGGGAGACGCGCTGCTGGGGCACCTGGCTGTTTTTCTAGCCTCTCTGAACAGAAATTGTGAAACGTAAGAGCTTCAAGACTTGTGTGCACCCTGCTATGCAGCTTCAGCCGAGGTCATGTGGGATATCAGCCAGTCAGAGAGCAAAAGAAGTCAGAAAGTGAGTAAAGGCAGAAATAAAACGTTAGAAAGGAAATGGAGGAGGGTGAGGCAGAATTATTACATTTAAAAAGTAGAAATAATGAGATTTTTAAGATTGCTGTGATTTTGTGAAAAAGAGAGGGATGAAAGAGGAGAGGCAGAGGGATGAGAGAAAGAGGGAGAGCAAGACAGAGGAAAATGCAGAGTCAGAGAAAGATTAATAGATTTAGAGAAAGAGAGAGACCGAGAGGAGAGAGGATAGATAGATAGATAGATAGATAGATAGATAGATAGATAGATAGAAAAAATATACAGAATGACGGAGAAAGAAAGAGGATGACAGACAGTGTCAGAAAAAAGAAATAAATGAAGGAGAAAGAAAGAAAGAGAACCAGGAAGAGGGAGGGTCAGAGATAGATTAATAGAGTGAAAGAAAGAGAGAAAGAAAGTGAGAAGGTTGACAGACAGACAGACAGACAGATAGACAGATAGACAGATAGATAGATAGATAGATAGATAGATAGATAGAAAGTGTGAAAGAGAACAAATGATAGAGATAGAGAGAGGATGTCAGAAAGAAAGAAAGAAAGAAAGAAAGAAAGAAAGAAAGATAAAGATATATATAAATAGATTGAGAGAGAGGGGCTGAAAGAAAGAAAGTAAGAAGAAGGTTGTGAGATATGTGAGATAATGAAGGATAGAGAAAGAGAGAGGATAACAGTATGAGAAAGAAAGAAAGAGTTAGAGAAGGAGAGAGAATGAGAAAGAGACTGTCTGCAATAGATAGACAGATAGATAGATAGATAGATAGATAGATAGATAGATAGATAGATAGATAGATAGATAGATAGATAGGGATGAAGGAGTAAAGGTGTGTGTGAAGGGTGAGTTTGAGGTGTAGAACATTATTCGAATGTGCAGGTGTGCAGCAGTTTGGGTGACATTCCTCCTGCATGACATTCGTCCTCCACCTTCCACAACATCAACACTGTTCATTCCTGTTTCCTAACCCAGATCAGCTCATTAAAACACACACTAAATTAAACACGGCAGCAGGTAACTCCACCCCGTCAGGACTTAATCACTACAAATCTACTTCACCTACCTGCCACGCCGTCCTCTAACCATAACACCAGCATTACATCACCGCTGCTGGCGACCCGGCGTTCAGATTCTACACCCCCTTAACACTGACCCCCCGACGATGAGGAATAACACCGGCAACAGGAGACCAGGCAACACACACACACACACAAAACCTGATACATGTGCCCTTATCTGGAGGCAAAAAGAAACAGTAATTTGCCAAATTAAACTTCACTGTCAACACCTTTGCCTGCTCATCCATCCTGGACAGTTTCTACACGGCTTTGGCAGAGACGTATGAAATGAGAGCAGAAAAAGAGCAGAGAGGGATGAACGGAGAAAGGGATAAGTTTGTGATTGTAAGCACAACTGGGAGAAGTGTTGCAATGGGAAGTGCTGAACCAGCAAAGCTGCAGGATTTATATTGGAACTCATCATTTACACCGGATCCAAACATTGCAGCAAAGTAATAACACTGTTACAACACTTTAATAACATGGTAATTACAGAACGTTAAGCTACCGACTGTGTCAAGAGCTTATGGTGTTGGAACACAAATGAAAACCCTCTTTTGTTACTTTTCAAACTCTGGATATGAATATCTATGTGTTCATGTTCACAGTCCTGCGCAGACATCATTTTGGGAAAAATAAAATGGTTGCTTTTGGAGCG
This sequence comes from Distichodus sexfasciatus, assembly GCA_032718565.1. Lineage (NCBI taxonomy): Eukaryota > Metazoa > Chordata > Actinopteri > Characiformes > Distichodontidae > Distichodus > Distichodus sexfasciatus. The sequence goes on along the minus strand of JAVGVS010000504.1, from coordinate 31,173 downwards.
GAAGAACTAGTCTTTTGCACTCAAAAATGACTCAGGCAATGATAGATAGATAGATAGATAGATAGATAGATAGATTGATAGAAAGATAGACAGACAGATAGACAGATCAATAGATCGATCGATAGATTGATAGAAAGATAGATGGATAGACAGATCAATCGATAGATAGATCGATAGATCGATAGATAGATATAAAGACAAATCGATAGATCGATAGACAGATAGACAGACAGATCGATAGATCGATAGATAGATAGATGGATATAAAGACAGATCGATAGATAGAAAGAAAGAAAGAAAGAAAGAAAGAGAGAAAGAAGGAAAGAAAGATAGATAGATAGATAGATAGACAGATCAATCGATAGATAGATCGATAGATAGATCGATAGATAGATATAAAGACAGATAGATAGATAGATAGATAGATAGATAGATAGATGGATATAAAGACAGATCGATAGATCGGTAGATCAATAGATCGATAGATCAATAGATCGACAGAAAGAAAGAAAGAAAGAAAGAAAGAAAGAAAGATAGATAGATAGATAGATAGATAGATAGATAGATAGATAGATAGATAGATCGTTGATAAAATCATATCAACTCCCACCACTAGTCACAATGAATTTGTTACATGAATTTGCATTAATAGTTGCGATTGCAACATCACAAAATCCTGGAGGCTCTGATTAAAGTGAATCAAAATCTGTGCTTGTTTGTCATTGTGAACACACCACAACACCCTGCAAATATGACCTCTGTCTTTGACCATCCATGAAGGAGTACCTCCCTTGACCGGTCTGGAACTTAAACCGGAGATCCTTCAATCACAGGGCCAACTGCCTAACCATTACACTACCAATCGCCCCTGCAAGCAGTCCAAGTTTGTGGGTTTAAATTTCCCCTTTTAGGATTCAACCTCTTTTAGTTTCACCTTTCAAGCCCAAAATTCATTTCCACCTGTCTATAAAGCGAATGTCAGTAGTGCTGAGTGTGATCAGGGCGGTGTGAGTGAAGTGGGGTAGATGATGGTCTTGTGAGGGCTGAAGTCTTTCATCCAGAAATATGAAGAGATTGGAAGAGAAAGCTCCCTGGTGTCGCTGCCTTAAACACTTCTACAGGCGGCTGAACGACGGCTCGCTGATCTAAATAAGAGAGCGCGTTACCACAGGGACACAGGCTAAATGATTTTCCATCTCTTGCTGGCTTTTAATCCCGTCCTTCTTATACATGTTGTAATGTCAAATCCGGTTTTAACTTGCCACTTCTCCTCAGGATGTAAAACTTCTGATGTGTGACAAAATCCAAACTTTATTTTTAAAATGAAGGAATTTACGGCATATATTTATAGTATTGATGACACATCACATTATATCCAAATTTTCGTGCCTTAGAATATGTTTAATTAACCTTTTTTTTGGCTCATTACGTGTGCATTGTCTTAAATAAAGTGATTCCATTCTCTTGTTGTGATTAAGACTTGAACTTGCAACCTTCGATCATGGGACCAACTCCCCAACCATTATACCAACTGCACTACAGTATCAAAACGCTCTTATTTCAGCAGTTCAGTGATACTGTTTCATTTCATAAATAAACAACAACCAACAACCAAAATCTAACTGGCAGTGTGCACATCCAGAGTAAAAATAATATGGAATTTGTTCACAATAAGGTAAAAACATGTTGATTTTAGCAAGAGGGAGGAGTGAGCTGGAATAGAGGAGTAATTTAATTATCGTTTTGGTTCGGTGATGGAGTTTCTATTACCACACGCTGACGTAATCACAGTGCTGTTATTCTGGCTGTCTTACATCTTTCATCCGCCATGTACTTCAACACGCCACATGAAGCGCCCCCAAAATCCCTCTCCAGTTTGGCATTCATTACACATGAACACAAAAATACACACACAAGTAGGTGAACACACACATGCATAAACACACACACACACGCACACGAACTTGTGAAATTATCTTTGTGGGGACATTCCATAGACTCCCATAATGACTAGATGTATGTAATTCTACAGGTAAACTTAATCCTAACCCTAACCCTAACCATACACCCTCTAGCCCTAAACCCAACCCCTAACCCTAACCATACATGTCATGTAAACGCAATTTCAAAAATAAACGTATAAAATATGCCTTAAAAACGTAAAAATATGCCTTTATTAAAATATCCGCATACGTGTAAACAGGCCCTTAGATAAAGTACATATTTCTGTTTGTTTAATTGTTTAAAATAAATGTTTACTATAAAACTAAGCCCCAGATGTAACAAGGCAAAGCTAAATTATAAAAGCTCATTATGCTCAGCAATCTGATGTAACCCTGCCATAACCCACAAGAGAGATCATGATGTTAACCCAGAACGCCCAAAACCAGAAAATACAACCCGTGTCATGCAGCACAGAGATTAGACAACAAGATGTATCTTTAAAGGAAGCTGGGGTCAGTGGCAAATTGTATTTAAGAGGCAGATAACCACCTCATATAAAATAAGAGTGAGTGATTATTTGTCATTGTGAACACACAACACAGCACACAGTGCACCACAATGAAATATGACCCAGCCATGAGGGAGCAGTGGGCAGTTAACATGGGCAGCACCCTGGGAGCAGTGCTTGAGGACCATCCTCATGAGTACCTCAGTGGTACCTTTATTTGTCCAAGACTTGAACCGGCGACCTTCTAATCATGGGGCCAACTCCCTTACCATTACACTACTCACTGCTGAGTTAAGTACCAACAGGCATCATTTTATCCCAGAAATTCCCTCAGTGGCTAAAACAACAACAACATAATCTTAGCCAGATAGTTCTGTGGGAATGAAACTTATGCAATAATTTAAACACCCAATTTTCTGAGGCTGAGGGATGCGGTCAGCTGAAGATTAACCGCACATAGCAGACTGCCGACCGCGGAATAAATGAGACTGTCAGAAAAGCAGAGGGATTTAAAAATCCTCCATGACACCACATTCACCTTCTCACTCTCTCACAGGGGCCAGAAAAATGGAATTCAGGTTGTAAAATGTAGACTTAAGTCCGGCTGTGAACAAACACTGCAGGAAATGTGGTTGAAGTCGCTAAGTTTGGGGTTGGATGCAAGAATTTCTCATTTGCATCTTATTTCCCCCCGATGCTTTTTAAGGTCAACTTGTAATACTGTGTTGTGGTTGTGTTTACTATAAGTATTTTTTGTCACAGTGTCAGAACAAGAATGCACATGAGGCAAAATGAATGAAATGCAACATATGGTAAGGATTAGGGTTTTTAGCCACATGACTAGAAGACACATTTATTTATATTTTTATTTATATTCAGCTAAATTTGGCTTGTTAAAAATTCCCAGCAAATTGTTCAGGTTGGTTGGTAAATGGCTGTGAAAATTAATTTAAGTGAGTGAATATTTGTCATTGTCAAAACACCCCAACACAGCATGGCACATACTGTACCATGACCAAATATGACCTTTGCATGTGACCCATCTGTGAAGAAGCAGCTTTTTTGGTGTCATGCGCACTGTGTCCCGCACTGCGGTTCAAAGGGTATAAAAGGAGTCATTTCCTCGTGGCGCGTCGTCTCTGCCATTGAGTCAACCTGCCCACCTCTCCGACTCTGTTGGCATCAACTGTGAGTACTCTCAGTTATTGGGTTCATCTCTTTGATAGAGTGTGTGTTGCTAGAAAGTGGATTTACTGTGGAAATCCTTGCTCTTTGTGTAAGAGAGTTCTTAAATCAACTTGCGTGGCAGTCCTACCTACTCGTGTTCTCAGCCGCGTTTGGGTTAACCGCCATGCTTCACGGGCTAATGGCTAACGAGTAGCAGTTTGCTAAATCCTAACCAGATCACTGATGAACTGTAAAAGTTGGGCATTCGGTTAAAATCCTAACCAGATCCCTCACATTTGGTAGCACTAGTGGGACAGTACCTTGCTCATGAATACCACTGTGCCACCTTTTCCACTCTGGGACTTGAGCTGGCAACCTTCCAATCATGGGACCAACTCCCCAACCATTACTCTACCAAAGGGGAGTTGACCCCATGATTCGACCCCAGACAGTCGCCAATTCTAGACCAGTAAGAGCCTGTGGCCGCTAAGCAGGTTTTTGCGCTGGCAGCACGTATTTTTAATACAAATCATATGAGCTTCAGCGTTCAGAGTGCTGGTAGACACGTTTTTTTACCGCAGCGCTCGGAGCGCTTCAAGTTGAAATCCATTCAATTTTTTGAACAGCGCTGGGCTTGTCAATGCCACTTCTCTTTTGCTAGCCAATCAAAATTGAGGAAGGGGTGGGACATACACAGTCAAGAACTCACTAACAGTACAAATAATCACTTATGTCAGCTAAATTACTGATCTCAAAGGAACACATTACAATGTTTACGTCAAATAGGGAAGAATGCGGAAGTGCTCAATGACGCTTTTCGGAACTTAGCAACAACAAGTGCTGAGAGAAGCTCTCTGGAAGTAAGGTTATGAAAAAACACATTTGGTGAACACATACCCATACGAAATCTCAGTAAAATTTCCAGAAGTGTCGTCTTGTGTGCTACATTGCTTATTCAACTGTGGGTAATAGGCACTTACCTAAAGCACGAAGAAACTTGGTGCTTCTCACAAGTGCTTTTGGCCTTCTTTTACTTCAGAATCATGTTCATCGTATGCCAAGAAATTCTGTGTTTTGCACAAATTCCTGCGCTTTGCACTGATTTTGCACTTTGCTCTCAGTGCAAAAAAACATGTTTGGTGGACACAGGCCCTAAAGGTACCGTGGAGTACTCATGAGCAAGGGTACCATGCCCCATGCCCACTTTAATTCACTTTCAACTTTAATTTACTTTATTTATTTTTCCAATTAACCAAAATAATAAACACAAAAAAATGTTTTCTTTTGAATATTTGTTTCCAAAAAATCAATATCATGCTGTGTTCTGATTTCCCATTTTGAACTCAAACCTGAACTTGAAACAGTAAAGGTTTTGTTTTTTCATTAGGCAAAATTTCTGTGACTGCATACCACTCTTTCTTACTCCATGTTTTCCATGTTTTAAACTTTAATATAAGATGGGAAATCAGAAAATGACTAGTTTGTGTTTTCTTTAAGGATTTGCAAATGCTATACTGTCTGATCGGTATCAATAAATGAAAAGTTCCTCTTCCTTATGGCCCGACTACAAGGAATATATACGCAGCCTGGCCAACTTCACTGCTTAAAGAGGCAATGTTTCTGGACTCGGTTCTCTGTAACCTGCTGACCTGACCACAGAGAGAGCTGCAGTACCGCAGACAGAGCAGCTACACTGCTTTTTAAAGCTTTTACAGGCTACCAGTGTAAAAACTCACACTCTTCAAAGAGTCACGTTTGAGAAGGTAGAAGCTGAGGCCACCACAGGCAGCACACACACCACACACACACGCACACACACACAACTCAGGATATGGGGGATCCTGTTCTAAAGCTCCGCTCAGGTCGTGTGTTGCCTTTGGCACTTTGGTGTACCAGAAAAAATAAAAATCTGAAGGAAAAAGGTGCAGATGAAGTGAGAGTGAGGGTTTTCAACTCCTCAAAAGGAAAAGTTCAATTTAGAGTTCCACTACTGGTACCTGCTTCTGACATTAAAACCAGGGGTGTAATGATACATCGATTCAGTGGTCATTGAGCCTAAAGCATTGATCCAAAATGAAAAGAGTGAGACTTTATATAGTTACTTTGTAGTGAACAGGAGATCTAGTTTCATTAAAAGAGGTGTTTTTATTTAATTGCATGACTGAGATCAGGAATAAAAATGTCAAAAGATAATTTAGTCGTAATTAGACATGAAAGGAAGTGTTAAATAGTCATATGATATTGTCTCAAATTGATCACTGGCTCATGAAATCAAAATCAATTTGATTAATTTCATATGAATATTTGAAGATATGCATCATAGCAGACTCCGAATATTGGGAGACTTCGAATTGTTGTCCATTGAACTGTTATGGGGCAGTTGGTGGTGTAACGGTAGGATGTTTGCCCTGTAATCTGAAGGTTGCAGGTTCAAAGCCAGGGCCGGTAAAGTTACCACTGAGGTACTCATGAGCAAGGTACCGTCCCCAAGCGCTGCTCCCCGGGTGCTTGTTAGCTGCCCACTGCTCCTTCACGGATGGGTTAAATGCAGAAGTCACATTTCGTTGTGGTGCACTGTGTGCCTGCTAAATAAATAAATAAATAAATAAATAAATATTTATATTACACCTCCTATGTCTGGCTTCTTTCTGTGTTATATAGGGTAAATATATATTTAATGTATATTTTTATATTTAATATATTAAAATCCCATTCTGTATTGCTGTAGAACATTTTATCATTTAAGCTGCACGTAGTGATTCTTATAAAGGAAAGAATTTAAATCTTTCTTTTAAGACACTGAACAAAAAAGAAACTTTATAGTCATCTTGACTGTGCACTGTATACAGAGAGATAAGACAACATGTCTCCGAGTTTAATAAAAACTTGCCCGGGATATGCGGCGGGATTGGAAGCGCAGGGTGGGCGGATCCTTGTCTTTTGGAGGGGTTCCCAGAGGACAGACTACGATTGGATGGTATAGTTGGGGTAGGGTCTTATACTTGGAAAGGGATGGTAGTTATTCTATTACTGTTTATTTTTCTACCTTTAAAGCCTATTTACACTACAAATGCTGTTTTACTTGATATTGATGCTTCTTTTTCCATACAATTGTGTATGTATATATGTGTATATGTATATATACTCCCTTCTAAAATAGCAATAAAAAGATTTGACCCAAAAAAAAAAAACTTGTGCGGTAGGTTGACGTGGCTTGAGGACGGACACAACTGTCTTTTTTGTTTGGTCAGCCTGCAGGTAGATTAGCCCATTGAGACTGGACAGGGCCAATCACAGCTTTAAACACCTCTCACACTGGCCTGTGTCAGTGTCATTAAATAGCGCAAAAAAGTCAGTAAAGTTGGAGAATCTGCAGTTTAAATAAAGTAAAAAAGAAACTTTTTGTGAGTGTTATTGGCCAATTTTTGTCTTATGAAGTCAATGCAACTTTTATTTAGCGAATCCTTGGAAAGCATATTTTGACAAAAAAAAGTTGAAAACAAAGACAGCATGTATTAATTTATCGCATTACCATGTCAAAGCAATTTTGTGCACCTTTTATTTTAAATACAGTCGTTTTATACTAGTAATGTCACTTCATAAAGATATTCTTTACAAATATCTTTATATTTATACATATTTATGGTGTTTTAAAAGTAAGTTAAGTAAAGCACTGTAAAACACTCAAGGGTCAAGTACCCAAAAGAAAAAAACTGTCACACACACTCCGATCACCGACCGACACCGATACGGACCTAGAAGTAGTCGCCGTGCTCGGGAAGTATAAAAAGAGGCTTTTTCTCACGGCTCACCGCTCAGCCTTTGAGTCACCAGCTCATCTCCGTTCTCCATTGGCTTCAACTGTGAGTACTCCAGTTATTTGATTATCTCCTCGATTGAGTGTGTCCTTTAGAACGCGTATTCCGGTGGGAATCTTTACTCTTCGTGTTACAGAGTTCTTATACCAACTCGCGTGGTTCACCTACCTACTTGCGTCTCACTCCGCGTTTGGGTTAACCATCCACGCCACACGGGCTAGCGGCTAACGGAAAGCATTTTCATCACATCCTAACCAGATCCCTGACAAAAACAACACTAGCTAACTAGTGTTCAACAAAGTGCTGTCCAAAAAGCTGCATCCACAAATTAAAATGAACTAATAGCATGTGAAACAAACCCAACCATTCTGCATGATCAACTGATGATAGAACTCAAACAGCGAACGCACAAGACCCCTTAAAAACACAGAGGCAGTGCATTAGTGCAAGTAGTCTAGTCATCTTCCCCCCCGAAGACAAACAAGAGGGTTTATGGGAATGTTTCATCCTTATTTTACCAAGAAAACCCAAACTATAGCATAAATGCCCTCATTAGACATTCCGCTTCTTGTTCATCACTCTTAGTGTGTGGGAAACTCAACAGCACGGCTGCTTCAAACGAGACCCAACACATTTTATGAGCATGTATGATGAGCTCCACTTTGCTTTTGCTGACAAATCGTGAAGAACTCTTAATGTGAGACAATAGCAAACCTCTTTGTACTGGGGAGAGAAAGTGCAAATCTCAGCGCTTTGGTAGAAGTAGTTGTGCTAAACGCTACCAGCTGGGGGGGAAAACAACCAACCCCTGCACCCCACCCCCAAAAAAGGAAAAAGAAGGAGTGAGAGTGAGTGAGCAAAAAAAAGGAAGAGAGAGAGACTTAGACTAAGAATGTTATGAGTTTGTGAAAGTGTAATGACCACAGCGTGGACCCAAATGCAGAGTAGTTAAAATTAAAGAAGTCTCTTACAAAAAAGCAACATCGTGAAACAGGCACGAATCAAAATCGGTTGAAACTGTCCTCGAAACATCCATCCCTCCATCCGACAATATTGAACACTGCTGTACATATGACTGCTTTTTTTCTCACTGTATCTTAACAAACTGAAAGTATCACACAGACTCTAGTTCTGCTGTTACAATATCTGCACATACTAGATCAGACTTGCATGTTAGCTCAGACTTTATAAAAGATACAGTTTTATTTCATATTCATTACTGACCTCGTGCACATTCAGCACTTTCACATGCACTTTTTAGTGTAAAAGACAACTCCAAAACCATAATTGTAGGCTGAGAACCACATCCTAATTGTCTCTCTTTATACTTCTAGTTTAAAGTGTATATCTTCACGCTAGTCAACCTGTGGATTTACCGTAAATATTGGAGTAGAGCGGTCAAAACAGAAACTTTTAACATTCTGCTGGAATTGAATTCCTCACCTCAAGAAAGTCACCTTTTTAGGATGGAAAGGGTAAGTTTTCAGCGAAATTTATTCACAACAGTACAGTATAGACCTTCCACTGTTTCAAAACACTAAAAACAAAAAATCCAAAATTGTACCCCACGCAACATAAACGGTTGTTTTTCTCGGAAACCTCCGTTGCGACAAGCGACTGGTTTTGCCGTGGAGGGTCACATTTGTTCTTTGTTCCTTGTTCTTAAGTCATGTCATCTCGTCTCTCTGTATGTAGCAGAGATGACAATAAAATTTACTTTGACTTTGACAGACAGAGACATGAAAGACTTTGACATGAAATCATTTAATGTTTGTCAAGTTTTGAGGCTTGTCTGATTGTGGACTGGAGATAAACAATTTATACAGAACATCTACCCCTTTGATTAAATGATTAATTTGCTACACGTTTGATCACCCCGCAGTGCAATCTGCTGTACAAGTGTGCAAATTGTAGATAACATTTATAATGTAAGTCTCCATGCTACAATCTTAGACATTGCTAGTCGTCCCTCATGCTGACAAACTACTTTGTATTTATATATTTTTTATTAGTTCATCTGCCTTATCTGTTCATACATATCGTCTTGTCTCTTCATGTACGTGTATGTAGTAGAGATGACAAAGTTTACTTTGACTTTACAAACTGTTACTGTACAACATGACTCTGTAAATATGTCATGGAATATGTCTGGTTAGGATTTGACAAAAATGCTTGCCGTAAGCCGTTAGCCTGTGTAGCATGGATGGTTAACCCAAACGCGGAGTGAGACGCAAATAGGTAGGCGAACCACGCAAGTTGGTATAAGAACTCTCTAACACGAAGAGTAAGGATTTCCACTGGAATCCGCGTTCTAAAGGACACACACTCAATCGAGGAGATAACCAAATAAGTTGAAGCCGATGAGAATCGGAGATGGGCTGGTGACTCAATGACTGAGCAGTGAGCGGCGAGAAAAGACCTCTTTTTATACTTCCCGACTACTTCCGGATCCTCGTGCTGGTCACGTGATCGGAGTGCGTGTGACAAAATATATCTCTACTGTGCTGTTCAAGTCAAATTTCTACAAATCTGCTCTTTTCCTCGCAGTGGAAAAACATTTGGAAGCATTCAGGATTTCAGATGAGGCAAGGGCGGATTATTCTAAGCTAAAATGAAGCCGCTATTTATTTCTCTGTTAATACTAGAGGATTCACACGGTTTCAGCAACATGACCTCACCAGTTATTTCATTTTCTGAAATCACTGCCATCCTTAGGATAAAGCTCGTTGGGAAGTGGCATCAAATAGATGGTGAGCATGTGAGGGCAATAAATGCTAAGCACAGATCTCAAACCACACACGATGCCTGAGCCATTAGTAAGCATCATTGGCGTAACTACGGTGATGAGCGGGAACCACGTTTCACTGCATTTGCCTTTAATAACGTCATGTCTTGCTTCCTGATGTCCTGCTGTTCAAACCGGAGTGATTAGCCTTCCTGGCTGCAGGCAAGAACTGTAAGTGAATGGAATTAGTTGAATTTGTAGGAATGGTTTTGAAGACTAAACCCAACTCCACTCCACACCCTTACAACGTTTTGTGATCGCTGGGTGCCAGTAATCACTTTGTTCTCATCATTATTTTTCCTCTTCTTCTTCTTTATCCCACTTGATGTGCTGTTATTTCCATCCATAATTTTGGCCGTAGAAACAACATTAATGGTTTAAATCTTTGATCAGTTTATGTGCATGAGATAAACCATGCATGAAAACAGCTAGGAGGGTACCACTGATTTTATATGTCTGACCCCTTCCTCGATTTTGATTGGCTAGCAAGAGAGAAGTGACATTGACGAGCCCAGCGCTGTGTTAAAAGCTGAACAGATATCAACCTGAAGCGCTTTCAGCGTTGCGGTAAAAAAACCATCTCCACCGACGTCTGTTTTTCCGCTAGAAGGCGCTTAGCGCTCTGGATTAGGGTGGACACAGGCCCTAATTCTCATAAAGTTGAAATTGTGCATCAATGAAAGTGAGTGATTTTTGTCATCGTGAACACACCACAGCACAACAAACGGTGCACCGCAACCAAACGTGACCTCTGCATTTGACCCATCCATGAAGGAGCAGTGGGCAGCTAACAAGGGCAGCACCCAGGGAGCAGTGCTTGGGGATGGTACCTTGCTTATGAGTACCTCAGTGGTAACTGGATTCGAACCTGCGACCTTCTGATTACGGGGTGAACACCCTACCATTACGCCACCAAGCGCCCCAAACAATGTCAATGTAGCCTTGTGACCTAGACTTATCCAAAAACGCCTGTCATCTCTTGGAATTATGGGATTAAGGCAACAGTTGAATTTACATTATTCATACTTCCTGACACACACACACACATCCGTCAGCCAGCAGTCACGTGAGATTATCCAACGCTTATCCTTTCCCTGAGTTTATCTGAGGATTCCACACGTTCCAAGTTCCAAAATGACGCTTGCGTTCTGAATATTTTGATCACGTAATGTTCGCAGCTGGCGGTGTCACTGCTCCAAAAGCTATCTTTGGATATCTTGAACCCCAGCCAGTATATACATAAAAACATACATTCAGCTTTGTTATTGCTCATTTTCGGCACTGGTTCGCCAAAACATCTGGACGCCTCCGACTGACCTCGATCTCTTGGTATTGACAACTGTTGACCCTGACCTCAAAACGAACAAGGCGCAATGCGGGAAGTGTGATAAACCTCTTAACCACAGTGCGAAGCGCGACATTTTCTGTGTGTGTGTCACGTTTGAAACGTTCCAGCGACACTCAAGCGAAGAAACGGAGGAGAGAGGGATTTCTTAATGAGGAACAGGTCCGTGGTGCTCCAGGCCAGGCCGGGCAGGAATGTTTATTTAGATGGATGAGCCAAGAGTGGGACAGCTGGTTTGAGTTGTGAACAATACGGGAGATTCAGCGCACATCTGGTTCTCATTTAATTTAAAAATCTCTCTCTCTCTTCAAACTTTCATCATTTACCCCCCATATGCACCTCTTCATTACACACACTCGTACAGTACTCACTCACTCGCACTTACACACACATGCAAGCGTAAAGACACACATAAACACACACAGTCTTGGATTACCATCTCTTTGAGGTACTCCCATAATCACTAGAAGTAAATAACACTCCAGCTACACCAAACTCTTACCCTGACCTTAATCTCAGTAGCCAAAAACAAACCTTCCACCTATTTTAGTTTTTCAAATATAGATTTTTAAAGAAAGTCCTTTTTCCTCTTCACCGGTCCGAGACGTGGACGTGGATGGCATATCGGCCCGATAACGACCAAAATAGCTGGATCGGGTATCGGTGGCAGTGGGCCAAAATGTAAATTGTAGGTTTTTCTATGTTTGCGTTTGCGTGCATGCACAATTATGTTAATAAAATGATTATTTTCGCCATCTCCAGCCAAAGTGTGGATTTGGGAAATCTCTCTTTGTACGTCTGCATGTAGACAGAGGAAAACAGAGTGTTACGTTTTCAAACATCACAGTATGCGACAGAAAATGAGTGTGCGACAGGAACAGGAAGTCATGTCATTCGGTGTTTAGCTTTTTCCGGGATTCTGCCTGGCTAACATGGCTAACGTTGGCGTTTGTGCGCACTCACAATTCATTATGCATGGGAAGCGTTACTGCGGTAAAGCTGGTTTGTAGTTTGACATTTGTGTTAATTCCTACAAATCGCTATGGAAATGAGCAGAACAAAAAACACAACACACTACAACTCCAAAAACAAATCACACCATTGTGCAGTTTAATTTTCTTAACAACACCAGCTCTTGCTCGCAATATCTGTGTTCCTGATGTGTAGCACCGCAGTATTAGGGACCGTCACTAAATTACAGAACTGTTTAAACTAAAATTTTTTGGAAATTTATTTTAATAATAAATAATTTAACATATACATGCAGGTTTGTAATTATTGCATTGTTTTAGTTAGAACAAGAGTATCAAGTATTTGCTTACACATTACATAACAATTAAAAATTTTAATTAATTAAAAACTGGTATCGGATTGGTACTCGGGATCGACCGATGCCTAAAGCCCAAGTATTGGCATCGGTATCGAAACTGAAAAAGTTATATCGGTGCATCTCTAGTCCTCAAATCCAAAAGCGTCCCCACAAAGCTATAAAAATGGACAGACCATAGTCTTTTAGGGGCCAGCCAGGTCATCACAACTGCCAAAATATATGAACACACACTCGAGTTGCCTTATCAGATCTTCTGGCATGATTTATATGATTTCCTGCGTCTCTCCTTTTCCAGTAAACTCGACCCCACAATTTTTCTCTCTCTCTCTCCATCTATCCAATACCATTTCCTTTACCCCCCCCACCCTTTTCATCCCCCGGTCGTATATCTCTCCGTCGTTCTGCTACATCAGGCAACATGTTTCACAAGCAGAGCCAAGCGGGTGGAGAAAAAGGCCAAGAAGACTAATTTCTGGTGTTTTATCGAATAAAATATGTCACCTATCAAACTGCTTGGAAGAGATTGTACTTTAGAGAGCTTGCAGGAACCGAAACCCCTCCTCCTTCATTCGTTTTCTGTTCTCTCCCTCCCCTTTCTCCTTCCCTCCTGTTTTCTCCCAGGTGGGTGTCATGATTCCAACACAGACCTCCTAACCTCTAAATCTTACACAAACACCAGTGCGGTTCGTGACTAATAAGGTAATAGGTGATTCATGTGAAAACAAAAGGGAAAGGGATTGCTGGAGGTTTCTTAAATATTTAGAAAAATAATGTTCAAGTGGCTGACCTGCTGGATTTTGCCTTTCCTCCCTCAGAGAGGTCACGAAAGACGTGTACTTCTTCACTCGCTCCGGGAGTTGGTTTGCACAGTCACATTTTACATTTTACATTTTAAATTCATTTGAACTCAGTTGTCCGAACAACAACTTTTGTTTTTCTTTTCGCTGACAGGGCTGGACACTTTGTGTCTGTTGTTTACTTGACAAAGTCCAGAGTGGACATTCAAGGTCTGATATACACCAGCCATAACATTATGACCACTAACAGGAGAAGTGAATCATTGACCATCCTCATGAGTACCTCAGTGGTACCTTTACCAGTCCGGGACTTGAACCTGCAACCTTTTAATCATGTGGCTGAATCACTAACTACTACGCTACCAACTATGCCAAAAAAGAGTAAGGTAGTCTCTCACTTCCACAAATTATAAGTGAACACACCACAGCACAGCACAGAATGCAATCCAATCACGGGGAGAGCACCCTAATCGTTACGGTACCAACTGCCCCGAGACTTATGCAGATGAGGCTCCCACTTTTGGGGAATTTGCTCACCATTGCCACATTCACCATTACCACTGCTCGACTATAGAAGTCCCAAAAACATTTAGAAAATGTATCTGGACCGGAGCCGCAGGACAGAAAATATATCTCGTTTGGTCATTTTTTTTTTTTGGTCACTGCTTCTTCACGGTTGGGTCAAATGCAGAGGTCACATTTGGTTGTGGTGCACTGTGTGCTGTGCTGTGGTGTGTTCACAATGACAAATGATCACTCACTTTCACTTTCGTTGACCTTTTCATCCACCTTAAATCAGCAACTCATCATGCCAAGCCACATGTTTCTCTTGCTATACCCAGCTGCTCACATCAGAAAACCCTCCTGAGCAGGAACCTCCCTTCAATCCGTGCAGAATGAAAGAGTATTTCCCACCCTGTGTGAAATTAAGATAATATTTTCCAACAGCTCATAAACCTGTTTGTGCAACACAGTGATCCTTAACTCACTCATCTATGGTCGCTTGGTGACCCTGAGGCTTTTAAAATAACAGATAATTAATAATTGATGTAGGAAATTAGCAGATCTGGTTATTCTAGGCAGGTGGAATGCGAGCTCCAAGCCGGCTTCAAAGCGATGGGGATGGTCGTAACAACACTGGGGACGACGAGGTGGTCCGGGAAAGGTTTAATGAAAGATGCCGGAGGAGAAGTACATAATTTTAGTGTTTTATCAGCTGTTTTCACCTGCCATATGGAACTAGTTCATCTAGAGCAGTGGTCACCAATCTTTTCATGCCCAAGATCTCTAACCTCGGCCTTGGTGAAAGACAAGATCTACTTATTGAAGTATAATAAGCCATATAAATAATCAACATTTGATATAATGTATTAGTAATTCATTTTACACATAATTTTTACATTATTTTTGGTAATAAATTAATTTAAGCAACAAAAACAATCTGAGGATCCACTTGGGAGCCGGAATTCCCATCACTAACATCTGCAGCATTTTTCTCTTATCTCATTATCTCTTATCTTTCATGCTACTATGAAAATGCGGCAACTGGTCCAATAGAGACGGAGTCGCTTGCAAATCCCAAAGTTAAGGCGAGATTATATATATATTTTTTCCATTTGGATTTGGGAATGGGGTGGTGCGGTTGCGCAGGGTTTAGCACTGCTGCCTCACAGCGAAAAGGTATGCTGTGGGTACGAGCCCCGGGTCGGCCGTAGTGTGTGATTGTGTGAGTGTGTGTGCCCTGCGGTGTCTTGGCGCTTGCCCAGGCTTGGTCCCCGCCTTGCACCTGTAGTTGCCGGAATAGGCTCCGATCCTCCCACGATCCCAGCTGGGATTAAGCGGTTTGGATAATGAATGAACGAATGAAAAATAGGCTAAAAACATAGTTGGTTAAATGTAAATTACATTTATATTTTTTAATAGTCCTTTTTCTAAATTATTTTTGAAAATACAAATATTTGCTGTAGGCAACGACATAATACCACAAAAAATTACAGTGTTCTTGTAAATATGAAAGGCTTTTATATTGATATTACATCCCTGCTGTAAAAACTGCTGCCAGGATTATAATGTAATACTGTAATACCCGACCGCTGTAGAATGCACCCAGAACGGAACAGGGCCTTCTCACTTGGGGGTAAATTTTAATTGCAGCCGAATGCGGTCATGCGTTTTGTTAACGTTCGAATCAGCATGAAGGAGTAAAAACGCAGGAGGTTTTGTCACCACCAGTGAAATCTGAGCCATGCCATGTGATGTATGGGTGTGATTTTTCGCCATCTACGCCATGACATAATGTTGGCCTTGGCAGCAGACGCACAACCGGGCAAACGGCGATGACAGGCTCATTTCCAGCCCCTGTTAGTGGTTTTTAACAAAAGAAAAAAGGGAACGAGAGGAAATGGCAACTTTCATTTTGAAGCCATTTTCTCTGCTTGGTGTAGTTTAAGGAAGTGGCTTGAGCCTGATTAGCATCAAGGTGTTTTCTGTTCCTCTGCCAAGCTAAAAAAACGCTTTTTCTTCTAGGTGTGGCTCTCACTAGGGTGGCCGAGAAAGCTTGATGTGATAAAAAGTTTAAAAATTATGCTGCAAAACCATCTTACTTCTGCATATTATTCCAGCTCATGATGCACATGCTAACACTACTTTCAACTTCAGAAAATCTGCAAATAGCCACAATACAACAGAAGTGTTTCCAGAGGCCATGCATCATGAACTCCAGTAAAATGCCTCTGTGGTTTTGTAGCACGTTTTTCTATTTGGAGGATACTAAAGTACTGTTCGAAAAAGGGTTAGTTTTACATGAGGATGTTGAGTAATGTTATTTTATAACAGGGCATCTGTATTATTAACGGCTGTTTCGGACGGGATAAGGATCTGTGTCCACCTATTTTTAATACATATCATATGAGCTTCAGCATAAGTGCCTTCAGTGGAAAAAAGACGTGTGGATGTTTTTTTACCGCAGAGCTCAGAGCTCTACAAGTTGAAATCCGTTCAACATTTAGAACTTTTGGATGCAGTTGATAGCGTAATGGTTAGGGTGTTCGCCCCATGATTGGATGGTCGCCGGTTCGAATCCCAGGACCGGTAAAGGTATCACTGAGATACTCATGAGGTATTGTCCCCAAGCACTGCTCACCGGGTGCTGCCCACATCAGCTGACCACTGCTCCTTCAGATGGATCAAATGCAGAGGTCACATTTGTTTGTGGTGCAAATTTCACAGCAGCTCTGCTCACAGGAGATACCTGGGACGGAGCCTGGCACAAGAGATTTGCCCCAGTATTGAGTCTGTATTACAGATTGTGTTCTATCCACAGTTTTACAGGCAGAATTAGCTGGTACAACACCTGGCACCAAGTATCACATTGTTGTAAACTTTTAAAAACTCACCTCAACTACTGTGTGTGCTGTGCTGTGTTTGCAATGACAAATAATCACTCACTCACTTTCTAGAACAACGCTGGGCTGGTCAATGTCACTTCTCTCTTGCAAGCCAATCAAAATCGAGGAAGGGGCAGGACATATACATATACATCTCTTTTATGTCAACTAAACTGCAATCTCAAAGGAACACATTACAGTGTTTACATGAAATAGGAATGAACATGGAAGTGCAAGATGACTTTTTTCCGTAACTTAGCAACAACAAACGCTCCAGAAGTTGGTAATAGGCTCTTACCTAAAGCAAGAAGAAACTTTGTGCTCCTCACAAGTGCTTCTTTTATTCAGACCTGTGTTCGTCGTACGCAGAAAAATTCTGTGTTCTGCACAAATTTTTGTGTTTTACACAGATTCTGACCACTAAGGATTTCCTCAAGCGACTCCATGCTTGAAAAACCACAGGAAGCTACAGGATGATGGACGGGATTAGTTTTACCTGAGGCCATTTATCCAGACCTTTTTACAGAAAGTGATAATTCCTTTATCCTTACTGACATTGTTCATAATGATTACAGACATGGGATATTTGGACAGGACTACAATCACTGATAATAATTACTTAGTAATTACATAGTAATAATTATTTTAACCCCATGTCCTCATGGAAAACTGATCCCATCCAAATAATACTTTAAACGATGCTGTTTAAATACAGTAGCATCAAGGGCATGGAAGATTAAAACTCAAATGAAGCTGTAATTAGAGGTTATTGTGAAGACCTGAAATGTGAGTCCGGATCAAGCAGTCCATCTGGACAGGGTGATGGCCTCCTGGATCTGGGCTGAGACCTTACACATGGCAATTTTAGGCTTTTATTTTGCCCACTTTAATCTCTAGTCTTTACTTTGAACACTTCAAATTCACTTTCTTTCACTCCTCATACCCATCGTCTTATCAGCTGCTGTTTCTTGTTTATCGCTCCATCTCCTTCCCTCCTCTGAGTGCTTCACTCAGCGCTCTGTCACCCGGAGCTGGAGAAATTTCACAGCAGCTCTGCTCACAGGAGATACCCGGGATGGAGCCTGGCACAAGAGATTTGCCCCAGAATTGAGTCTGTATTACGGATTGTGTTCCATCCACAGTTTTACAGGCAGAATTAGCTGGTACAACACGTGGCACCAAGTATCACACTGTTGTAAACTCTCAAAAGCTCAACTACTGTGTTAAAATGATTTAAAAGCTTTTACCTCCTGAACTCAGTTCTGCCAGGATTAAGGGTTGCCACTGCCCACAAACAGGGGAAATTTACTTTTAAACTTCAGCTTTTCAAGCTACAAGCTATAAAGTAGCTAAGCTATACCCAAGCTACTGCTTTAAGATAGCAGTTAGCTACACTATAAGCTACAGAGAAAGAGTAGCTAACTAGATCCAAGCTGTTTCACCCAGTAATACTTAATATTTGTGCTGTAGGATACACTCAAATTTTTTAAAAGTGAAACATGATGTTAAAAGTATTGCAAAAATGTGCATTTTTAACCATCACAACAAGGTTGTAATGACATTTTAGTGGTTAGATTTTTTGGCTTGCACAAATGCATGAGAGTTGCCATCTCTCATGCATTTGATGTGACACAAATTAAGCATCGATTGATTCATGCTCTCATGCTCAAGCAAGAAATCTCACACCAAATCTAACCATTACTATATTTTTTAAAAATGTTCACTCATATGCTGAGTTAATCACTAGGCAAAAAATATATTTCCGAATCACTAGAAACACATCTGTCTTGTGCGTGATCTATGCACTTTTCTCTGATTGTTGATACTCAGTGGCAGAAAATATTTGCTACCATTAAGTCGGTTACGTCCATCTGCCTATCCATCATCCATCAAGTTGTTCAGAGCCAGTACAAGGAGAAGAGATTGGGAACACGGGAGAATCTCAGCACGAGGTAAGCTAGATATTAAGGTTTCTAGGAAGTTTATGTTACATGGAAATGCCAGGTGTAAAACGTATAGCAAAAATGTTTTTCAGCTTATCCTGTGCAGAAATTAAAGATTGGTTTGGGGTTTGTGTGTTAACACTTGTTTAGTGCTAGAGTTAGCACTAACCCTAGCCCTAACCCTAACCTGAGAATTGAAAATCTCAATCCTGCCAACTGACCAAAGTTGGCAACCCTGATATAAGTCATACACTTTGATAAATACGGCCATGAAATTTTGTTTCCATCTTTACTAAATGGGCTGCATCTACTGACTCCATCTCACAGCAACAAAGAGTGTGCTGTGGTGCACTGAGTTGCTTTTCGGATGCTACTTCTGCCAGTCAGAAACACCTGCTGGTTGAATATACAAGCGGTTGACTGGCAATCTGCGCATTCTGGAAAATTCCAGACCAGCGATCTGATTTACGGCCTGCCCTGTTCAATAACCATGATCTAGTGAGTATAAGAGCCAACAAAATGAGGGGGCACTAATATGATAATTTGTCAAGTCTAAAATCCATAGGGAGGAGTAAAAGTCCAGTTGGTGGGTCTATTTGGGAGAAAGTTCAAGGCCGTTTCTTAGTCCAGTCCATCCCTGAATATACCCATCTTTGCTATATCACTGGAAAGCTTCTGTATTTTAAAACGCAACTTTAACTCATTCTTCCCAAATAATTCCCATTGAAAATTTGTAAGCACTTCCCGATAAGTGGTTTGTGCGAGTCTGTGGTGCTGAAGAGTGGATAATGTGGTCAGTGTTTGTGATGTTGGCAGATGCGAACGGCATTTTGGGGCACTTCAAACGCACAGATAAAAGCAGAGTCATTTCCCTCTCTACAGCACAGAGCCACAGGAGGTCGGGCAATGAAACAGCACTCTTTAAACACTCTCTCACACACACAAACACACACACACACACAAATCAACGGGCACACTTTCACATGACCCCAGCCATCATAACAAACCCCTTCCAACGGGAGGATGAACAGAGCATCGGTCTAAAATAACAGTGATTAGAATATGAAAGCGAGGACTCTTGTGAGGTACGACACAGAAGGTTATTGTCAGAGAGACGTCTTGGACATCAGTACTTTCTTGCTGATGTAGCACACACTGAACTGGGCCATGATCAGACAGCTGAGGCAGGCATTATACACAATACCACAGTATTCTATTCAATTCAGGTGTGATTGCTGACCAATTAAATTTAATATCCAACTAATTTTAGCTTAACGTTGCTGAGTGGATCTTAGCAAGTGGCCCCAGCAATGACTCAGGATTTGAAAGTGTCCCTCGGGCTATTTTTATATCTTCACTTTTTTTTATCATCTGGAAACAGCTGGACCTCTACTGGACTATATGTACTTGAGTCCGGATCTAAATGTAATATTGAACTAATTTTAGCTTAACGTTGCTGAGTGGATTTTAGCAAGCAGCCCCAGCAATGACTCAGGATAAATTTACAATTAATCTTGAACTAATGTTCACTTGTTAATTAAATGCCCATGCACCCTGGTCGCCCAGAGGAGGATGGGGTCCCCTTCTGAGTCTTGGTTCCTCTCAAGGTTTCTTCCTACTAAAGGGAGTTTTTCCTTGCTACTGTCACCTCATGCTTGCTCGTTGGGGGTTTGGACTGGTTATATGTAAAGCACTTTTTGACAATAACTGTTGTTAAAAGCGCTATAAAAATAAATCCCTGTAAAAGGTCAGCTTATTGTGAAGATCAGTTATTGAGTTTCTTGTCAATTGCCAAACTTACAACCCATTTTTCCTTTTTTTAGATAAAAAAAATTAACAATTTTATAAATGTTTTTTCCATGTCACCATTAAGGTTGTCATTACCTATTTTGGCCACAAGGAGACCACAGGCCATCATTAGGGAGAACTGTGTTATTACTTCTTGTATGTTTAGCCTGTTCCTGACATGAGCTTAACATTAATTCCACAGCTCAGTGTTCAACAGATGTATTATAAGCAGGAGAAACATCCATAATAGACCACTCGTATTTCCTTATTAACTTCCTATGTTTTTTTCCTATTTTAAAACATACCATAAAGATTGGCATTATTACCTTATTTAACACACCTTTATTTTCATTGTAGTACCTTAAATTACATTTCTGTTTATTTACAGACCCGGACACACATAGCTGGTTATTTATATAACGGGATATTTTTTCTCCTCCGTTTTCGAAAATAACTTCATACACATGAGCCCGTTTTCCAAAAATATCTCTGTACACATGAATCCAGATAAGTACCCCCTCAAGAGCTGCGTAGAACCATGTCAGCCATTCAGAATCCTTGGGGGGAAAAAACAGAAACCAAATTACATCCGGTTACAATGACTTTTACACCCGGTTGCTTCATAAACAATGGTGAAAAGACGGTGCTTGGTATGGACAGATAGGGACATGGAGTTACTTTAAACTTTAACAGGTGCAAACAAACACAAATAGTTTGAATAAGGGAGACGAGAATCGCTGCTCTGACAGTATCCATCTTCAGTCTTCAACGTAAACAAACATCGCACACCTGACGTCAACGCATTTCCTGTGGCACGCTTATGATGCTAAGAACCTAAAACTCAGTTTTCCCCGTCCACAAGTAGTCACTGAAGCCGGAGTTTTCAGGAATCTCCACTTTGGCCTGAGTGATTGAAACCTCTATTTACATGTGGACGATAGGCGCAAGCGCATAAAAATATACGTTATTATAAAAACCCGGCTAGAGTTTCCTTTCTTTATGTTGTTTCCCTTTTCCTTAGTTGTGATTTATTAGTAACAACCACTAATGTGTTCTCTTCATTACTTCTGTTCAACTCATTTCTCTTATCTCATCATAATAACTCACATCATTTCTAATGTTTAACAAATTCACACTTTTACCCCACCCTATGTTTTTCAGCACACAGCCTTCAAGAAGAACCTTGCTCATGCGTACCTTAGCGGTACCTTTAACAGTCCAGAGACCTTCCAATCATAACTGCTATGCTAACAACTGTCCCCCACTGATCCTTCCATGTAGGAACAGTAGGGAACAGTGCTTGGGGACAGTACCTTGCTCATAAATATCTCAGGGGTACCTTTACTAGTCGGGGACTTGAACCTTAAAGAGACCTTTTGATCACAGGGCCACTTCTGTTACTGCTATTCTTACAGTTGTTCCCAACTCATCCTTCCATATAGCAGCAGAGGGTGCTTCAATTAGGGATGGTACCTTGCTCATGGGTACCTCAGCGGTACTTTTACCAGTCTGGGACTTGAACCTTCTGGAGACCTTCCGATCACAGGGCCATCTGCCTAACTGCTATGCTAACAACTGTCCCAAACTGATCCCTCTATGTAGTAGCAGTGGAGGGCAGTGCTTGAGGATGGTACCTTGGTCATGAGTACCTTCACCAGTCTGGGACTTGTACTGGTGCCCCTCTGATTATAGGGCTGACCTTTACTCTGCCACTGCCCCATTTGTATTAATGTGTGAGTGTAGAAGGTAAAAGGAACCCAGTTAATGTTGCAAAAGTTGATTGTTTGGTCATCTCCAAACTCCTCTCCAGTTAAACTCATCTAGAGAGTTTTGTTGGTGTGCTTTTAGATCAGGATTCAGGTACAAATGCAGGAACTCAGGTCAGTGCTCTCACACACACAGCAGAGGGCACTTCAACACACTGACTTTATCCTGTCTCTGACCCCAGAAAACCTGGACATTCCAACAGGTCAGAGCTATTGAATTAAAGAGAATTAAATTAAAGTGAGTAATTATTTGTATTACAGCACACAGTGCACCACAATGAATATTCTTTTGGGTACATGCAGAGTAGTTGAGAACAAGACCAGTACTAGACGTCCAAACCTGTGAATGTCACAGTTAATGTCCAGATTTATTGGTGTGTTGGCAGGTCTAAAGGGCCTAATGTGTGGCCACCTGTTTTAGATGGTAGTTTAATGTGGCTAATGTGTAGTTTAAAGCAAGTATGCTGGCGGTTTTTGGTTCATTAGCCAGTTCTACAAGTGATATCAAAAAGAGGAGAGAAAAGAACAAATTGGAATGTGTTGTGAAGCTTTAAGTTATACTTGGTTTGTTTTTAGTGTAGACATATCACGATATTATGAATTTGTAAATATGCTGATATGATACAAATCCGATAGTCTCTGAGACTTTTTAAAACAGACAGCAGAAAATAGTGTCATGATCTCCCTGCTTGCTCGCCAAAGTAGGACACAAATGCAGGAGTTAACGTACAGTAGTTTATTGACAAATAGTGAAAAAAGTGCCAAAAAACACGCAAAGTGCAGCACAGCCAAGCCAAACCGGGTCGCGCTTCTCAAGTCCACCAGCTGGAAACGCGACCGAGTCCTCCTCTGTAGCGTAGCGGTTAGCCTCGATGTAGCCTAACGGCTAGCAGTTAGCCCGGTCAGCGTTGGCTGGCTTCTTGAGCAGAGCAGACAGAAAGCAGTGTACACGAGGATGAACGGACAAGCTATGACGGGACTGGGCTCCTTAAATAATAAGTGCTCACACTAATTAAACAAGAACAAACCAATCAGACATTAGGGCAGGACTAGATCACAGATGAAACTCATAAGCTCACACAGGAAGCTGGGCCAAGATGAGACAGACACGAAAACAAACGAAACCAAACAGGACATAGCGCCACCTCCTGTCTGCTCAGCTAAGGTGCAGACCGGCTCCTAACAAATAGTGCTTAAAAAAACGTCTGAATACATGACTGAGATTATTCTGTTCTGCTTAAGGGAATACTTAACTTAAGTACTGTTTTCCTACTAAAACAATGTAATAATTACACATCCATACTGTATGTATATGCTTAATTATTTATTATTAAAATCACATAGCAAAAATTACTTGTTTGAACACAGTTCTGTCATTTTTTTATGCTTCCTAATGCTGCGGCGCTAGAACCATCAAGAACACAAATTGTGAATGAGAGCTGGTGTTGTTAAGGAAATTAAACAGTATAATCGCATAATGCGCTTTTGGGGTTGCGTTGTGTTGCGTTGCTTGTTCTGCTCATTGTCATATTAATATGTACAAATTAGCGTTGAACAATAAACCAGCTTTACTGCAGTAACACTTCCCATGCAGAAGCAATTGAGCCTGTGTGCATTTACAGATCGACTCCATAGATCGACCCGATGCCACCGATACCCGATCCAGCTATTTGAGTCGTTATCAGACCGTCAACATATCAAATCGGAGCCATCTCTACTTTACTCTTCTATTTCTTCACAGCACAGCACACAGTGCACCACACCGAAATGTGACCGATCGGTGATGGAGCAGTAGACAGCTTTTTGGCAGCGTCCCCATACCATTACACTAGCAATATTATATACAAAGAAATTGAGCATGCTAATTTAATTACTCTAAAAAATCTGGGATGTATTGATGCTCTCACAATAACTCTCACTCATTTTTCTACTCGCAGTTCCATTCCTTCCATTCACAGTTCTGTATTGGCTAACTCCAAACAGAGCAGCACACGCAGACAGACCAAAAAGAAAAAGGTAAAAAATGAAGTATCATAACCCTGAGCTCAATCATATCATTCACCACTGGCTTACTTAAAAACGCGAGTACAGCAGCAGATTGAGGCGTTAAATGAGGCAAGATTTCGGGAGGGAGTTGGGGGAGGTTTGAGTGACGGAGACCCGAGGGGCCTCGCTGCCGCATGATTGGGATGCTGGGTCAGGTACAGGGCACTGTAGGTAAAAATAGGTATAATTTGGGTAGGGTGTAACAGTCCAGCCTCGTCGCACTCACCGCTGCAGGAAACAGAAGGCGATCAGTCAAAAGTTCGACTAAAGTAATTCAGCTCAGGGAACCGAAGTGCAACACTGCCAGCAGGTGAACACACACTCACACACTCTAATCAAGCTCATGACTTCGTAAAGTTCATAGCATATATGTATGTGTGTATTTGTATAGTATTTTTTAAGTATAGGGCTGCAACAACTAATTGATTAAAATCGATTATTAAGATAGTTAGCAACTAATTTAATAATCAAATAGTTGGGTCTATGTTATTATGCACACTTGCACAGTGGCTACTCCCTAATGTGGGGGTAGTAAAGCACCATTAAGCTGGATGTCGACCGCCATAAAAGAAGAATAAGAAGGAGACGAGAACCAGCAGTCTCATGACCTTTTATTTGTGAGACATTTACCTAATTAGCTAATTAAGAACAACTGTTAGTGAGAAGCTCCTGGGTTCGTTCCCCCAGTCAGGTAATGAATGATTGCTTGGTCAGTTTGGTTCCAAACCACAGCAACCTGATGGATAAACCATCTGTAGGCAAATCGATCTTGTACAAGTCTAGTAGGTTCTGCTGGAGTTCTCTCTGTCAATGGTTCAAGTCATTGGGTTTGACGGTCTTCGTCTCATTCCTTTAAGTCTTCCTACCGTGATTTTCTTCTCCAGTGACACTTCCCTTCGAACAACTGGTATGTGCTTTTAATTTACGAATGCAGAAGGATTCATTGTTATAAAAATGAACTTGTGAACAGTTCTGCAATTTAAGAACACAGAGTTATGAATCTGGCATTGAAGACCAAGTTTAAGCAAAATCTCAAGAAGATATTGGTAAATTAGGCTCGTAAGACCAACTTTAAGGAAATGTTCAAGAAGATATTGATGAAATTAGGCTTGGCTCTTTGCTTTTGTTTGAGAGTGCATGTGTGCTTCCTTCTCTATACAAATTGTTCTTGCGTACACTAGAACAATCCTCTGCCAAAGGGAAATCTCGTCCACCAGCCTAGCCTCTGAACATGAGCGCAATCATTTTCGCCTGGTCAGTATCACTGTCCTTGGTGAGAATGGTATTGTTTTAACAGGGGTCTCTGGGTTTAAGGGGGATGTTTACATGGATAAAGCCAACTCAGTCATACATCAAGCAGTGTACACTCCAAAGGAACGACCTGAGCTGTAACCTGAGACTGACCATTAAGTTGAGAGAGTGCAGATTTGACATCATGCTTTTCTAGCAGCAGACTGATTAGAGTTACTTCAGAAAATAGGATGTTTGTACTTTACCCCAGTGCAAAGGTGACATTTTAAACTAGACAGACGATTTCTGAAGATATTACGTGATTTCTGTGAGATGAAGAGCGCAAAAATGAATAAAAGACTGACAAAGTTAGGAAGGAGAAATAAAAAAAGCTGTGTATAGGCCTTTTTGCTAATTATAGTTGATCTAGCCGTTAAACTATAAGTCAAACACATGAAAACTAATAGCACAGTAATGGAGACGCCCTCTTCTGGTCAAATTAGGGAATGACAGTTTTATTGGAGACACCCCCTTCTGATAAAACTAGTGAATGACAGTTTTAATGGAGACGTCCTCTTCTGATCTAACTAGGGAATGACAGTCTTAATTGTCACTTTGTGGGACAAATAGGGAGTTGCAGCATTTATTTTGATCTGAAAGACTACTGGCAAGACACGCCCTCAATGTGCTGAAAGTTTTTAGCCACAAACTGTGGAAGTAGTTAAAGGAAAAAAAGAAAAAATAAGAATTAGACAAGCAATTTCTTATGAAATTGTGTGTTTGTGGTGTGCTTAAAAAGAGAAAGGAATAAAAGTGTGAAAAGTTAAAAAGGAGAAATATCAAAGGATGTTTATAGATATTTCTGCTGTTAAACTTTGAGCTACGGAATTAATGCTAATATGCACACATGTGGCCAAAATAGGGAATGACAACCTTAATGGTGGTGCCCCCAGTGGCCAAAATAGGGAATGACAACATTAATGGTGGTGCCCCCAGTGGCCAAAATAGGGAATGACAACCTTGATGGTGGTGCCCCCAGTGGCCAAAATAGGGAATGACAACCTTAATGGTGGCATCCCCAGTGGCCAAAATAGGGAATGACATTTTTTGACCTAAAAAGAAAGGACAAACAGATTTGCAGTCGGATGCCAACAGCCAACATCTACTTAATGAGCTGAAAAATTTAAGCCTCTTTATGTCTCTATGACAACCCGTGGGAGGAGATTAGAGGACAAATTGTGGGAAAATGATGACGAGAACAAGGTAAAGGTAAAGCAGTTACAACTCTGGGAAAGGGAAAGTCAGTGCAGAAAGATAAACACTGATGTGATTTGAAGAACCACAATGAAACCACGGGGAAAAAGAAGGTAATAATGTAGAAAACTTGCTTGGCATCTAACAAAGCTGTTATAATACTACAGCTATGATAATTTGTGTTAGTGTGTTTTATGATTGTAGAGCCACATTGTGAGTGGTGGTAAATATATAACTCTGATTAAAATCCAACTAATGGTCTTTAGTGTTATATTTCTCCTTTAGATCAAGGCATGTAACATGGCTGTTCGAGCCATTATAGCAAATTTACAGCTGGTGTCGGAGGCCAACTCAGATCAGGTTACTGTCTCTGGAGATGAGAGCACTTGGAAAGGTTTTGACAGCGAGATCCAAGAAGGTTGGTAAAGAAATTCAGCGTGCAACATGTGTTTGTCCTTGGCACATGATACGAGCTCATGTCATAACTCAGGACCAAAACAGAATGTGCTTTTTACGAAAGGTTTGAGGGAGTGCAAAGAATAACTTTGCCTTACAATACTGATGCTCCAACCACAACACGACGTAAGTTGCTGCCAAACCAGAAGAGGGCGAAACCTTGGTAATAAAATTTCCACAAAAGCTCATTCAAAATGTAAGAACAGGCAAACTACTTAAATTAAAAGTACATGTCCAATATTTCTTGTGACTGTTCAAGTCAGATAAATTAATAAAGAAAATTCACTTTTCCTCAAGAAAATATAGCTTACCAAATTAGAAAAATAAGGTATTATTTTTGGGCTGATGAAAAGTAGTACATCAAATTCAGCTTGAGGGGAAGGGATCATAGACCGTGATCAAAGTCTAGCATGGAGACAGCGCATGTAAATGATATTTTGATTGTAAAAAGCAGTCCTAAAGACTGTACCAAAGTGTCCATCAGCACTCTGGAAACATGCTACGCAGTTAACAAATTGAACCTTCATCAACATAAATAAAGTTGATGTGACTTGGCTTTTTCCACGATGAGTGGTCCCAGAGCACATGTGGATTTGATTGCTACATCAAATATTTCTGAAGAGTGTTTTCACATTCATGCACTTTGATCACGCTGATGGAACAAGCTGAAAAGTTTACAGCAGTGTTGCAAAGTAAGCAGGCCTCATTCTTAAATGAGAAAATGTTGGTGAAGCAAAGTTGGTTTTAAGAACAAATTTAGGTGGTTTGTGAATAAGGCCCATTGGCGTGTGTCGCTCGAGTAGTGTTACAACATTAACAGGGTTAGTTAAATCGCTCCCTGATCTTCTCCTTCTGGCACAGCTTTCGCTCACACCTTCATATTTAAAACACAGCCAAGACAAACAGGGCGGTGGCAACCAACCAGTGCCAGATCCCATTTATTGCGTACCCTGATTTGATTGCATGGAATCTTGGTTCTTGACGCTACCAAAACTTTAAGCGGACTGCAGCAGGGGTGTTGAATTAAACCACTTTGCCACTTGCCAATAAAACCTATATGGTCTGTCTGCATATGTGGATCACACACGAAGCAGTCTGCAGGGATCTCACATTATTGCTTTAATTCCATTGCAATCCCCTTTTTTGGACACATTTCCACTAAAAACCTCCCTAAAGATTTTACACGCAAGTTTGCTCTTTGGTATTAAATACTAAGGTGTTCCCCACTTTGCTGCAGGAAACATAACATTCTTCACATTTAAATAGTTTTCCTTCTGTCTGCTATGTCGTCGCCGCAATTCCACAACACATGTTGCTGGAAAGCATCCCAAGTGCATTAAAGACGCATTAACTTTACATGCTTTTTCCATACTGTGTTAAATCCGACCCAGAGAGAATTTATTAATGGCAAACGTGTTAAATTTGCTTTCCATTTACTTTTATTTGCAGCAACCAGATTTGTGCCCACACTCACTGGCCATCTTATGAACTTTACATAGAGTATATCTGCTGCCATGCACAATTTGTCACCAACGCTCTGCCTCATTTATCATCGCTTGCCAGTTTTGGACTAGAGGGATAATGTAGACCAGATATTTTTGAGGTGCTGGACCATTCTCAACGAACTAGACACACTGACATGGTAGATCCAAATCGTGTTCTTATGCTTGTACTTAGACATTTACTGGATTTAACAGAAACTTTTATTCAGAGTGGTTTACTATTTCTAATTACAGGAACAATTTATCAGAGTAACTTTAAGATGAATCGTTAAGAATCTTGTTACTTCCCTCCCCAAGCAGGTTTGGAGATGTCAGGTGGTTTCACAATTTTATTAAGCGTGATAACACACTACTGTGGGTACTGTGAGCTACTTACAGCTGTGTTTTATAGTAAGTGATTTTTGCTAGCTTTTTGTGATTTCACATGAATATTTTTTGACTTTTTAAAAAGTCAAAACTATGAGGTAAATTGTCTAAATTATGAGGCATAAAGTCGGAGACAAAAGTCATAATGATGACATTCTTTTTCATAATTTTGACTTTTTAATTCATTATTTTGACTTTTTTATATTTCGAGTAACTTTCTTGAGAAGAGTGCAAAAGGTGGTATAGCGAACCACGAGGTGGTATTTGCCAGTAACATCGCTAAACGTGAGTCGGCACTTTCCTCCCTGAAAAACGTTTTTGTAGGGTGGGCTGACTGGATATAACATATTGGACATCATCCATAAACGTATCAATTATAATGGAATTTCCACCACTAGACACAGATGAGTCTTATTCTGCAAAACAATCAGTGTTTAATAATGAAAAGGAGCTTAGATGTAGCTTAGCAAAGTTTAGCCGCTAAGCTAGCTAGAGCTATGTGATAGCATTGCACATATTAGTCATATTTGTAAAAATTATGTTATTATGGGAAAAAAAAACCCCACACAATTCCAGCTTAAAGTCTGTCTCTTTTCTTTGTGGTTTGGCACAACTCCTTCTTGCTCACTTTTCTCTCCCAAAAGTGTTCAAACGCAAGACCGTGTACAATGTCACTTAGAAGTCAACCAATAAGCAAAGAGAATTGAAGCCTCTGAACGCTCCAAATGAAGTTAATAATATTTGTTGAGCTAACTTGACTGAAATTAACAAGTTTTGTTGTCTTTGGCACAAGATTTAAGTTATGTGATTCAAGTTATGCTAACTATACGCAAATAGAAGTAATTATAACTTTTATTTTCAAGTAAAAACTATTTTAGGGTTAACAATGTAGCTTGTAGCTTGAAAAGTTAGCACTTAAAAATATCTTCCCTAACAGTTCTCTTTACATATTGGCCTAAAAATCCTAATCTACATCTCAGGCTACATCACCACTGTCTGCCTCTCTTCACTTCTTACCTCCAAATCTGCCTTAAGAATAAAAACAAAGAAACATCTCAGTCTCAACAAATCTCCACTTAATAACTAAAAGATTTGTGAGGCCAACACAGAGAGCATACAGGGTTCAGAAGGAGGCTGTCCAGAAGCATGATTAAACCTCATGCCAGGACGTTTGGAGGAATTTAGTGGACAGGTGCAGACAAGTCTCCTCCAAAAATCTGGTGCTACAGTCCATTTTACAGCTGCTTTCTGCGTCACTTGCCGTATCTATTATTCTTTGTGATATCCAGTATTTATTCAGTAAGTGAAAAATGAGAGATTTAATTCCTTTCGCCCTGTGTTTTGATTAAATATTAGGCATTTGTTGCTTGACGTTGAATAATTGCCCTCTGGAGTGCGGTGGAATGACGTGAGTCCTGGCCACGGAGGACCGGGAACTGTCGAAAAGTCGGAATCTATTTGTCTTTGAAGTTGCAAAGGTTAAATCCCTTTTCAGCGAGACTAGATGATGTGATATTCGGTGTTATTCCACTGTCCTTTAGTGTGGTCACAGCCAGGCCAGTCTATCATTGTGGTTATTGGAGTTGGCTGTGAAGATTTCTGTTATCTCTGAGATTTTGATGAGACTCATGAGACCATGAAGAAAAACACTCCCTAACACATATTTTATTTTGTAGTATGCAGCATAAAATATCTAATCTGCTAAAGGAAAATTGCAGAATTACTTGAGCATTTCCTAAGTA
>JAVGVS010000503.1:0-254025 GCA_032718565.1 Distichodus sexfasciatus | reverse complement strand
AAATCCACTGGTTGACTAGCGTGAAGATATTTCTCCGGAATCCATCTCCGTCTCCCGAGTTCAGTTAACCTAACGCAGGTAGGCTATCCGTGTGGCTGTGAATGCAGCGTAGGCTAGCGTAAATGCAAACGTAGCCGCGACCGCACCAAGCGTCTGTGAGTGCTACGGCGATAGTCAACTTCGACGGCAGATTTCTCCGTTTCTCACTTGGCGTGACAGGAGAAACCCGACTCCTTTGAATGTTGATATCTCAGTCATATGTCGTCCAGTTCATTCCATATAGGTATCGTTTTGAAGCTTGATTTATGCCCTTTCATGAAAACGTAACTCAGTTTTGAAAATTTGCAACAAGCGACTGGTTTTGCCGTGCAGAGTCGCGTATAAAGTCTGTGGCGCGCTGCACCTCTCGCGCATTTTCACCTCGACTTAAACCACAGAAAAACAGCCGGAGAGTTAATGTTTTCTCAGCAAACCCAGGGATGTTACGCATCAGCGATAAAACTGTCGGTGAAGCGAGTCGCCCAACGCCCACAGCTCTACTAAATTTCCAGTGAGAATCCTACAAACAAGACATCAGATTGCAGAGTTACATGGCTTGAGAAATCTTTTCACTAGACGAGAAAGCTTTTTGATCCCCCACATTTTTGAAGCGCCTCCTTGTCTGATGAGGGTCAACGGATTTTCTCTACGTCCATAACAGACTTACAGGTTCTAGATCTAAAAAAACATCACTTGGTCAATATTTTATTATTATTATTCATTTTTAAAGTGATGCCCTTCATACGAGTGACGTCCTAAAAGACCAAAGACCAAATATCTTCTTAAAAACTGTCGGTAAACGATTTCAATCTCAAGAACTGAAGAATCGGCCGCTCAGAAGACGAGCCACGTACCGGCAGGTCGACGCTGACGTCGGTGCCGTCCAGCAGCGAGACGCGGCAGGTGATGATGGACTTGGCTTCGCCGGCGGCCGGGATGTGCGTCGTCGCGCGCTGGGCCTCGCGGAGTCGCGTCTTCTCGGCGTGTTTGCGGATGGAGCGCCGGCCCAGCGTCCGGCGCAGGAAGCTCAGCATGGTTAACGGCTAACGGGGCGAACCTGAGCAAAAGAAGATGCAGATGAAGCCGCAAAGCCAGCACGGACCAGGGGAGATTTTGCTCTGGCTACGTGGGGTCATTGACCAATGCTCTGGCTACGTTGGTTCATTGATCAATACTCGGGATACGTTGATTCATTGATCAATGCTCTGGCTACGTTGGGTCATTGATCAATGCTCTGGCTACGTTGGGTCATTGATCAATGCTCTGGCTATGTTGGATCATTGATCAATGCTCTGGCTACGTTGGTTCATTGATCAATGCTCTGGCTACGTTGGTTCAGTGATCAATGCTCTGGCTACGTTGGTTCAGTGATCAATGCTCTGGCTACGTTGGCTACGTTGGTTCATTGATCAATGCTCTGGCTATGTTGGGTCATTGATCAATACTCTGGCTACGTTGGGTCATTGATCAATGCTCGGGCTACGTTGGGTCATTGATCAATACTCTGGCTACGTTGGGTCATTGATCAATGCTCGGGCTACGTTGGATCATTGATCAATGCTCTGGCTATGTTGGGTCATTGATCAATACTTGGGCTACGTTGGCTACGTTGGTTCATTGATCAATGCTCTGGCTACGTTAAGGTAGACATGCATTGTTACACTTCTTGTGCATTTAATCTAACAGTCATGGAGTGGACTGGTGGTGGTCTAGACGTTAAACTTGTTCATCTTAAATTCTTACGTTCTTAAATACATGCAAATTAAACACTGACATCTTCGATCATTAAGTACTTGGTCGGAAAAAATAATAATACAGTTCAGACTTCATATTTTAGACATTTTTTAAATATATTTATTCTGTGGAAATACGGCACCCTTCGAATTGTGCTACCTTGATGTTGAGATTTTGGTTGACGGTAAGTAATGTTTTTAAATGATTATTTATTGCGTCTTTCAATTAGCAAACATTTGTACTTCGGTGTTTCAGCCTCTTCGCCATAGCTGACCGTTGACGTTTCCCCCTCTGTGTGTGTGGAAAGCTGAGTCCCGCCTCAACAGGTAACACATCCAGGGGGCTGCAGCGGCCAAAACTGATTAGAAATTATTGCTTTGCTTTGCCCACACACCGATATCAGCGAATTATACAACATTCCGCGTTTTACAACGGATTCCATTTCATTTGTTGAATTCCATGATTCCGTCCGCGTTTCCCACGTCGCGGAAATCATAGGGCCCTCCGTTCGGTCTTTCTTATCTTTACACAAACGTAGCTCGCAATAAGTTTGTGTTAACATCTTACAAACGTCTTAGCTATATCTTATAAGAAAATTCTACCATGAGTACAGCGATAAATTAGGGATTAATATGTTTAATTAAACATATTGATAAGCATTGTTTGTAGGGGTGCACGATTCAGAAAACCTCACGATTCAATTTGATTTCGATTCTTGGGCTCATGATTCGATTCAAAACCGATTCTCGAGTCAAAACGTCCATTATTCTTTATTTTCCATCGGTCTGATAGGAAATACAGCCCTGAGATAATAGTTAAAGTCGCATAACAAAAATATAAACTGTTGCAAATATGAACTGCAAACCTTTAACTTAAATTAAGCAACTTAAATTAACGCTTTACATAAAAGAAGATTCGATAAAACCCAATAAGAGCTGCTATATTTGGTTGTAAAGTGCCATTATAAGAATAAATATGAATCGATTTTGAATCAGTAGAGACAGAATCGCGATTATTTTGTGAATTATTTTTTTGCACACCCCTAATTGTTTGATAAGCTATGGTGGTCTATCGATTTAAGCTACCCCCTGGAAATAAAGGCGATGTTACAGACAGTAGTTTCAGCCCATGCTGCCCATATTCATAGTTATCAAACATTTCATAACTGTGAGTTACACCATTATAACAAATGGAAAAGTATAAGGAGCAATATTCGACAGAGGCGCACGATTCGATATTTTTCTGTCGATTCCCGATACACATTTTTCGACAAGTTTCGATAAATCGGTTGTTATATTTAATGATTAATTTTGGACTTTAAACTTTTTTAAAATCTTGAATTGTTTCACTCTTAACTACATGCAAATTCAAAAATTATTCCATCTTGGATAACTAACCACCATAACGATATATCGTGACTGTTATTTTTGTCGAACCAACGTGGACTTACCGAAGACTCGTGAGTTTGTTCGTTTGTTGGAGAAATTACGCAGCTGTTCGAATCCCAAAGTCGCACATTTTCACCTCAGAAAAGACCAAAAAAATAAATAAAACGAGAAAATCATCCAGAACCGGCTTTAAATCTTAAACTCTCACCGACACCTGTTCAAAAATCTTTGGCTTTAACGCGACGCGCTTCGCCAGGACACCTGCGTCCCCAAAATAACGCGTCCCGAGCCGAATGTTACCCTCATTTTACCCTCAAAACCTGTCCGTTTCGACACCAAAGCCCCCTTTTTCGTCAAATACATCAAGTCCGAAGCCGAAACTTGGAGATTTTCGGTGTTTAGAACTCATTTAGTTTCGGTGGCGCATCCACTTGTTGATCCTGCGCCCCACACAAAGCCGCGGCCGCGTCCCAAACACCGTCGGCGGACAGGGAGAGCGAGGGATGGGTTTGGGACGCGGCCCGTAACTTACTCACTCGCGATTTTCCCAGGAATCCCGCGGCGCTCGTTCATCACAAAGCACGTTTTGTCGGCCGCGATTCCACGTTTTCCATCTTCTCCGGAGGGCAAAAATCACAACGTGAAGACGTATTCCCAACTCTGCGAGATGTGGGAGTCGAAATTTTCCCCCTTTCTTCAGGAAATGACGACTCGTAATTCCCTAAAAGTGGATTTACATTTAAAGGGGACGCGCATTTCGGACGGCGATTATTATCCGCCGACCCAACCCTGTGACTGCGGTTACTAATAGTGGGTGACGTAAGCGCTGGCCCCGCCCTCCAGCGTTGTCCCTTTAAATGATAATTCGGGGTTGTTCGTCTTATTTAGCTAAACTTACACATTTATTAATTAACTTTATTTTAATGTATTTCAAAGTTTGTTTTTATTTTTAGAAACTTGTTCTAACATTAAGACAAACGTGACATAATCTTACATTCATTGATGATTGGTGTAGCCTCGAAACATTTTTGTCTAATTTGACTCAAAAATATAGTAAATATGTATTTTAATTATGATTTTAAATCATTTAATGGTGGGTAGGTTTTTTTTAAAATGATTTTTATCATAATTCTGTGTAATGTTTTACTGAATCTGCACCTCTCACATTAAAAATCGATGACGCCTCAAAACACTTTTATTTGTCTAATTTGAAAAAATAAATCAAATATATATATTGATAATTATGGTTTGAAAATCATTTTTAAGTGTGTAATGATTGAGTGACTGTTTCAAATGTAATGATTTTATCATAAATATTTTATCCATATTTTGGGGAATTTGTGCACGAGAATATTTACTGCCTGATTCTTGAATAAACGAAATAAATCGTACTCATAATTTGCTTTTATGCAAATGCAATATTTAATACCTACTATATGTTATAAAGTGTTTTGACAAGCATTCTTACAAGAAAGGATATCGAAAGAGTGTCTTCTACATTAGGCCTATGACAAATGCACATTCTTTTTGTACAGAGCTGCAATTAAGCTTAACAATTTTTTTTTAATTGATGGAAGAATCTATTTCTCTAAAAACCAAAGAAAAGTATATTCTTCAGACCTATGTATCACAGACCTATCCCATCCTGCAGATCTGGACAGATACTTAACAGGTGTTTTGCCGTTTTACCAACAGCGCCACCTACTGGCCAGTGTGACGCTTCAGGTCACCTGTGGAGAATAAAAAGGTCTTTCGAAAATGACTGATATTACATAATATGGATTTGCAGGCAGGAATTATCCAGCTTATGGTCATTTACTACACCCTGACTCACCTCCAGTTAATGGACATGGATTTGGGGATAAGAGCTAATTCCTGTACTAAATGCAAATATTGACAAAGTGACTGATGTAGAAGCAGGAGAGATATGAAATAAAATCCAGATTATTGTTCTACATACATTATAGTGCATATTGTTATAATTAATATATGTTAAATATTGTATTGTTTTTGTCACATTAGAAAAAATATGCAAATGTAATGTCACGTTTATCTTAAACTTCGATCAAGTTGCTAAAAATATACATTAAATAGAGAACTACATAAAATAAAAGTAATTAAATTAAATAAAAGTAAAGAAAACATAAAATATATATGAAACATTGAGTTATGAAAACAGAAAATAACGAAATAAATTAAATAGCTTTTACTTTAACTTTTATTTAGGACTTTAGAGTTTTGTTAAAGGCTTCTATTAACAAGGCTCAATATGATTCTTATTAATATGAGCCTTTAACAAAACTCTTAAATATATTAAAACATAAATTTAACATACTGAAAATCCAAATTAATGCAAAAGATGGAAAAAAAAACCTGAATGCAACATCACACATTCCAATTTATTTAAAAGATTTTTTTAATATACAGCATTGTATTCACAATATCAAGATTATTTACAAAATCATCAAGTGGCACCGTTTGACTATTTTCTCTTGCAGGTGTCTTTATTAAAGATAAATAAGAGGCCAAGACTTTATAAAGGTTGTATCATGTACGTCTGAGTAGCTTTCTCTGGTGGAAAGTGCTGTCTTCGGTTGTCACGACAACACCTCCCTCGCCCCAAAAAATGATAAAACAAATTCATAGGCCAGATGGGTATTCATAAGGACATTATAGACCAGAAATATTACGTAGTCCTAATAAAGAGCAAATTAATTTAGAATTTTCTGGCTGAGTATTCTGTACCACTAGAGACATATGCAGCAGCATCAAAATTGAATATTGTGTTCTGCAAACAAAATAAATCCGATTTCATGAGGTTTGTACGTACATTACTTGGCAAATGTTTGTAGATTTGAAGAGCAGCATTCCAAAAAAAAAAAAAAAATCATAGACCAAAGCTCACAGAAGGATGATGCTTGACAATGACAATAATTTACCCCCAACAAAATGTGATTGTGAACATATACTTTTAGTCACCGCAATAAGCTAATGTGGCAATAACACATAAAAGCTAATACTGATCTGTAATTCATAATTAAAAAAAAAAAAACCATTAGCTTTCATTACTTATTACCCACATTAGAACTATCTTTAGGTGGAATGATTCAACCAGTCTCTTTGAAATTCTCTAAATTTGCCAATTTGTCCAAAAAAGACCAACTAGCATTAGCAGTCCATTAACAACAAGTACTGTGATTGCTACAGAGCCGCCTTCTATAAAGCATAGCATCAACGTGTTAGCAGAGATTAGCATTATCAAGAGAAAAACATTCATTGCCTCTCATTAGAATGTGTTCATTTTTGGAGCTGCTTTTTTTTTTTTATATGAAAAATATAAAAGCTCAGAATGTTAATGCTTAACACGGCACATACAGACGTGCTAGCGGAGTTAGACTAGGCTAGCAAAATGCTAACCTTCCCCCTCACTTAACATCGCAGATCCCAAAGACGTGCTAGCACAAATGCTAGTTTCTGCTAGCGCTCGATGCTAACTTGACATTATGCTCTCCATAGGGGTGCTAACAGAAATGCTCACGCAGTAAATGGGATTAATTTAGAATTTGCAGGAATCAAAATGGCTAAATTTTTGGCTCACTTAACACTGCAGATTCCAAAAGACGCGCTAGCAGAAATGCTAATCTCTGTACTAGCAAAAATGAGCTTTACCTGGCGCAAATTAGCCTTAATCTATGAAAAAAAGCAAAGAACTAATATTAGTTCATGGAAATGGGATTAAGTCAATGGGGCATAACAGCAGAAAACAGCTTTATTTGTCGCATTTTAGCCATAATCTGTTTTAAATAAACAAAACACCAGAGAATAAACATTAGAAATGGGATTTAGTAGGGGCTGTATTTGCAGAAATTAGCTTCAACCTGACAGAAATTAGCCTTAACATGTAAAAATCCGAAAGAAAAGGACAGAATTAACATTAGCTGGTGAAAATGCGTTGGTAAGGAGGTGGATTAAATTCTAATGGAGTCAATTAGAAAACGGGGTTTTATGTTTGTTCTGGAGTTGCAATAATAATATTTAAAAAAAAAAAAAAAAAAAAAAAAACTAAAATAAATCGATCGATTGTGTGTTGATGGTTTGGGTTCGAGTGAATTGAATTAATCTGTAGAGGATTGGGGGATTAAAACTACACCCTCCTTACCTGGTTATGTTATTAAAAAAAAAATAAAAAATAAAAAAAATAAAAACCCATAAACTGCTTCACAAATAAGACACACACACACACACACACTTACACACACTTACACACACTTTGTGCAGTGTTGTTGTGTAACAGGGTTGGCACTGATCTCTCTTCTCTCTCTGCTGTGGCACATATGCACAAAAGTGCTGAGACGGCGAGATTAACGCAGGGGAACATATGTGAGCTCAAAAATCCACACTGGGGCCAACTTAATATACATTAAAAAATGAAATAAAAATTAATAAATAAAATACACCCGTCGCGTGGGACGTGTCCTCCAAATACAGCATCAATTCAACACTTGTATACAGAGTGATTTCTTTATAAAAGTGCACATAGAAAACTCCAGCAAAACAAAAAAAAGTCTAATGTCTAATCGGATAAAATGGATTAAAATGATTTTTTTTTTTTGTTCAGCAAAAATCAGCTGAAAACACGCAAATCTTATATTGTCATTACGTGGATCGGAGTTCGAATGCAAACGCTTACTCTATGTGGAAATTTAACATGTACTAATATGATTATTAGCTTAATCGTTTAATAATCCGTCGAAAAATGTTCGTAAACGTAATCAGCGTGAATTTACTATTTAAAAATGTTATTCAGCAAAAATCAACGGAAAACGCAAACGGAGAAACTTAATCATTACGCGAAGATTCGGGTCTGAACTCTTGCTCTATGCGAAATTTGAACATATATTAATAATTTCTCATTAACTTTAATCAAGTTCATGTACGTAATCCGACAAAATTTACAATAAAAAGGTGTTATGCAAAAAAATCCAACGAAAAATGGAAATCGTCGTCATTACGTGTAGATTCGGATTTGAACGGTGTATATCTCAAAAATAAATTTGATAATCACAGTCGACTTTTTGGACTTAACCCAACAAAATTTATAAATTACAAGTGTTCAGCAAAAAATCAATCAAAAAAAAAAACAGAAACCCTTTGTCATTACGTGGACGTAATCAGATAGAATGTACCATTTAAAAAATGATATTGAACAGAAATCAACGGAAAAACCTTTATTTTCATCACCTGTAGATTTGGGTCTGAATGGAAACTTGCACAGATGTACTAAGAATTCGATTCATTTTTAAAATATCTAATTAATAGTCCATTTTTGAGGAAGTAATCAAGGAAAGCTTACAATTTTTTTGCAAAAGAAGTTTTTAAGTAAATACGGAAACCTTTACTGTCATTACATGTAGATTGGGGGCGTGAATGGAATTTCTTTTTAACATACTAATAACTTAATTATGAATAAATCTAATAATAATTTGTCCAGAACAAATTTGTCAAAGTTGCTGGAATGCGAATCAGATCTTGAGGATGCATCACTGTGAAGACCAAGTCAGGCAACTCTTATAAAAAGCCACTTAAAAAGTGAGTATCTGGAAAAAAATAAACATATAAAATTTGACCCCTATTCGGATATGTGAAATATTCCTGCTCGAAATGAGAGCTGTAACCCAAGTGCTTGAGGACTTTCACTTTGTGCATGTCAACAGAAGCGTGGAGACTGATCAAAACACAAATTTGATCTATTTTGTAACAAACAGCAGTGGATCTCTAAAAGGTTTTCTGCTTCCACGTTGAGGGCTCAAAGTTCAAAATGGAAATCACAATAAATATCTTTTCATAAGAAAACGTCCGTCGCGCGTTGGGCCTCGATGAACAGTCGCAGTCCGGCGTTTGGGTTCTCATCATTGTTTTCTGAGTATAAAATAAGAACGTAAGGAAAATGTGTAATAAAACCTCACTCACTCATGGGCCTGCCCTTCAATACGAAAAAATGATGCCACCACACAGCAATCTCCGCTACTCTCATCATCAACAGACACATATATAGATATATTTTTAAAAAAACCCTGAACACTTGAACTCCCTAATACTCCCTACAAGTACCAAAATCAACCTCACTGGATAGTTTTTTCTCTTTTTTATCCCTCGAAGCTTGGCGTTCTGTCCCTATGCCAGCCAGCGTAAAGTGCAATAGTGCTTGGTTTATGTCCGATGTGGGGGTCCCGGCTCCTCGTCTGTGGATTTCCGAGTCCTTTTTTTTTAGGGAGGGAGGGGGTCGCCACCTTCTGCCCTAGTGCCACTCGATTTCGCAAAATTTGTCAGGTTTTCCCAGTGATCTGCAAAGCTTCACCTGTCACAAGCTGGAGTCTGAATCGAGAATAATTTATTTTGGGGTGACTCGAAAGAACTGCTAATATACTAGAAAGTGAACAAGATTGTGTCGATTTTTGATGTTTGCCTTTGCGGTTTTCCACTCATAAGACAGCTAGATGACTTGGCCAAACCACTGGCCGTTAAACGACCATTTCAAGACTCGAATGTTGACAAAATGAGCGTGTTTGGGGCAGAAGGCAGCGAGGTGGAGGCCCGGAGGTGGGTGGGGGTCGATCGGCTCTGTGGCGTGCGGTCAGTCGGACTTGAGCGGTTTCTCCAGGCCGTCCTCGTACACCTTGAGAATGGCCTCACACACAAACTTGAACTGGCTCTAGAAGACGAACACATCAACAACGCGTTAGTTACAAAACACAAACAGCAACACGATGGCTCGATGGTCAATATGGATAATATGATATGTCCATGTAGAAAACAAAAGTAGTCAGTGGTCAGTGGTAAATTTGTCTGGGGCTTGGGTGGTGGGGTCGAGGTCAGCCGAGAGATATAATCCCTCCAGCATGTTCTGGGTCTGCCCCGGTGCCTCCTCACCAGGTGATCGTCCAGGAGGCATCCACACCAGGTGTCCAAACCACCTCAACTGGCTCCTCTCGACGTGGAGGAGCAGCGGTTCTACTCTGAGATTCTCCCGGGCATTCAAACTTCTCACCCTGTCTCTAAGGTGGAGCCCAGACACCCTGAAGAGAGACCCCATTTGTATCTACAATCTCGTTCTTTCGGTCACTACCCACAGCTCATGACCATAGGTCAGAGTAGGAACAAAGATGGACCAATAGATGGAGAGCGTTGCTTTCCGGCTTAGTTCTTTCTTGGCTAAAAACAATATCAGATTATATCATATAAAACTGTAATTGTTTTTTTTTTTTTAATGTTGATATAACACTATTTAATAAGGAATAATTAATAATACAGTAATTTATAATAAAAATTGGAATAATGGTTACTACTATACTATAATATACTATACTATAATAATAATATTATTATTATTAATATTATTATTATTATTAATAAAATATAATTGTCAATACAAATAAATAACATTTTTTCAAATTGATATACACACACACACACACACACACACACACATATATTATTATTATTATGATTAGTAGTAGTAGTAGTAAAATATAATGTTGTTTCAGATAATTAGAAAATATTTGCATGTTGACACAGTGTTGTAACAATAGTAATAAAATTAATAATAATAATAATAATAATAATAATTATTATTATTATTATTATTATTATTATTATTATTATTGTTATTATAATATATATTATACAATAATTTAATATATATAATAATAATATTAATATAATAATAATAATTATTATTATTATTATTATTATTATTATTAACTATACATAATAACAAGTAGTAGATAAAACATTATTGTTAATACAAATAAATAACATTTTGCAAATTGATACAATGTAATCATCATCATCCGTCATCATCATCATCATCATCAGTAGTGTTAAATGTAATGTTTAATATAAATAAATAGAATATATTTGCATATTTGATAGTGAATAATAATAATAATAATAATAATAATAATAATGGTTCTTTTTCTTTCCCTATTCATCTATTTAAATATTAAATTAAATTCCCCAATAACACACTAATATCCATGTGAAGTGTAACTGGAGCACTACCAGGCTCTGTATAACACGTGTCCTGAGTAGCCTGGCCCTTTAACATCGTCTCTGTCCTAACGAGCTCTCCTGCTCACAGCCTCGGGTCAGTCAGCACTTAATAAGCCGCGTGTGGGGAGTGGAGATCAGAGCAGCTGCTGCATCTCCACTTTAGAGCCTGCAGCCCCAAAACACCACACAACATCCACCAAGGAAGCCTCGTTTCTGCTAAGCACAGACTCTGACGCAGCATCTTCCCGAAAAACAGGAATCGTTGTTTTCCACTGGTCAAAAATGTGGACGTGAGCTGGATAACCAAACTTGGACAACCAATCGAGAAAACTCAGCTCACCGGGGTCTGGATCATCATGGCCCTCTGGTCCCTCATGGTCCTGACAATCTCCAGAGGATACACAGGCTGACTGCACTCCATCAGGCACATGGCCGTCTCCATGGTGATCAGGACCCCCGTCCGGCCGATCCCGGCGCTGAAAGATCCCGGAGAGAGATTAACACAGGAGAAGAGAGCGCTGGAGCAGTGCTCGGAGATAGTACCTTGCTCACGAGTACCTCAATGGTACCTTTAGCGGCAGGGCTTGACCTGCGCCAGATCTATACTACAGACCGTAACTCGATTGCTTTTACCTGCAGTGAACCACCACCGGCTCGTCTTTTCCCGCTCTTTTACTCCGCACCAGAGCCACGAAGTCCAGGAAGTCGGTGGAGTCGTCGGGAACTCCGTGGTCAGGCCAGGCCAGGTACTGGATCTGGGTCAGCTCTCGGCTTTCCTCCGTCTGAAACATTAACACGTTAAACGTTAACTATGTCGCTGAGTTCCATTTGCCATTGGATCCGAGATTCGGTTGACGAGATTACGTCACGTCCGCTAAAAATAGTTAAAACCCAATTTAATGCAT
Source organism: Distichodus sexfasciatus (assembly GCA_032718565.1). NCBI lineage: Eukaryota > Metazoa > Chordata > Actinopteri > Characiformes > Distichodontidae > Distichodus > Distichodus sexfasciatus. The sequence continues at coordinate 241,907 of JAVGVS010000503.1, read as the reverse complement.
CCCTTTTGCCACGGGACAGTTGAATTCGGATACAAGATTTTGACCTGAATTTTCCGTCTCAAGTTACTGATCCTGTTCCGACTGATCCGACTGATCCGATTTAGCATCGCCACTTGCTAAATAAACCACACATAAAGCGGTATTTTATGAGCGTAGCAACACGTCCATCAACTGCAACAACACTGTATTATGTACACAGCTGATCAAGTTAGACACAAACAACACTAAAAAAATTGCAGCATTTATTACACTGAGCAGCCATTTTGGATTGGGAACTCGGGGTCCTCTGTGCTGCTCCGAGATATCTAGTTCGGTGTCCGAGAAACTCGGGCGCGCATGTCGTCACTTCCGGCTTCAGTCCTAGCAAAGCCACTCGGAAACCGGGCAACAACGGCAAATGGAAGGCACCGTTTCTGTGAGATCTCAAATCAAATCTTTTTGACGCATTTTGCCTCGATTAAAACTAATGAACAATAATTTTGTGTTTGGATCATTTTTCCCTCTCATAGTTTACCAAAAATGTTTGTACTCCACTATTTTACCTTGAAAGAGTGCATCGCTCATCTTCGCAATTTTAAAATAAGTAAAGGAAGCACGCGGATGTAGCGGCAGACCGGACGGGGCGGCGTCACGAGACAACACATGCGGTAAAGCACTAATTCGAGCCTCTGTTTGAGCAATCATACCTCGGTGTGAGTGAGAGTCATGTCTCGGACCAAAAATGCAGAATTTCCTTCCTCTGTCTGGCAGGAAACCTGGAAGCCACCATAGGTGGCGCTACCTGAGGGACTGGGCCAGTACTGATGGCATTTTACCTGTAAAAAGCATTTAGAAACTTTAAAAAAATCATACATGAAGTCATTAATAACATTTAAAATGACCACTAGACGGGCAAAAGGTTTTTAGACGTTTCTAGTGATTTTTCGCAGACTGAGTCGTTAAACTTTGAGCTGACGAATTCAGGTTAATCACATGAAAAGTAGTAGCACAGTTCTCCTTAACGGAGCTGCCGCCCTGTGACCAAAATAGGGAATGACAATCAGCTGAAAATTATAAGGGGTTAAATAAACAAAAAGTGGGAAGAAGAAGATGAAAATGGTGTACAGGGGAATAAGAAAGAATAAGGAGAAAAGGAGGACGAAAAAGATGAAGAAAAATGAAGAACAAGGTGATTGCTGGCACCTAACAATCGCAATTAAAGTGGGCCCAGTATTGAGCCCTGGGGTACGCCACCTACAAAATCTTCGCAAAAACACACCCTAAAAAAAAAAAAGAAAATCGTACCCGGCCTCGCTCCACCTGAGTGGTCAGCATGACCACCATGGAGGAGCCCTGCTCCCACGTCATCTGCCAAAAGTCAGAGCACGTGTTGGGCAGAGGTCCTTGGCAGGCGATATAGCGATTGATGATACTGGAAGCGGGAATTTCCATCTGCGGAAAAGAACACAAAAACAATTAACATCTACAACAATCACGCACGTCCAACAAGGCGCTTAACGCGAAGTCAACGCGCGACTCACGTTTATGTAATTTGCGTTGATGTAGTCGTCCGTTCCTCTCAAGATGACCCTCGTAGCGTCGTCTGGAGAACGGGGAAAGGGGAAAAGGATAAATGCGAGTGGCTTCTGGGACAAATGATTGAATCGTTGCAAGCGAGAGGTGACGGTACTCACAAGGTGAGATGTCTCTGTAGCGGTTTTTGGAAATGTTCTGAGGTAATTTGGCACACGACATGGTCATTCCGGGCCGCTTGCGGTAGAGTTGCTTCGGAGACAAATGCAAGTGTTAATAAGTGAAAATACACAAACAAATCCTTAATCGTTAGAAGTTTGATCAAACGTTGTCCGAATATTTAAGTGAAATATTTTAAAAATATAGACAGGATTATGAAACATTTCAGCTTTCCAGTCTGCCAAGCGATCCAACAATTCAAATATAGGGCTGCAATTAATGATAATTTTGTTAATCAATTAATCTCCCGATTATTTTTTTGATTAATAGATTATTAATTGGATAAAAAGGGGGAAAAAACGTTCATTTCCAGCCTTTTTTAATAAACTAAACTGTCGCTTTCTATTTTTCTGTATTTATTTTTTACCCTCTAACATTATAAAATGGGCGTAAAAAATTCTGATTAATTGAAAATGAAGAAATACTGAAGTTTCGGTCATTTTTAGCCAATCTGGACTCATTTTTCACTCATTTCTGGGAGAGAACTACAGTTTTGGTAGGTAAAATTCAGTCGTGCCACTCTCGTGTGGAACGCCGTCTTGCGCAAAAATGTAGTTGCCAACTATTTTAATAATCAATCGAGAAATCGACGAATCAACCTTCAGTACGTCAGGGAAACAAACATAAGAAGGAAAGTGTATGATGATTCATAAATTTTAATTATGGACCCGGAACAAATTCTGATTACGCGCATCAAAAAAAAACCCACCGCTGTCTTCGTTTTATACTCGCAGTCTAAATCAGGTCTTTCAAGCAGAAGAAGAAAAGAAACTCAAGTGTTCCAATATATCAAAGACGACCCACAATGAGACACAATTAAACAGGAAGGTATTAAAGATGATCTGATTAAACACAGGAAGTGCTAGGAAGTGCTTGTTGATACGACCACATCCTGGTGAACAGTTTCACAATGAAGGCTTACGTAAGACTTACAACAGTCCGAATCACGGCTCGCCGGCCACTATATTAGCAACCCCGGCCTTGCAGGTGTCCGGTTAGATCTTCCAGACATTCCGCACGTTTGCAGGTGTTTAATTTACGGTGTTTCGCATGAACGTTCTGAACCTCAGTCACATGCTTTATCGTTTTGCGACGCACTTTTCTATTAGACGTTTTGGGCTCCTTGCTCTTCTTGACCGTCTCAATCTAAGGTTAAGATTAGGCCTCCTCACTGCCTACACCGACCCCCTCCAACACCTACGTCGAACTGAGCCAGCAGAGCGCCGCTGCCGAGGCCGTCTTCGAGCTGCTGCATCGACTCCCTCCAGGCGTCCCGGTCCAGCTGCGAGGGCTCGGAGGGGGATTTTGCCGGGATGTACTGGAAATCTGGCTCCAGCTCCAGCTTCTCCTCCACCACGTCATATATAGCTTTAAAAAGCAAAAATGAACTTCGTGCTTTAACCCAAAATGGATAAACCAAAAATGGAATTAACAGAGTTAAGATGTAACACAACACAACATAATACGTCTGTTCACTCTGAACTTCTTAATCCCAATCAGGGTCACGGGGACCGGACCGACGACCATGACACGGGAGTCAACACACAACAAAGGTCCCCACAACGCATAAAAACATGGTACACACACAGACACACACACACACACTACAGTCTACAGTAAGAGCCGCGTGCTTGTGCCTGGGCGTTTTTCTCGAGGCTCACCATTGGGCCGGACGAGCAGGACGAGTTCCCCTGAGTGGCTCTCACAGCTGGCCCTGATGAACATCACCACCTGGTCGTGCGTGTGATTGGCGATGTCTCGGCCGTTGATCAGCACCACCTGGTCTCCCTCGTTCAGACGCGGCACACACAGATCGGCCTGCCAAGAGCGAGGGAGGGAGGAAATCTGATTGATTTAGGTTTAGTTTTACAAAGCGATGGACGTCAGATGTTCTAAATCTTCTACGAAGCAAATTTTGAAGCAATAAAACTGGTTGTACGTTCGCCGAATTCAACAAGCAAGACGTGCTTTTTGAAATCGGCTACTTAATCATACTTTTACTGAGGAAAAATTAACAAATTACCGATGTTCCAGGGGCTACCCGAGAGACGATAATGGGCATCTTCTGATCGGAACCCCCCTAGAACAACGCATTAAACACAAATAATGAGACGCTGCTTGTGTTCAACAATTCATCAGTCGTCTTCATCAGTCCCCGAAATCTCACCGTAACGTTGAACCCGAATCTCCCGCTTTCGTCCGGCCTCATCTTGATCAGGACGAGATTGTCGTGAGGAACGACTCCGTTGATCTGCGAGAAAGATTAACCGATGGTCATTCGCGACAACATACAGTACAAACACCTCAGACTCTGCTGAGGGACTACATTCAAAAGAACCTTTAAAAAAAGCTGCAAACTGCGGTTCGAGACATTTTACGGCTCGAGAATTAACAGTAACAGTTAATTAACAATAACCGTTAGTCCTCATGGAGGGAGCAGAATAACTCGAAGTTTGAGAGCTGTAGTCATGGAGTGTGAAAAATCTAAAGAAGCGTACCGTCTTGTCTGCAGCCACGGGGACGTCGTACATCTCGTTGATGTGGTTGTCCAGTTCCTGCTGCGAGTGGGACAGGATCAGCTGGCTCAAATTTTTCCGGGACTGCTTGGGCGGCAGTGCTGGGGGCGGCCCGTCTACGCCCTCTGGAGACCTAAGAAAAAACACGAAACTAGTTTACTGTAAACTCTTTATTATTTAAACTCTTTATTATTTACCACTCGCTACTCCAACTAGGGACGGACAATCCTGGCATTACAGACCCACGCCGATGTCGACGCTGACCGATGCCGATGACTTTAAAAATAAGCAATTATCGGCCGATTCCGATATCGCTGCGCATCCCTAGCGATTACTGTTATTTCACAGGGCAGTTGGTAATGTAACGGTTTGGAAGTTGGCCCACGGTCTGCACTATTCCATATGCACAAACTCTGGCTGTTGCTGTACGCTTTAGGCCGGGCGTTTTTTTTCCTGTTGTCCTCGCCGTCCTCTCCCCCCCCCCCCACCACCGCCTGTTTTTACTGTTGTGAAAGAGCGTGTTTTGTTGCGTCTGCGGCTTGCAATTACGGCTGCCGGCCTCCGTCACTGTTATTAAACAGTCTCAAATGGAAGGCACTCAGCACACTCGCGGCGGCTGTAAAACGTGTTTACGGCCGGCGCGCTGCGCTTTGAAAGGGGCGGAAAATGCGTTTTACCCGAATGACCCCGGCGAGTGATTTTCACAGTCCAATAGTTAAGTCCACTCTCATTTGGCTAGCGTTGCCCCTAACGACTTTATTCTATCAATTAGTCGATCCTCTATATCGGCATTTCCCAGTCCCAGTCCTCGCGGAACGCCGCTCCGCACAGATTCGAGTTTCCTGACCCACAGCACAGCTGATGCTACTGATTAGCTCATTAGCAACGTAGGATTGGCGTGCGGCGGTGCAGGAAATACCGAATCTGCGCAGAGCGGTGTTCCGGAAGGACCGGGGTTGGGAAACGCTGATCTATATAACGGATTTAGTTTTTGGCTAAATAGCTGTTTCAGCACCTAATACGTTAGCCAATGTCGCTAACATAACAGTTAGCATCGTTAGTCAACAGTGTTCTCTCAGCTAGCTGTAGGCCAGTGTCAAAATCAATAGCATGTTAACTGTCTTTAACTCATCTAACATGCTAGCTGGACAGGATGTTTCAACAGTCTGTTTTTGGTCATCTAGCAGCTCCCGTAGCTAGCAAGTTAGCCAGTAATAGTAGTGCGCTAACTGGACTGAATGCTAGTATGCCACGTATTGTGAGTTTAAGTTAACTAGCTGTTTCTGTTAGCCGTGCTAGTTAGGAAGTCAATAGGACTCCTCCTGTTGTGGTTACCTAGCAACTAGCTGTTTCTGTAGCTAGCAATGTTGCGAACATGCTAATTATACAACATCAGTCGCACACTTATGACATAGCTGTGCTGTGTTTAAGTAGATGGCAACTTAGCCAATGTCGAGACAGAATGACAGCTAACCAAATTAGCCAATTGCTAACATGTTAGTCAGCTAACGTCAGTCAATAGCATGCTTTGGTAGCAGCTAGCTGGTTAACATGCTAGTTGGACTGCTAAATATATTAGCATGCATCTTGAAAGACTTACGACAAAAGGACGCAAAGCTTTTGCATTGTCACGTCACGAGGTCTAACGTCACACCTTCTAACTGCTGTTGCTAGAAGTGTCTACAGCTAGTTCTGCTACATTTTTATTAACACGCTAACACGTTTCTACCCGATTCTGATTGGTCAGAGAGAGGTCGCCTTGTTAGAACCTCGGCTTCACCGTCGTCCTACACAACCCGACAGTTACAGCTACTCCGCTGAGCGGGAGCCTTCACCCCAAGTTGTCCCGGGGAACGTAAAATGCGGCTTCGGCTGGCGACAGACTTACGGCGTGGTCTCCAGACTGATGCTGTTGGCCTGTGTGGACGAGGGGGATTTGTGGTTGGTGAAGGCGGGCAGGCTGGGGGAGGTGTGGATAACGCGCTCCACCAGATGGCCCATGGAGGACGGCCTTTGCCGAGGCCCCTCTTGCACAAACAACGAGTTCCTGCTGGTGTAACGTCAGAGTAAAAAAAAAAGGGGTTAAAAAGGTCGTAATCTTCTTAAATTCAGCCTAAATTGCTCGATTTTTACAAACAATAGATTCAGGACAATTTCTGGATGAGTCTAGGCCAGAGGTGGGGCAGATCCGGTTCTGGACGTTTAGTTTCAGACCGCGTAGGTTCCGCGAGGACGTCACGAGAGCTCCAATCGAAGGCACCTAGACTTGTTTTGGGATCTTGAAGACGCTTCACCTCTCAGCCGAAAAGACTTCTTCGGTTCTAAAAAGCTGATGAAGCGTTTCAGGGATTTAACCTCTAGTAGGGTTGTCGCATTACGGCTGGGCATCTTCTCATAACGCAAAACAAGTCCAGGTGCCTTGAGCTCAGAGTCCAGGTGTGAACGTTGAAATATGACGGCAAACCTTCAAGACACCCTCAGGACCAGAACCACCCCTGTTCTAGACTTCTGCCCCAATATATCACCAGACGGTTCACCGTTGGTAGACGGATTGGGAAGGCCAAAATGGACGAGCACTGAGACTGCGACTCACTGGTTGGGCGTCCCGGGAGGTGACCGAGTGGGCAGGCTCTGGGTTTCCAGCCTCTCCTCGGACAGCGAGTTCCGGCTGACCGACTCCCAGTCCGTCACGCCCATCGCCTTCCTGACCAGCGGCTTGCTGGGAGATCTAGAGGAAACGTAACACTGGCGTTAAAATGTGACCACGTTGAGAAGGGGCGACGGGGTAGAGTAAAAAAGGTCACGGGCGACTTGGGAACGACTATTAAAGGAGCAACCTGACGTTACCTTGCAAACACTCTGTCCTTGTTTGCCTTCTCCTTCCCATGCTGAACAGACTGCGCTTCTGTCCTCCCACTGCAAAAGAAACACAAATTTCATATTCAACCCCAACAAGTTCCTAATTTTGAACGGAACCAAAAGAGGCTGGAAGTCAAGGATGTTGATTTCTCCTGAGTAACTGTAAAAGCCGCGAACGAGGGAACCCGGCACGCAACTAAAATGCCCCAAAAAGCATCATAAAAATTTCAAATGTTTATCCCGAGAATGGAGGCGAGGGACGGCAGCGCTGATAGAGGTCAAGCTTTTTCGGAGAAAGGCACAGTACACAAACAGGAGAAAATATTATTCCATTTGGGAATTCGGACAGGAATTGGAAGAGCAGATTTTCAGGCTCTTTGCCCACTTTGAGACTACGGTCAGAATCAAATTTGAGGTGTTTGTGGAAACAAAACAAGGCAAGTACGGTATCTCTCTTGCTAGGTTACAAAAAATGTCATATATTTAAAAAAAAAAACATTGCATCTAATTCTGCTTTGTATCTCACAACACATTTTAACACATTTTTTAAATAACCTGGTAGTGTCACAGAAAATATTATGGTGTCCATGTTCTTCTACAAAAATGTCACTAGGTCGTTTCAAATTTCTGCTAGAATTCCAGAATTGCAGCAATGAGCCCCTTAGTGGAAATTAGCACAAGTTTGCGGAATTTTACACTTTTTGGTGGCCTAGCGAAGGAGTTTTTTTTGCTTTGTTTTCTGAGAAACAAATTACTCTCAGTACACAGTGATATATTCCATTCCACACGTGTGCTAGAACTACACGCTGGTGACGTAAGCACAGTATTTACGAGAAGGTTCACCACATTTGGTGGCAGGTGGTGACGTAACGGTAGGGTGTTCGCCCCGTGATTAGAAGGTCGCAGGTTCGAATCCACGGCCGGTAAAGTTACCACTGAGGTACTCGTGAGCAAGGTACCGTCCCCAAGCACTGCTCCCCGGGCGCAAGTTAGCTGCCCACTGCTCCTTCACGGATGGGTTAAATGCAGAGGTCACATGTCGTTGTGGTGCACCGTGTGCTGTGCTGGGGTGTGTTCACCATGACAAAAAATGACTTGCTTTCATTTATTGTCTGATATGTTTGCATCAAGGTGCAAATCTGTATGTTATGTGTTGCATCATGACGCGGCTCTGCTCACTACGTGTAGCAACTATGAACCGACAGTAAAAATTGGAATATCAAAGATCAAAATGTGTTTTGTCATAATCAATTCCGTAGCTGGACGTTAGCACCGTTAAAATGACTAGAATTAGACTTGATATGTTGTTCTCGATGACGCCAATACCACCGAGGCTTTGAGAACCCTGACATTTTCTCACCAGTAGCGGAATTTGGAGCCTAAGCTGAAGTAATGTGCAAAGAAGTTCTTCTGAGGAGGAACGGGCTGGTCCAGACGGAAAAAGGTGTGATGCTCCACGCACGTCTTCCACAGGTTCTTACAGGCGCGGTAGTTGACCATGTTGAAGCCCAATATCGTTTCCCGTGTCTCGTTCTGGAGGGTAAGGGAGAAAAAGGTCGTAAAATATTATATAATAAGTAATAGCTACTACATAATAACAATAAGTAATGATGTCTCAATGTGTTCTACCTATGCGTAGCTTATTTAAAATTTAATACATTTAATACTACTGACTTGGAAGTAAATAAAATTACACTAAACCGTTTTCACACGAAATACGCTGCTCATAAATTCCACGTCCAGCCCACTGAACTCAATTTGGAAACTGTAAGTAGGTAACGATAGACGACCTACATTTTTTAACCACAAAAAAACCCTGAAGTCCTCACCTTTTTACATATATATATGTCGTCTATCGCATATATATACCGTATATCTTCCAATAGTAGTCCGTTTATTCAAAAAATTATTCGGACGGCCTGGCGTTTAAAAGAGACCGGCGGTTGTTGGAGACCGGCTATTATTCGCCTCACAGACGGAATGGTGATGGGTAAACGGGGTTCATTTGGCAGTAAAATACGGTATGCTACTGTATTTATGGCAACAAAATGTAGGCAACAACACCGGATGAACATTTCAGGATTTAATGAAATTATCAGTACAACAGTACGGTGTTATTAAAGCAGTATACGGTATTACCGTAAGCATGAAAAACAGGTACGGTAGACGTCTACTGAACTTTCTTGCCAATGATGCCACCAGCACTGGCCTGCACCAGTCCGAATTTCGCACGAAAGCGCTCATCAGCCCGATCTTTTACTACAGACCGGCGCTTAAAGGAGACCGGCGTCTATTTGTCGCGACATCCCTTCAAACTCGGCATTTATTGAAAACGGGCGTCAATAACAGACGGGCCACTACCAGAAGATATATGGTATATACATATATATACACACACACACACACTTGTATATACACTGTTAGCAGTATCGTTTTACGCAACGCATTGTGCATTTTCAGTAAAATTATACCCGTTACATATTTCCGTAACCCGTGATACAACACACTTTTAACCCGAAATTGAGTTTTGTTTTTATTTATAAGAAATCACCAAGACTGCGAGACCTTTCGCAACAAAAGAACAATTGTGCGAGTAAAAGAGCTATTTCCTACAGAGTATATAGCTACAGTCATTAAGCTACACCACATCGCCCTCCACTGGATGTAGAATAAACTGCAGTAAACTACATTTTAACATTCGACAACGCCAAGTCGTACTTACACAGTTATTTTTGTACATATATATATATATATAATCTATGTATGTGTATGATTCAAAAAAATTCTTTTGCCCTCATACTTCACTGTAAATATGAAGTAAAGTTGCAAATTTGATATATTTCTTCTAATGAGAAAAGTGACCTTTTATAGCAATGACAATGCTCTCCCCAACCCATCCCCAGATCCCTCCCCAGGCGTCAGAAACGCAAACTGTGTACCCTCTGGGGAGGAAATTTGGGGACTCGGTGCTACACACTGGGAACCAGGCATTACAAAAAAGGAAAACGAGAGTCCCCGAGTCTGCACGCTTGGCTTTTAACGTCCTCGTTATGTTGTCAGCACCGCCTCGCCCCAACCATTAACGCCAAAGCTCGGGTCTTTGAGGCTCCATCGTGCGCTGGGGACTACCGACGGGGAGGAAACAAATTTCCACGCCGCTTTTGGTCGAGGGCTTAGCGACGGAGCAGGACAAATAAAAACAACATCGTACCGACTCGGCCGCGCCGAGCCATCTGGCCATGAATTATGGATCATGACACTATTGAGTCCCGGTTTTAGAACAACTGCTTTCCGAAAGGGCCTCCGTGCATTATTCACACCGGCCGGGTGCTTTCAGCAGGGGGAGCAGGGAGGGGTTGCGTTTTGGTGTGGAGGGGCGTCGCCGTGGAGACCCGGAGCTGGCACCGAGGCATCCGCCACAGTTCAGATTTTGCTGCTCCTCCATGTCCTCTTCGAGAGACGCTCATTATGATGTGGAACGGCAAAATAATAGTGAACTGAGAGGACGGTAAAGGAAATGTTACTCCAGTACAATTCTTGGTCTTGGCGGGCCCCTCCAAATTTGGTGCGGTGTCTCTAGCGCTTAATTTAACCCACTTTTTGACTTTGCCGTCAGGGATTAGTCTTTGTCGAATCCAGAATCCAAGATAACCGCAGATGTTCAAATGGCGTTACGTTACGACGGCATGCCGTCGAAAACACGTCCAGCACCTTTGTGTTGTCTTTGTTTCACTTCGTGTTTATGAGTCTTCTGAGTTACTACATAAAGAGTGAAGCTGTCAATTGCTGTCAGTTTACTCAAACCAGTTTTGTCAACACCAGGTGTCAAAAATAGATGCGGGACGTTTTATGTTGAGCTACAATTTTCGCAGGAATGCCCTTAGGCTGGAAAACCTTGTGCACACACACTTTCAGAAAATCCCTTCTTTGTTTGATACTTGACCCAAGATCTCTTCTTGTTTTGAGACTTGACACATGCTCTTTTCAGACTGAGCTCTGTTACTGTCTTAAATCTTGGCCCAAGACTCGGTCTGAGGTCCGTTCTTGGCTTGACTGTTGGATCCAGACCTGGTCTGCGGTCCCTTTTTGGCCTAAGTCCTGTTACTGCCTTGAGACGCTGCCTAAAGGTTCAGCCCAAGGCCTCCCGCTGACTCAAGACTCATTCTAGTGTCCAGTAAAGGCTCAACACTTGAAATAAGGTCCAGTGCCGGTTGGAGACTCAAAATAATGTCCAATGTTGACCCGAGACTTAAAATAAAGGTCTAATGCAGGCCCCAAAAAATCTAAGGGTTAATACTGGCTCAAAACTCAACCTAAAGCCAAATGCTTGTTCGAGCCGTTACTTGGGGTCCATATTTCGGCCCAAGCTTTAGGGCCAGGAGGCGAACCCTGACCGAGGCCTTTTCCTGGACTAAGAACAGCCTAAGGTCTGTTCCTGGCCCAGGCCTCTGCCTAACATCCATTTCTGGCCTGAGACTCTGTTTAAGGTTCGTTCCTGTTCCAACACTTGGGATAGGGTCGGTTCCTGGCCCAAAAACTTTTGGACACAAGACCCGGCCTTAAGGGCCATTCCTGGCTCCTTTTCAATTTCAATTTGTACTGGGACTATTTTATTTAATTTTAAATTGTATTTTATGTTTTTAATCATACCTAATTGCAGTCAGGAGCGGTTCAGGATACATTTCACTGCATTTTGTACTCGTATAACTTGCATGTGACAAATCAAGAACCTTGAATCTTGAATCTTGAGACTCGGCCTAAGATCTATTCCTGGCCCGAGACTGAGCCTAAGGTTCGTTCCTGAACACAAAACTGGCCTGAGATTTGCCCTGAGGTCCACTAAGGCCCAAGACTTGGCCTAAGGTCTACTCCTACCCAGAGGTGTGGTCTATGGTCTTAATGCTGGCCCCAGAGGCAGCCTAGGATTCACTGCTGGCCCAAGCCTCTGTCATGATCTTTCCATGACGGTTCATGGAAAGACACATAGTCTTGAGTCTGTTCTTATTGTGAAAAATGGCTTAAGACATGTCCCAAGCCCAATATTCCTGGCACAAGATCTTCAAACCTGTTCTAGGTCTAAAACTCACCTCTAAAGCCTGTCCCTAGCTCTAAACCTGAGTGTTCCGGCTCTCTTCTTGGTCCGATACGGTGACCTTACGACGGAACGCAGAAAGAGTGAGGACTTACCGCTTCTCTTCTCAGCTGGATGAAAAACTGTTTGCATTTAAATGAGATTTTCACAATCTTCAGCCTGCAAAAGAAAGGAATTAAAGAACATGAGAAGTGCCACAATGCTGGCGGGTCTTAAGATGCTGTTAGTGACAGCGGCAAACAGGCGATCAAAGCGCCTCGTAATTTCTGGGTCTCCTGACCCATTTAAAATCCCCCCCACTTCTTCCACTTCCCCTGAAGCACTTCTCCTATTAAAGTCTGAGTCATAGTCAAAGGCTAAATATATTTCGCGTTACGAGGACGTGCAAACACACACACAGCATTAAGAAAAACAGATGCACTGCAGAAGCTGCACATGAAAAGTAGCAAGCTGAAGAATTCTGGGCTTAGGGAAATCACTGTGAAGATTTACATTTAAAACAAAAATGGCTAAAACTTAAACTTAAACCTAAACCTAATACTAGGCCAAACGAAAAATGTGACAAAAAGACTAACTAAATTAAATATCGCCTAAAGAGGCCAGAGGCAGACAAAAAATTCACGCCCCACGAACGCAAATTAAGTCGTAATTCCACCCTTTCCACAGACCCCCTTGTGGACTCTACTCGACGGAAGACTAGCAACACAACAATCAATAACCACAAGCCCTCGGCCATGAGGTTAGAGCTCATCTGTGGTGAGAGACTAAATTTAACCTGAGGCGCGAGCATGTGTGAGTCTATTTCAAAAGGAAGACACACGTGCACCAGCACAAGCACCAACAGCTGTCTTTCAGGACTTTCAGGAGAGTGTGTTGTCAGGAAAGTGTGTGTGTGTGTGTGTGTTTCATGTGTGTTAGAGATGGCACCGATCTGATACATGGATGGGACATCGGTCCGATAACAACTCAAATAGCTCGACGGGGTATCGCTGGCATTGGACCCATCCATGGAGCCCATCTGGGGTGTGTTTCGCAAAAGCACGTTAGCAACTAACATAGCACACGTTAGCGACTAACATAGTGTACGTTAACGACTATCATAGCGTACGTTAGCAACTATCACAGTGTACGTTAGCAACTAACATAGCGTACGTTAGCAACTAACACAGCGTACGTTAGCAACTATCACAGTGTACGTTAGCAACTAACATAGCGTACGTTAGCAACTAACATAGCGTACAGTAACTAATATATAGCATACGTTAGTAACTAACATAACGACGTTAGCAAACTAAGATTGGCGATGTTATCAACTAACATAGCGTATAAGTTATCAACTAACATACGACAAGTATCACCACAACATAGCGACGTTATCAACTAACATAGCGACGCATAATTATCATAGCGTACATTAGCAACTATCATTGTGTACATTAGCAACTAACATAGTGTACATTAGCAACTAACATAGTTCATTAGCAACTAACATAGCCAAAGACGTTAGCAACTCAACATAGCGCACGCTAGCAACTAACACAGCATAACACGCTAGTAACCAACATAGCCGCACGCTATCAACTAACATAGTGTACATTAATACCATCATAGTGCACGCTAGAAACCATCATAGCCGCAATATTAGCTTAATTAACAGTGTACGCAGTAGTTAACCAACATAGCGACGCGAAGCAACCAACATAGCTGCATTGCTAGCAAATCAACAGCAGTGCACATTAGCCGCATCATCATAGTGTACGCTAGAAACCATCATAGCGCATATTACGTATCAATGCACGCTAGTTAACCAACATAGCGCACGCTAGCAACTAACATAGCGCATAATTTGTTAACCAACATAGTGCACGCTAGCAACTAACATAGTGTACATTAGTTAAACTACTATCATAGTGTACGTTAGAAACTATCATAGCGTACATTAGCGACTAACAGTGTACGTTAGCAACTAACATAGCGTACGTTAGCAACTAACATAGTGTACGTTAGCAACTAACATAGTGTACATTAGCGACTATCATAGCGTACGTTAGAAACTATCATAGCGTACATTAGCGACTAACAGTGTACGTTAGCAACTAAGACAGTGTACATTAGAAACTATCAAATGTGTCCAGAGTGTGTCCTGTACAACACTTCCAACATTTGTGTGTGACGGTGTGAGAGAGAAAGAGAAGGATCTCAGGTTGGTACGAGGACCTAATTGTCACCTAAAGAAGACGAGAGATGAAAGATTTGGCTTTAGGTCTGAGGTTAAGGTTAGAGATTATATTACTTAGTCCTCAGTCTAGACTCTATCTGTGGGATGTGTGTGTGCGCGCTCGGCGCGTGTTGGTGTAAGGAATTAACAGTCTTCCGGGGAGGATTTTTTGGGGGGTGTGTGTCACTCTCCTAACCCTCACACTTCAGACTGAGCTCTAAAGCTCAACATCTCAGTGGGATTCCAGAGGCTTTTGAGAATTAAGAAGCTCCCGAAAATGGAGCACAAACAAACAAAACACCCCCAGACCCTCCCCCGCCCCCGAATTCAGCTTTTAAAATCAGCAAGCTCAGTCAGGCCTAGACCATCAGCACCTCTCCCGCACGGCAGGGATTCAGAGTCTAATCTTTTGTTATCTGGTTTGAATTTTGCTCCTATAAAAAGCTTAAAAGATCAGATTGCAATGTTTATTCTCCGCGCGCTGATGAACAAGCGCTCTTATTGGACATCATCGCACCCTCACGACCTCAGACTACACCTCAGTGGAACTCCACCAATGAGATTCTGCAGCATCACTCACCATGGAAAGTAGTTGATTCGTACCCTGTTCTTGTAAACGACGACTGCTGCCGACATGACGCCGATTAAAATCTCGGTGTTGCTTTGATCCTGAAAACAGAAGAGAGGGAAACGGGAGAGAACATAAACACCAGCCTTCTCCAAGCAAACACATCGAGTCACGGTCACTGCCTGTTCTTAAGAAGAAATATGTTCTTAAACCTACTTTCGTGGTTTTTACAAGGTCTGTTCCTGGTCCAAGACCCAGCCTAAGGTCCATTCATGGCCCGAGACACTGCCTAAAGTCTGTTCTTGGTTCAATACTAGGCCTAAGGTCCGTTCCTGGCCTAAGACTCAGCCTAAGGTCTGTTCCTGGCTTAATACTAGGCCTAAGGTCCGTTCTTGAACTGAGAGTTGGCCTAAGGTCCGTTATTGGTTCAATAGTCGGCATAAGGTCCATCCTTGTTCTGAGACTCAGCCAAAGGTCCGTTCTAGATCTGGAACTTGGCCTATTGTCTGTTCCTGAGCCAAGACTTGGCCAAGGGGCCGATCTTGACAAGAGACTCAGTCTTAGGTCCATTCCTGGCTCGAGACTCAGTCTAAGGTCTGTTCCTGGCTTAATACTAGGCCTAAGGTCCGTTCTTGAACTGAGATTTGGCCTAAGGTCTGTCGATGGTTCAATAGTTGGCATAAGGTCCGTGCTCGTCCTGAGACTCGGCCTAAGGTCCGTTCTAGATCTGGAACTTGGCCTATGGTCTGTTCCTGAGCCAAGACTCGGCCAAATGGCTGTTCTTGACAAAGGACTCGGTCTAAGGTCTGTTCCTGGCTCGAGACTTGACCTAAGGTCTGTTCCTGGCCCCTGACTCGGCCTAAGGTCCATCCCTAGCTCAATACTCTGCCTAAACTCTGTTCTTGACATGAAACTTAGCCTGAGATCTGTTCCTGGCCTGAGACCCGGCCTAAAGTCTGTGCCAGACTCAATCCTCGGCCAAAGGCCCGTTCCTGGCCCTAAAATTCACCCTAAAGTCCGTTCCTGGCCCGTATATTGAGTCGCAAGGCTTGAGCCTTTACACCAACAGACTGTTTTACAGCTAACCTAGAAATATAATGAAAAGGAGGAAGTCTCAAAAGAAGAGGCGATGATGGTATGTACTTCCTCTACGCAAAGAGGAAATCTGGAGAATTATCGCTCCTTCTTCGACCAATGCCTGATGTGAACGATAAGACAGTTCTCATATTTCCCAATGAAACTCTACCGTGTTGACAACGTCTTAATTCGTTTGACGATGTTAAAGAGTCTACGAGCAACTGAAAGAGTTACTTTAGGGGCCCTACGCAGGGACAATCACCTCTCTTAGTTACTGCCTCTCCTGACCAAAGATTGATTATATCTTTACACAGAACTCCTGCATCTGTTCATTTGCACGTAAAACATGTGAACAGACTTGTAATTAAACTGCAGTGTACGTCTAATTACGTCCTCAATTTTGGCTGCGGATCTGACATTTGCACGACTGCTTAATTGCACATTCTGTCTTTCTGGAGCTGGAGGTTAACCTCGTCGAGCATAACGGGATGTGTTTGTCACTTGAGCGCCTGATTATATGTCACAGCCAACAGACGATGCACTTCCACTTTACACAGCGAGACGCGGTTGTGTCCTACTATGAAAGGTAAGTGGACGTGGACGGCCGATTCTACAAATGTTGGGACGCATGCTGGATGCTGTTTGGATGACGAAGAGCTCGTCTTTCACAACCGAGTCGTTTACATTTACGGCATTCAGCAGACGCTTTTACCCAGAGGGCAGTTGGTAGCGTAACGGTTAGGGAGTTGGCCCTGGAAGGTCGGAAGGTCGCTGATTCAAGTGCTGGACCGGCAAAGGCACCACCGATTTACTCACGAGCAAGGTCGCTGCTCTCTGGGTGCTTCCAAAAAACGCATCTTCACGGAGGGGTCGAATGCAGAGCTCACGTTTGGTTGTGGTGCACTGTGCATGGTGCCCTGTGGTGTGTTCCCATCTATAATCTACAAAATAAATCGCTACTCACCCTTGCATAGTGTAGCTCCACTCCGTAGAGTTCCAGCGTTCGTGCTGTGTTCAGGTAGTTGTACTCCGCCTCGGCCGGGCTCAGGCCACTGCAGGGTCAAGAGTCAGGAAAGACGAAAGGTCAAGGCGTCTGACGAGACACTCACGAGACGAGGTGATACATGAGATTGGTTAAACGAGAACCAAGAGCTCTCTCTGGACCAAGAGGTTGTGGGTTCAGTCCCTACCTCCAGCACTACCATCATTGGGTTCCTCAACAAGACTCTGAACCACTGTGGTTAGCTCTTAGGGATCCAATGATGATACTGCTGGACGTCATGGGTTCGAATCCTACCACCTCTTGATCCGGAGGTGTGACAAGGTCGTAAGATTCGAACACACAACCTCTTGGTCCAGAGGTCTTTTAAAGATGTATCCCACCCTAACGAGACGGCGCCGATGAGGCTGACCTGTGTTGCTGGTGATGTTTGGCCACTTCTTTCTCGAAGCCCTGCGGCTGGTTGGGGACGAAGGTGTAGTCGGACAGGTAGCCGGTTGGATGCTCCGTTTCTCTGTAGTCCCCCAACTCGGCTGATGGGCAACAATGATACATCGGAAGGACAGGTCAAAAGCAAGGCAGAAAAAACAAAGCTCGAATCGTTTACAGCTATAACAAAAAACGTTGCTGTTTGGGGGAAAATGCAACAAACTTCCCATTTTTGGGCTTCTATGAAATGCCGAAGGGGCCACAATTCGCCTATATTTTTACAAAATTGACAGTAAAACACCTGTTTTTACACAATTTTATTCATTGAAAACTGTGTTTTTTGCGACGCTCAAATATACTGATCTCACCCCAAGATCAGAAGGTAGCCGGTTCGAATCCCAAACCGGTAAAGGTACCACTGAGGTATTCAAGCAAGGTACCGTCCCCAAGCACTGCTTCCCATGTTAGCTGTCCACTGCTCCTTTACGGATGGGTCAAATGCGGCGATTTCATTGTGGTGCACCATGTGCTGTGCGGTGCTGTGTTCACAATGACAAATAATCCCTCACTTTCGAGGAAAGCGTCACTTTTTGCCGCGCTCTTGTGACTTGTGGTCAAACGCCTTTGGCGCTCCACAGATCTGAGCGCGAGGGCGCAGTGTGTTTCGAGAGAGAAACCATCAACAAATATTGCAAGTAAACAGTGTAATTTGACCGCACCACGAAATAAACGATGGTTTAATATGAAACGATAGACGTTTTAATCTCGCCCTCCGATATATTTCGCCATATCGCACAGACCTATTACATCCCAAACATAAATACATCAAAATGATCAAAAGATACTTGTTTATCCAAATACATAGTAAATAAACAAACAGATAAATAAACAAACAGATATGGAGTGATGGGGAAGGCGGCTCGACCCAAATCCCTCCTGACCTACATTGACAGCCGGACGACACGTTCAGCGGCACCCACGGCAACCACCGTCAGCCACTCGGCAATCTGTCAGGAACCGCAGTTATTGAGGTCAAGCTGAGGGCGGGGGGTCGGAGGGCACACACACCCCCCCCAACACACACGCGCACATACGCCCACCCCTCTCACACTAACTAGACGTGGACTGGTTCGGTTAGCGTTTAGCGTTTAACGTTAGGAGTGTAAATCGGCAAGTTCCGTCGCGATACGATGCTATATAGATTTTCACAAGCAATGTTTCGATATTACGAAGTCCGCAACGATACGATTTTGAGTCGATTCAAGCGCTGGCGATGGATTGAGAGAAACATATATGAGCTGATTAAACACCATCGCTTCCATTCCTATCAAATTGCAATAAAAATATCGGTTTTTATTCCCGATCGACGTCTTCTCGTTGAATCAATATAATCGATGTATCGTTACACCCCGTGTTAAAGGCTGTTTCGTGAGCTGCTCTTGCTGCCTGCATCTGTGGCTTTTACAAGCTCCGGCTTGTTTAGGCTTCGAGGCGCTGCACCTCTGGAATGTGCTGCGTCGCTTGCTCGACCCCAGGGCTCGAGCCGGAAGCTTCCGCGGACGCAGAGGAGAGGGGTGGGTGGGAGGGGGTTGGTTGGTTGGTTGGTTCTCGGCTGGATTTCGACTCCAACGCGAGAACGGTACATCCCAAAGACGAGTGGCTTCTGATTCTGAAACGCTGCAGTCCCGGCTTCAAAAGCGACGTACGACACATGTTCAGACACAGGCTGGATGCTAATCGGACGGATTCGCGCGTCCAGATCGGACTCGATCGGCCGCTGTTGATTTAAACATTCCGTTTTTTGATGATCTGATATCGATATTTTGATTGTACGATATCGAATCGTGTCAGACTTTGTGATATCGGCAGACGTAGAATCGTTGTCCATGGAATCGACCCAATATCGCGTCACCCCTAAAAATCACGGGTTACCTTTCATTTCAAATACTGACCATGAACCCCAAGTCAAGTTCGACACGATACGATATTATATCGGTTATATGGCTGGCCGATATCACAAAGACCGGTACGATACGATTATGATTCGATTAGATTCAATTCAGGAGTCGGCAATCGATACGAGACCCAAGCGTGTGCTGAGTGAACACTTCCGCTCACGTAAAATCACTAAAATATCTTTTTTTACATTTTCGTTCTTAAGCTACGTCGCTGACTGTCGAATCAACGTACCGATGTATCGTTCATACTCACACTGAATGGCGTAGGAGGCCAGCAGGGCGGCGGTGTTGTGCGGACAGGGCAGCCTGCGGGACAAACCGCCAGATTTTAGTCCCTCTCTGGACGACACGTGAGTGTGTGGAGGCTGTAAAAGCGTCATACTCACCTCCCACAGAGGATGTCCTGCTTGATCTGCAAAAAGCACTGGTACCTTTGGATGGAGAGGGAGAGAGAGAGAAATTAATTTGACTTGACCGGGCGTAGCTTTCCCTTTAATACGGTACCAGGCACTACAGCAAGTTCCGGCGTGAGAGCAAGAGGGGTCGAAAGAGCAAGTTCAACCACACTTTTGAGTCTCGTCACGGCGAACTAAGCGCTCTTCAAGACATGCGTGTGGGAACGGTAGCGGTACCTGGCTCACGAGTACCTCAGTGGTACCTTTACCGGTCTCGGACTTAAACCAGACCAGTGCCACCTCCCTCAATGTTTACGCTTAATTTAAAGATGACGTGAGACAAAACGACGAGGCGTGACCGAGTCCGTTCATCCTAACCTACCTGGTGTACTCCTCCTGGAGCTTCCCGGGGTCACTGACGAAAAACTTGACCCTGAAGTTGAGGTGATGAGGAGATCCCCCTGCAAGAACGACAAGAGCAAACGACGTGAGAGGGGAAAAAAAAAAAAACACCCCAAACAAGATCTGCGGTGAAGAGCTCCCTCTCGAACACACACTTACGTTTTAATTGCTTCCTAATGGGCTTGTTCGGATCCAACCACCTCTGTAAAATATGGATAAGACGACAAGATGAAAAGGGGGGAGGGAGTTAAAAATAATTCAGGGCTTTTGCTCCGGCCGAGGCGAGACGGAGGCAGCACGACACATAAAACGGTGATTTAAAGGCGCTGAAGTTCGTGAAATAATCAAAATATTCAATATAGTAACGTGTGACAAAAATATCACCTCATGTCATATCAAAATGATCGAGATCTGAAACAATTTAATACTCCTATGACATATGAACGTGTCCAGTCCGTCCACTATGGGCCAGGTTTTGGACGAGACGTCCGGTTTTGGGGAACCACGGGTTTGGTACCGGTCGGAGTGTTGACCTCTGAACTCACCGGACTGTCGGAGGATTCGTCGGCCAGGTGCAGCCCGAAATAGTCTCTCTCGGTCAGCTCCAGGTGCTTAAAGACCGCGTCCAGCAGGACCTGGCCTTGTTCGTGCTTCTGCAGGAGAAAACGGGAGAAATAAGGGTGGGACGAGACCAGACCAGACGAGGCGATACACGAGACTGGGTCAACGAGAACCAGACCAGCGGAGATTTTAAAAGAAAACTCGACGGATGGACGGACAGAAGACGAATAAAAAGCCGGACAGACGGACGGGTCGGCGCTTACTAGACGTCACTTCAATGGGGAGAACCTTCCAGAAGGTCTGAGCCGTGGTCGTTTAAGTGCATCAGTCGGGAAATTGTTCCGAATGACAGTTTAAACTGGAAACTATAATTAGGAGTAGATTCGACTGTTCTACGGAACTCAGAACCGCAACAAGGGTCAAAACGAAACGGCGAAACGTGACCCTGAAATACGCGCAATGAGTAAAGGCAAAACCTCAGACACGCCAGGTAACATGACGTCAGACGACGATGAACGACAGCTTCGCCTCGGGGGGGTGGGATTAAAGAGCGTCTCAGCGGGGCAGTGAAACGAACCCAGCATGAGCTCACACACTTACACCCACGCTGACACACACACACAGGCTCGCTCGAAATATGACGCCCGAGTTTAACCAGAAACGCAACTCAGTGAATAAAAATGTGACACTTTTCCGCGGTCTCTCTCTCACTCGCTCACACACACGTACACGCTCAGTGAGATAGCAGAAGCTGTGATTCCTACGTGTGTGTGTGTGTGTGTGTGTAAAGTAGCAGCTGTAACTTTGACTAATGGCCAATAAACACAGTGTGTGTTTGTGCGTGTGTGTGTGTGTGTGTGTGTGTCGTTGCAGAAGTTTTTCTCTCTTCCTTTAGTGTAGATGTGGTCAGAGAGAGAGAGAGAGGGAGAGAGAGAGCAAGCAGGCAGTGTGTCGTCTCACTCGGCTGTGTGTGTGTGTGTGTGTGTGTGCGTGAATAATTCACACTCACTGCTGCTTTCCTTCACTAATGGCCACCGTTAGCAATAATTCATCGCGCCCAGGAATACGGCTTCACGCCCCCAGCGCTGCTAAAACTCCAGCTCGAATCTCCGGCTGCGTGTGGCTGCGTCTCGGCGCAACGCCGGCGCGGGAGGAATGCGGTCGGACCGTCCAGGCCGCGTACAAGCGAAAGGAGCACGAGTGTGTGTGTGTGTGTGTGTGAGACTGGAATTTACAAGTGTTTATCTTAGACGCTCGTTCGGTTTCCTCAATGTTCCCCTGCGAGTTGAAAAGGAGTTTGACCATGAAAACTTGGACGTGAAAGATCCTCGAAGCTGACCCCGAAGTGCCGTCGGCTATTCAGGAATAATAAAAGCATGTCGTCAACCTGGTAAAGATTTTGCCTTTTATTCTTTAGGCCAAACCCTCCCTTTAAAGCGGTCATTCCTTGAGGAGGGGGACAAACAGCAGCGAGACGCTGTCACCGAGCTCTAATATTTCCAGGTAATGAGGGATCTTCATCATTCCCGACATTCCGGACCGCTCCGGAGAGACAAACAGACGAGACGGGGACGTTTACGTCAGCCGCGGACGTCCTGCTCGGGCTCCTCACTCCCCCTCCTGCACACCTCAGCCCTCGTCCTCTCTAAACTGTAATAACAATAATAATAATAATCATAATCTTGAGGTTTTCAATACAACATATCTGACTAATATGGTTTATTATATTATGATGAACACACACACACACAGATGGATGAACACACAGATATATGTACAGCTGAATAAAGGGAGGGATGGATGAAAGGATGGATAAGTTGATGGATGGATGAATAAAGGGATGGATGGTTGTAATGGTGAAAGGGTGAATGATAGATAGATAGATAGATAGATAGATAGATAGATAGATAGATAGATAGATAGATAGGTAGATAGATAGATAGATAGATAGACAAACAGATATACAGATAGATAGATAAAAAGAGAGAGAGAGAGAGAGAGAGAGAGAGAGAGAGAGAATAGATAGATAGATAGATAGATAGATAGATAGATAGATAGATAGATGAAACAGACAGATAGAGAGAGAGAGAGAGGGAGAGATGGAGAGAGATGGATGGATAGATGGATGAGATAGATAGATAGATAGATAGATAGATAGATAGATAGATAGATAGATAGATAGATGAATGAGAGATGAGATGGATGGATGGATGGATGGATGGATGGATAGATAGATGAGAGAGGATAGATAGATGAATGAGATGAGATGGATGGATGGATGGATGGATAGAGAGAGAGAGAGAGAGAGAGAGACAGAGGGATAGATAGATAGATAGATAGATAGACAGATAGATAGAGATGGATGGATGGATGGATGGATGGATGGATGGATAGATAGATGAGAATAGATGAGTGTGAATGGGTAGTTGAATCAGTTGGAATAGATGAGCCAGGGATGGCTAGATGAATAAAGGGACGAATGGATGAATGATGGATGAAAAGATGGATGGATGGATGGATGGATGGATAGAGAAACAGACAGATAGATAGAGAGAGAGAGATGGATGGATGTGGATGGATGGATGGATGTTTGGATTGATGGAGAATAAAAGATCCAATGAGGGGTGGATAGATGTTTGAATGAATGGGTGGTTGAGATCAGTTGAATGGATGGATGGATGGATGGATGGATATGGATGGATGGATGGATGGATAGATAGATAGATAGATAGATAGATAGATAGATAGATAGATAGATAGATAGATAGATAGATAGATAGATAGATGAGGTGAATGGGTAGTTGAGATCAGTTGAATAGATAGACGGATGGCTAGATGAATAAAGGGACGAATGGATGGATGATGGATGAAAAGATAGATGGATGGATGGATGTTTGGATTGATGGAGAATAAAAAGATCAATAAAGGGGTGGATAGATGTTTGAATGAATGGTGGTTGAATCGGTTGAATGGATGGATGGATGGATGGATGGATGGAATATGAGCAGACAGACGGGCATGCGTGGATTGATAGTTCAGTGCTATGATTTGAGTTCTCAGCAGGTTCTCAGCTAGCGGCTGCCAAACACACCAGCAGCTCTTCTTCTAAAATAGCTTCCTTCTAGGCCCTGGCGTCGGCCTGCCGGAGTTCAGCCACCAACAAAACAAGGCGATATACGCCCAATCGGAGAGCGGACATGCAGACTGGAAGCGAACGAACCCGCAAGCGGCGTGCGAAGGCATCGTCTACACCGTCCTGGAACCCGGGCGACTCTCCCGAGCTGGAATGTCGAGGGCAGCGCTCGAGCTAGGGGCGCAACCCGTCAACTCTGCAGTTCGATGCCTGGACTCTGGGATCCCGGTACCCGATCCGACACCGGCTTTTAGTCGGGAGTGCTCGGCACGATATTTTCATGCCGTCGCCCGATGAAGCGAAGATAGAGCGGCAAAGGCGTTTTCACGCTGAAATTGTGGCGCGATAGCGCAGCTTACTTCTAAGCGGCGTGAAGAGCTGAAGTGGAGAAAGCGAAGAACGGGCGTTTTAAAACCGCTTTCCACCTCACGTAGTGTACCAAGTCAGAAATAGAGCGTGTGGCGCTCATGTGCACTTGCATGGCGCCACAGCCAGCACTTGGTCAAAAACGCTGCGTGTAGTCGTGTAAAAGGAGAGAATCGCGAAGCAGATTTAGACGAGCTTTACCGGCCGTTACGCAATGCGAAGCGGTCACTTCCGGCGTTGTGAATGTAACAACTGGTCAGCGGGTGCACTTCGTGAACTTTAAGGGAGCTGGAGCGGTGTTGTCAGAGAATGGCGATTGCAGAGCACTTCTGTGTGTTGTGGGTCTCGTGCCAGCTCCAGCGCCCGGACATTATGAGATCTGCGGCGAGCAACCGGAAGCGTCGCGGTCATCCGCGGTCCAGCAGGGTCTGCGAAAAAAACAGGACGGTGATCATCTGGGAATTGCAAAGAGGTACGTGATGAATAAAAAGGCAGCACATTCTGGGGAGACTGACGGCGACAGGAACCTCAGCTTAAAGATTAGAGGCCATGAATTTGAAAAACTGACATTACGAATTATTTTGTGATCGTCGTGACAAAAATACAGATAAAAAATAAATCATAAATGGTTAGATTTGCAAAAAGAATAGGTTGAAAATAATGAAAAATTATTTTCTGCTGTTAAATATCACAATTTTCAATCTTAAATTTGATTTATGAGATATATAAAATAGTTTTAAAATCCAGGAAAAAAAATCAGAAATACTCAATTAATATTTTTATTATTTTATTTTTTCAAACTTATTTTTGTATTAATTTAAAATGTTATTTATCAAGAATTAATACAATGTTTCAGTCTAGGGGTTTTTATACCGCAGAGTTCAGCTGCATAGAAAATAAAAAATTATGATCAAAAACAGAAATATATATATATTTTATGTGGTGGTAATGACGTGTCGTTACTAAGAGCAATTCCACAACGTGTCGCTCACTAAACAGCCATTTTTTTACTCCAGAGGCTGAGACATAGCACATATGTTAGTAAGAGATAAGGGTCGGACCACCGCGTCCCCCCACCAACATGCTGGGTCAGAGATACAAAGGGGCGAGGATTGTGAAGTGTGTGAGCAGCTCCTGCTTGAACCAGGCTTTTGCAGCAGTAGTGAAGTAATGTCGAGAGTTTGTAAAAGTTAATACCGTTTTTAACACGTCATAAAAATATACAGGATTTGTTTCTGTTGAGAACATCGGCATCGAGAATAAAACGAAATGTAAAATATATTTCTGTGAGTTGAAGTTTTGTTAAGAACTCTTCTAAACTAAAAGCGCTAGGTGTAATTATGACCAAAGCGTAATGTTAATTAAAAAGCTCATCGAAGTGAGAGCAATTCTGATGTCCATTGATTAAGTCTTACTGAAGAAGAAACAAGAAAAAGAGGTCAAATTTTTTTTAAATTAAAGATTTAATTTTATGTTGTAGATTATAATGACCAAATTAGTATATTTATTACTATTAATATTCTGTTTTAATTTGAGATAATAGCAATGCTTATTTTATTTTTTTTTTTATTTTAGATTTTTAAAATATAAATATGGCAGCTGAAATAGTTCAGGGTAAGCAGGAATGTGCTTCAGCATAGGCGAAAAATGACATAAATAGCTAGCTGTAGCAAAAGAAAACCGTTTTGACCTCTAGGGCGGTGACATAAAAAGCAACATAGATTTATGAACCCTAAACCATAGAAATCGCTAAAGCCGAGACTTGCGGTCCAATAAGTAAGGATAGGCGTGTGGCGTCGCATTTAAGAGCAAGGCAAGGCAAATTTATTTATATAGCACATTTCATACACAGAGGTAATTCAAATTGCTTTACATAAAAGGAAGTAGAATAATCATAAAAACATGTCATCAATAATCATAAAAAATAATCATAAAACAATAATCATAAAAACAATGATCACCTTAAAATGATTTAAATGATTTAAAAATTGATTTAAAATAAGTTCAATGGACATTTAATGAGAAGTGCAAAGTGAGAGGCGCTAACAATGCTAGGCAAATCGACTTACTGCAGTAGCTGCTTTTGTGCGACTTTTACTTGGACCCCATCGTTGCCACTTGTGGCTATAGTTATAATAATAATAATAATAATAATAATAATAATAATAATAATTATTATTATTTATTATTGATAAAAAAACCTATAAGACTTAGCTTAAATTTTTACTGTATTTTATTGTATTAAAACATTTATTAAAAATGATGAAAATAAAAATTAATTAGCTGTTAATTTTAATGAGCCGTCTTAGGCTCTTATTGCTCTTCGCTGACATTCAAAGGGTCCTTATAGAGAATTAATATAAATATGTATTTATTATATTAATAATTAGCATGAAACAGTCCAGTTTATAGGTTTTATAATATTAATAGTAACAATAATAATAATAATAATAATAGTATGAATTTGGACATTATACGCCACAAAACTACAACAAATATATAACAAAAATAAATCGACTTTTCTTTTCAGCCGCTTTTCTTTCAGCAGGACTCATCTAATTAAAGTGACACGCCGCGTGGAGTCGGTTTTCAGGTTTTGGTAAAAAGCCCTTCTTTTTTATCGCGCCCTCTGGCTTTTCTTGGAGAAACCGCGCTGACTAAGCAAAGCTGCGGCTTTCGTAACGTTTTTTGTTGTCGTTTTTTTTTTTTTCCTTTCTCCGAGACGACTCCCACGTCCGTTTGAGTCGTTTGAGGAAGAAGCGTGAGGTCACCTCTTCTACTAAGCATGAAGATTTCATCTGCAGTCCAGAGGCAGCGTCGGGAGAAATATCGGTCATGAAACCACAGGGTTAGACGTCCAGGAAGGCGAGCTGAAGTGGAAACTTCCGGGTAAACGGAAGCCCTAGCAGCTGGTTTTCAGCAATGGCTCCACGTTCCGACACAAAAAGTCGACCACTTTTAACCAGCTTTCGGACCCGTCCAGAAGTCTCGGCGAAAAAAAAAAAAAAAAGTTTCAAATGTATATTCTCTTTTTTGGTGATTATTTGTCATTGTGAACACACAGCACAACCGCAAGTGCGCCACAACCAATCTTGACCTCTCGCGTTTGACTTCCGTCCGTGAAAGAAGGAGCAGTGGCCAGCTGGCGAGGCAGCGGGGAAGGAAGTGCCAGGCCGGTACCTTGCTCCGCGAGTACCTCAGTGCTTAACTACGGCCAGTTCATTTCTTAACCTTTAAGCCCAAGTCGCTCTCAGGGAGACTCTGTATAGTGACTTTGGAAAATAGAGAAAAATAAGTCTATTTTTTATTTGTTATATGTTTTTTAAAAAATGTATTTGAAAAAGTCACAGTTATGTTTTATTTTTGTCGTCGTTTTGATGTAGGCCACAACAAGGATATAAAAACACTTCTTGCCACTGTTTAGTCGCAGTGCACTGTCAAGTAAGAAGTGTTGACCGTGGCCACAGACTTTTTGCTTGTCCGTCCACACGACCGGGTTCCGGGATGACGACAACGTCTGTGAACGAGAGAATTTTTCCGGAAAGGGTTTTTCTGGTTAATTTCATAGGACCGCGCATTCATAAGACTGAGGATGTTGAGGGTTCAGATTACGACATAAAGGGCCCAGTTCGTGGCGTCCGGTTTTTATATCTTGGTAAGGAGCAGCAGAAAGTCGTGGTTCTGCTTCGTTTCGCGGTCAGCTGTTTAAATGCATTAATTGGGGAATAGTAAATATCAAAGTGCTGGTTATGGATCGAAGTGTTACTTCACTGATGTGTTTTTGAACTTAATTATTAGTAGGGCTGGGTTCAAAAAAAATCGATTCACCGATCAATATCGATTCTCGTTCGAAAAATACGATATCGATTCAAAATCCATGAATTCGATCTTGTCCTCTTGACTATGCACTCTTCTGAGACCGGCGAAACCGAAACCAAATAGATCCATGGCTGAAGCTGCTCTGCTCAAATCACCGTCTGGCCTAATTTTATAACCAAGCAAACTAGTATTATTGGCGCAAAGAAATCTCTGTCATCGATATCGAATCGAGTGAATGGATCATGACCTTGTACGTGAATCGAATCGATTCAGGAAATCGCTGCGCGATACCCAGCCCTAATTATTAGGGGTGTGCAAAAAAAAAAATCGATTCACAAAAGAATCGCGTTTCGATCTCTGCCGATTCAAAAATCGATTCACATGGGACACACAATCGATTCACGTTTCCCATTTTTCTAGCAGCCTTGAGTTTAATTGTTGTTCCCGGTGGAGTTTGCCAATCTACAGATGGTTTCTGCTCGGAACCAGGCGTCCTTGATGCGGCGAGCAAGAAAAGCTTAGCTCTTATTTGATTTTAATGAATCTACTGTTATGTAAAGTGTTCATTTAAGTTGTTTAATTTAAGTTATATATATATATGCAATAGTTTGCAATAGTTTATATTTTTGTACCACGACTTCAACTATTATCTCAGGGCCGTATTTCCTATCAGACTGATGGAAAATCCAAAATAATGGACGCTTTGAATCGAAATCGTTTGAATCAAATCCACGAGCGAAATCGAGAATGAACGATAGTGAGTTTTCTGAATCGTGCACCTAATTATAATCGCTTTTTGCTGTTCATATTCTAGCAGACCCAGTCGGCGCTAACATTTACAAACCATACTGCTGCAGGGCCCTTAAAAATTTCTCAATAATGGAGAAAAATCGGGCTTTAAGAGCTGTGTTTACAAGAGCTGCTCGACGTTATCATTTTTTGTCATCTAAAACGTGAAAAAAAACACCTCTGCATTCCCATTTTAGAACTTACATCATCACAGAAAATCAAAACTGTAATAAAAATCTCTCTTTTTTAATGTAATATTGGGGTAGCTACTTTTAAACAGCAGCTACAAGCTACAAGCTAGCTATAACCGACTCTGTCCTCCGACTCCATCTCGCAGCTGCTGAGAGCGCCCTGCGATCCCACTTTCTCGAATCCAACGTCATAGGCGAAACTGTATGGACAAAAAATTCGAGAAAATACTTAAAATTTCCGTTTAAGAGCATGAAATCGGACGATCGAACGACACATTGCAAACCGGAGCGACTTGCGGTGGTTAGCATAACAGCTAGCGAGTTGACCCCGCCATCGGACGGTCGCCGGGTTCGAATCACCGGACCGGTAAAAGTACCACTGGTACTCATGAGTAAAGAATACGTCCCCAAACACCGGCATGTCAGCTATATTGGCACCGCTGCTCCCTCACGGGCCAGGTCAAATGCCGAGGTCAGTGCTGTGTTCACAACGACCAAATAATCGCTCACTTTCACCTACTATTTAAAAAACAAAAACGTTCAGCGCGTTCGTCATCGAAAAGAACATTTTCTGACGAATCATTTCATATCCACGGCTCATATTACAGCGGTCAGGTGTACCGTCGGTGTTTATTTTTCGACAACGATCAGTTGTTAAGTGACCAATTTTGGCACCAAAGTCCAGTCATCTCAGGTCACGGTCCATTAAGACGCGTCCGTTAGACAGACCCTCAAGTTTGGTGATTCACACGAATTCAGCCAATCCCCCCAAATTCGTCGCAGATTTGACCATTTAACGTTCGACCAATCGTTGTTGAAGCATATGTCGGCCGGCTCACTTATTGCCATCCGTTAGACGCAGGAAAAACATTTTTGGTTCCCTCTGTTGAAATAACTGTTAAGAAAATCACTGTAAAATCAGCAAAAATCGCAACGTTTTTCCTGCAATAAGCGTCTAAAAAAAAAACCTGCAACTTTCGCCATAAATTCCCAGAAAAGCTGCTTTCTGGTCGGGCATTTTAGGCTGACGACCATCTCAAACAGGCCAGAGGTCCTGGAACAACACGTTTCCATTAAGCGGTCTTCACTCCATAAACAACATTTACTGCCCTTACTCTGATAAATAAAAATTACTTCAGTCACAATTTCTTGGTTCTCTTAATCTCACCACATAAGCTCACGTTTTCTTGGACTTTCAAAACCGAAAGATGGCGTAAACCTCAACCTGAAATCCGTGCAAGTATTTAAATCCGCTCCGCTCCATATTCTGAAACTAAAAACGGTTGATAACGCCTTACAAGTCAAGTTCACATATCGCCGAGACCTCGAAACGTCCGGTCTCGTGCCGTTCCTTATCCGCCCAAGGTGTTAGCGCCACCGCCGCCGCGGTCGATCAAGAAGCGTCCAGCGCGATCGATCGACTCTAAACGCCCGCCGCCGCCGCTGTTTCGTTAAGCGGCGAAGCGCTCCCAGGCGAAGTTCTCCGCGTGGTCGATGGCGACTCCGGCAGCTCTCGTTATGAAGCCTTGTTGAAACGCGATAGGAAAGCGTAAAGCGGCGGCGAACGCGCCTCGTCCTCCGTCCGTCGAGCAGGCGGTTGAGGATAGCGAATAAAACCTCAGGGCGTTGGAAGAAAGCGAAGAGCATTGCGATGTCATTTTGACCAGCGTCTCTGCCCTCTCGCTACGACGAAGCGCAGCACCATCCAGAGTCGGGCCAAGCCTGAACTGCAGCGTGTGCCCATTTATTTCAACCCAGTTTTTATTTCTGTTGCACAAACACAGACTTTCCATGTGAGAGAGAGAGAAACTGGGCAGACGCAGCTGAAACAGGCAAGGCTATACGGCGCAGAGTGTGTGTGTGTGTGTGTGTGTGTGTTTTTCCAGGCAGAGTGGGAGAGTGAGGGTGTTTCTACTGGCCTAAGTCCACACACACACACACACACACACACACACTCGACAACTATGTCCACAAAGCTTGTAACCAGATCTCTAAAAGCACACACACACACGACGCGGCCGACATTTTTGCAGCTTCTGTAGCAACATTCGGCGCTGCGGAGTAAAAAATCCCAAGCGTCTGCAGAAATTGTCGCCCGGTATAAACGTTTGAGATGAAAAGAAGTCGGTCTGATACATCGCGGTAGCGATATTATCGACGATACGATTAGTCGGGAAGAGGTTTATAACGTGTAATAAGGTCATTTTTGGCTTTTATCTACGACTAGGCAATCAGCTGAGTTTGGGGTCCCCGGACCTGTGAAAGATACCCCAGCGAGCAACCAGCCTGAATCCGTTCAGGAACTAGCGCGAAATAAGCACTTATAAACGTGACGGCAAAACCAGTCGCTCGTCGCCAATTTTCAAAATTGGGTTTTTGCGTTTTCATGAAAGGGCTTTAATCGACCTTCAAAACGAGACCTATATGGAACGAATCGGACGACATGTAGCGGTTTCAAAACACTAAAAACAAAAAATCTAAATTTTACTCCGCGTAAACGCTCGTTTTTCTCGGAAACCTCCGTTGCGACAAGCGACTGGTTTTTGCGTGTAGAGATACACCTCATTCTTAGCTCATGACTCTCACGTGCGGTAGCGGAAGCTTATGACGCTCGGTTTGGCCAAACCCTTCTCCTTTTATTCACGGAGAAAACTTCGTATTTTGGCAAACAAATGCGCCACCAACACAAATAAATGTAGATTTGGAGAAATTTCTACTAGTGCCCTTGATTTAAGCTTTGAAACTCAGCGGCGTTATTTTTAACCCGATATCGTCCGCCCCAGTTTTAGAGCTACGGGGTTGGGAAAAGTTCTTCCAGGGGAAGAAGCTAATAGTCCTTCTGGTTTTTTGAATGTCACTTCATAAAATAAAAAGTGACTAATGGTTATTCTGTCCGACGCTTACGGATGCAAACTTCCCCCAAATTTTGCTGGCGTCTGGTTTAATTCACCGTTCCAACCCCAAGTCTGAGCTTTATCCGTCGGGTCTGTCGTTAGGACCAACAGGCTCTGGAGTGCATGTCGTAGTCTGATACTCACGGTGACCGTAAAAAGTTAGAGGCTGGTAATCTTGACCAAAAATCTTTATGGCCGGTATTTTTCAAAAATGATATCGATTTCCGCGGTACTGCGCCCGGCATTTTTTTTTACGGCCGTTTTGTTTTTAATTAGTTTTATTTTGATTTTGTTAAGTATGACTGGCCTTACCCATTTTAATGGCTGGAAATGAATTGTTGCATCTGGCTGAACTGCATGAGTGTTACCTGAAGATCTGGAAGCCACCGTAGTTTCATTCTCTAAAGGCGTGTTTTAGCAAAACTATCCTTTCCACGACATATCGGTGAAAATGAGGAAATACTGGTTATATGTCATTTCCCAGACAATCTGATTTAAAGCGAGTTGTTTTCACGCTTTCTGGAAGAGCCCATTTCCCACAATCCCCAGCCTTGACCCTGAACCGCCTACTTAACTAAGCGTTCGGAATAAGGCTATACAGTATAACTGGCTGTATTGCGAAGTGGAAACTGGTGTTGTGGTTATTTAATGCTTCAAATATGCGTTTTGTTTGTAATAAGCGGGCGTTTTGAACGGACGGGCGTTTTAACGATGCGATTATATTAGCCCGATTAAGCTGGCGTTACGCCATAAAAATATCGTTCAATGCGTTTTTCTGGCGTTTATTTCGTTTTTCGTGCAGGCGATCTCACAAATACGTTCACGTACAGAGGATGGTCTCGTCTCGATAGCGCCCGCTACAACGTCGCTAAATGATCATTAATAATTAATCATTAGGTCCGCGTGAAGCGCCAAGCAGCGCGTGCTCTGTAGTGAAGTGGGTAAAGCGAACCCGATTCTGAAATTGCACAAATATTTGAATAACCGTTTCAGCTCTACTTGTGTCCAGTTATTTTCAACTCCAGCGTCAGTTACATCTTCCGTTTCTGAACTTTGGCGGTCCGTGTTTAACGGGCAGCAGTGAAAAAGTTCCCCCTTAAACAGTTTCTCCAGCTCGCCACTTCCGTTAAAAAAAATTAGTATTGCGTTAAAGAAAAAGTCATAACAATAATAAAAATGGTATGAACGGTCCACGCCCAAGCGCTACCGTAAGTCTAGAGTTCAAAATCTCGGTTTTAAAAATTGGCGATACTGACCCCGATGATCGTCGGGCTAATAATGGGTCAGTTCCTAATTAGAATATTCCTTGAAGCGCTTACTTGCTAAAATAAGATCCTCTGACGAGGCTGGTTAGCGGATGAAAGCTGAGAGCTGGCGTGGATGTGGAGTAAACTAAACAGCTGTGTCTCTGGCGAAAAGCAGGCTGGATTTAAACGAAATCTGTGGTCTCCGAGGTTCTGTAGCAAACCCGCCCAGCCGGAAGAAGGACCAAACCGGACGGACGATGCAAGCGAAATCATCTTATTACTCTGTTGGTGTGGATTTAAAAAACAACAAAGCAAGATTCTCAGAAATGTTTATCAGCTGTTTTTCCGCGACAGACCTTTGCCTCCCGTTAATAATCTAAGTAAGCTCTAAAAAAACGGCCTAAATGAGCGACGCTTCGCGGCGGCTTGTGGCAGGATCGCAAACAGCGCTAAAATCAACCGTCGATAGTCGAAAAATAAAACCCCCAAAGCAAACACACGGCGCGGTTTTAGAAGCAGCGCGAACGGAACCGGCAAAGCAACGCCAGCTGGCCAAATGAGTCCGAATAGGCGAAGCGATCTCATCACCTGAAGTTAAACGTCCTCGGCAGCGGTGATCGCTTTCTTTTGGGTATTTGGGGCTGGATGGGATCCGTCAGGTTTACGGCATCTTCCGTCTTCTAATTTCGGGACAGTTTTGAGTTTACAGGTCTTGCTCAAACGTAAACGATGGTGGCGCGGACTTAGGATTGGAACCCACGACCTCTTGGTCCAGAAACGAGCAGCCTAACCACTAGAGCACCATTCCAGACCTCCTAGATGGTCTAGAATGGTCCAGAATGATGGTCAGAAGGTTAGGATGATCATCACTCCTAGACCATCAGGTGGTAGGATGGAGGTAGGACTGGAGACACGGCCTCTTGGTCCGGCGGATATTCCTGCGGACACCACTGTAGACGCCTAGAATGGTCTAGAGGTTGAATACTCATCACTATAGACCACTCTAGACTATGATTTGAACCCACAGCCTTTTGGTCCAGAGGTAGAACCTTAATACTGAGACACCACTCTGGACAGCCTAGATGATCTACAGCAGTCTAGAATGGTGGTCTAGATCACTCCTAACCATCGGATTTAAACCCACAACCTCTTGGTCCAACAGCACACATTCTAACCAGTAGACCACCAATCTAGACCACCTAGATGGTCCAGAGTAGTCTGAGTGGGGGTCTAGTGGTTAGGGTGCTCATCACTCTAGACCGCCTAGGTGGTAGGATTTGAACCCACAACTTTCTTGGTACAGAAGCAGGTCTAACCATTGAGGCACCATTCCTAAACCGTCCTGGCCCAGCTCAGTGGTCTAGCAGAGTCCTAGACCACTCTAGACTACCAGATTTGAACCCACGACCTCTTGGTCCTGAGGTGAAGTTCCCAACCACTAGAGCACCACTACAGACAGCCTGGATGATCTGAGTGCCCAGTCTAGATAGTGTGGTCACGGCGTTTCCCAACCCCGGTCCTCGCGGAACACGCAGATTTGAGTTTCCCGACCCACAGCACGGGATTAGCTAATTAGCAACGAAGGATCGGGCGATGGCGGTGCGGACATACCCGAATCATGCAGAAGCGGTTCTCTGCGACTACGAGGGATGGGAAGCAGCTGGTCTAGACCACTCTAGAGGAGCATCTAGGCGGTCTATAGGGTTGGTCCAGGGGTTAGGATACTCACCACTCTAGACTGCCTAGGTGGTATGATGGAGGTAGGATTCGAACTCACAACCTTTTGGTATAGAAGTGAGTATTCTAACCCGTAGACCACCACTCTAGACGGTCTCGCATCATCTGTGTTAAGTTGGACTGAGTTTGACTGGACAAGTTCCATGAACCTTCAGCAAGAAAAACTCTGGGCTCCCAAACAAACAATTCTTACAAAAACTAAGTAAAAAATGCGTCTGGGTGGGAAGTGAAAAACGTCAACATCTTGACGTGCTGAGAATTTCTTTTTTTTTTTATATCCCTCGCCGGCTTTAACCACACATCTTTTTTCTGCGTCGGAACGATGACGACACCTCAAGCTTCCTCTCTTTCCTTCCAGGCATGAGGACTTTATTCATTAACGCTTCAACCCTCTCATTGTGTCCCCGAGTCGCGTCACGAGGCTCGAATCAACGAAGACAGACGGAGGGGGTGGAAGGAGAAGTGAAGAAAGAAGGAAGCGGGTTATTCGGGCTGTCTGCAGGCACAAACTGGAAAAGGAAACCAGCAGGAAGCCGAAAGGAGTCTGCAACGTCAGCTACGGTCAGCGCCGGGCGATTAATCAGAAATTCATGGGAAAGCGATGTTCGGGAGCTGTTAATCGAGGTCATCTTGTCCATAAGGATCTTCTTCTTTCTCTTTCGGCTTTTCCCTTCAGGGGTCGCCACAGCGAATGATCTGTCTCCATTTAGTCCTATCTTCTGCGTCCTCCTACCCTCTGCTCTTCATGTCCTCTTTCTACATCCATAAATCTCCTTTTTGGTCTTCCTCTCAGCCTCCTGCCTGGTGGCTCCAACCTCAGCATCCTTCTACCTGTATGTAATCATTGTCTCTCCTCTGGACGTGTCCAAACCATCTCAGTCTGGCCTCTCTGACTTTATCTCCAAAACATCTAACATGAGCTGTCCCTCTGATGAACTCATTCCTGATCCTATCCACCCTCGTCACTCCCAAAGAGAACCTCAATCATTTGAAATATTTCTAAAATGACATTTATAATAAAATAAAATAATATTTGCCCTGGTTCTGCCCCTTTAAGAACCCGACTAAAATGGTGTGTGCGTTCCCTTTAATTATTTTAACATCACAAGAATCGCACTCCTTTATTAGAACCAAACATCAGCAAAATGTAATACTCCTTCATAAATCGTCATCAAAACGTTCAATTAATCGTGATCTCGATTTGAGGTCGTATCGCCCGGCCCTTGTTACCCTCATTAGTCGCTAAGATAAGAAACCGCCGAGATACGCAGTTCCTCGCATTTGTTGTTGCCGATTCTATTACGGTCGGCGTGTGCACCTTGGGGGCAAACACACACACACACACACACACACCTGCTCTGAACAATCACAATGGCGTCGAATTTCAGCCAGGAAGCCGGTTAAGATTCAGATCACGGCTGATTTTTACCTGCGGCTGATTTTTTGTTTTTGTTGATACTCACGTTAGTGCGCGTTCGGCGTGAGGTGGCGATCGGGTTAAGGAGTTACAAAGAGAGAAAGATATGAGAAAGAAAGCAAAGACTTGGGCTCTGCCTTCCGTCCCCCCCCGACTCGTCGATGAATCAGTGGCTGTGCACAAAACCTTTAGTACAAACTGTTTTACAAAAAAGAAAAATTCATATATTTTAATATTTCTTGGGTTCTGATTAAGGCTTCATAAATTATTTATGTGCCTAATAAATAATAAATCTTTCATCTGACTGTTTGTTCAAAGTTAAAAGAGAACCTAAAACAGAACCGAGTTGAGGGTTATGACGTCAAATCTGCTTCGCTCAAGTGACTTCCAAACTGTGATTGATGAGAGATTTACAGTTAATCCAAAGTAATTAATTACATTACAATATTAACGTAATTGTAACGCGTTACACGACTCCTGCATTAGTTTTGAGTAAGTTTCACCCAAATAAGTGTGGAAGTAGGGCATTAAACGTGGTTTTGCAGTTCATTCTACAGCCAGTGGAGGGCGACGTAGTGTAGCATAATGAACGTAGCCACACACTCTGTAGGAAGCAGCTTTTTTACTCGCGCTATTTTTTTAATAAAAACAAAACGGCGCTAGATTTTGTGTAAACTGTGCTGTAATCGTGTTTCTGATATATGTAATGAGTATAAAAATACAGAAAATTTAGTAGCGATACCTTATGTTACAGCGTTCAGAGTAAAACATCACTGTACTCTCCCAACACTGATCAGCATCAAGATGATTCAAATTGTTAACCTTGTGAACAATGTGAACGAACAATTATTTAAAAAATTTTTTTTTCTTGTTTTCTAGTTTAAATTGAGTATTTTAAAAGGACTGTTCTGCGAACAACGACCAAATTAACTATCAGCATCCAACATCACGCTTATTATTTTTACAGTTACCTCAACAGCGACCAGTATTTTATTTTTACCTAGATACGGCAGTGGCGTGGTTAGATACCATGATGAACTTTTTCATTTTTTGAACATTTTCACCGGGGCCGGTTTCTGGGAACCTTCTGAAAGAAAATAATAACCAAATAAAACCACACGCGCAAGACTCCCCTCAATTTTCACCATTCCATTCAGACCACTTTTCACGACTATCCAAATCATAAGGCTCTTAGGAAACACTTGGCTTGTTCGGAAGCCCGCCCTTTCTTGAAGCCGCCTCCCAAATAACATTCACGGCTGTAACGATAGGCGTGAGATGGGACATGGCTTCAACTGAAAAGCCGATCCCGGATCGAGGCGGCAGCCCAGGCTGACGCCACAATATCTGGCGGCAGGACAATAAGCTGTAGAACTGTTTATAGCTGTGTAAATAGAGACACTCACAAAACGGACACTAAAAAGCTCTTGGTGCCTTCTGGCTCCCTGATGAGTCGCGATACTTGGCGTTTCACCTTGGTGGCACCCACACCTCCTTTGCTTTGGAAGCACAACTCAGTCGGGACTTGTGGTATTATTAATGTATTATTATTATTATATACGCCCTTATGACAGCGATTGCATGATTAAAAGGTTCAAAAATAAATCAAATATCCTTGGAGGCTTCTCAACAACTAAAATAAGCATCACCTTATGAATTTTTCACTCCATTTCTGACCAATTTCCCATCAATCATAGATGCGTTCCCAAAAACATAGTTGCCTATATAGCGTCGTTGGCGGTAACATAAGCGTACATCGGCATTAACATAAGCGTCGTCGGCGACCAACATAAGCGTCGTCGGCATTCCATGCCGCGTTGTAAACTAACCAACATAAAAAGCGTCGTCAGGCAACCAACATAGCGTTACGTACTTAACTATCATGAGTATGCGTTAACAACTAACTTTATAGTGTACAAACACAGAGCACAATCATGGCATTTGTGTTCCCAAAATGTTTAAAAAGTGGAACAAAGGCATAAGCCAAAAATACTAAATAAATTATAACAAAAATAACAGGGGTAAGAGTACAGAAAAACTGTTGTCGAGATTATTTCCTGAAGCGTTATGGATCAAAAATGTTTGTCACATTTCTATTCCACTTATGGTGAAAGCAGTCCACTTGCATTTAAAAGAAATATTACAAGCTTGTCGATGTGACTCTTCAGAGCCATGACTTTTAAATGCTTAAAAATTAAATAAATCTAGAATGTCTTAATAACTAAATAAGCATTACAGCAAAAATAATAATAGTTCGTTTCCATTCAAATGTTAATGATCAAAATTTGAGCTCAAACCTCTAAAAGTACATAGAATTAAATCTACGAAAGATTTTTTTAAAAAATTTTAATAAAAGGTCCAGGTCTGATCAAATTCTCAGCGAAAATCTAAAAAAGATGAAACAATTCTTCATAATCACTAATAGAAGGGAAGTAGCGTTTGCGTTAAGAAAAAGCACCACCTTCACGTTTCAGTAAACGTTCATCCCGCATTCAATCAATTTACCGTCACGAAGGGTGCCAGCCCCAGCCAGAACTTCCTCTAAACAGCGTAGAAGGCGATGTGGTAATGTGTTGTTGCTGATATCCGCATGACAGGGCTTCAGGGGTATGACAGGACGCCGGTATGACAGCACAGCTAATCAACGTCACAGGAACAGCTCAGCCTGAGTTTGTTCTTTGTTAGGTGGAGTGGAGAGATGACAATAGTATTTCCTCAGAGAGACAAGTCGCCTCTTGGTCGAGCCGGGACAAAGCGTAATCTTAGCCTGAGCTCATGAAACAAATCTGCATTCAAACATAAGATCGAAAGATCACAAGGGCCAAGCTTCAGAAGTTTGGAAAAAAAACTGGCTTTGTGAAAGTCAAGACTCTGAAAAGTCATGTCTTGTTTAAAGTCCAAGAACTGTGAAGTCAAACTAACAAAAGTCACGAGCTGTGAAAAGTCAAGGCTGTGAAAAGTCAAGGCTCCGAAAAAGTCAAGGCTCCGAAAAAGTCAAGGCTGTGAAAAATTAAGACTCCAAAAATTAAAGACTCCAGAAAATTAGAAGTCTTGAAAAAAGTCAAGGTCGGCGGAAAGTCAGGGTTCGAAAAAGTCAAAGGGTTCGAAAAGTCAAAGAGATCCCGAAAAGTCAAGGCTCCGAAAAGAGTCAAAGACTCCGAAAAGTCAAAGACTCCGAAGTCAGAGTATCTTGTGAAAAAAAGTCAAAGATCCGAAAAAGTCAAGGTCAACTCCAAAGGGTCGAAAAAGTCAAGGGTCCGAAAAGTCAAAAAGGGTCCGAAAAAGTTAAGGCTCAAGGAGTCAAGACTGTGAAAAAAGTCATATCTTTTGAAAAGAATCCTCTTGTGAAAAAGTCAAGGCTAGCCGAAAGAATAGAATACTGTGAAGAAGTCAAGGCTGGCAAGTCAAGGCTCCAAAAATTAAAGATCCAAGAAAAGTTAAAGAAGCTCCAAAAAGTCAAGACTTATTGAAAGTCATGTCTTGTGAAAAAGTCAAGAGCTCCACTAAAGTCAAAGCTCCGCGAGAATGCAAAAGCTCCAGAAAAGTCAAAGACTCGAAAGGAATCAAATTCAGCATGAAGAATCATAGCATGTGAAAAGGTCAAAAGAGCATAAAATAAAAATTAAAGTTATTAACAGTGCAGCAAAACACTGATTATAGTAAGTCTTGAACACAAACTATCACTTTCGTCAAATGGTCTCTCTCACACATGATATGATGTTCATCTGCTAATTTCATTTATAACAGAGGAAGAAGAAAAAAAACTGAAAAAGCATCAATTTGTCACAAGCAAGACGTGCGCGTTATTAAACATCTCAGAACAAAAAACTGCTTTGTGCCTCTTTAACACGTTCTATATTAAACTAACTTGCGTGCAAGCCCGAACTAGAAAAAAGCAAAGAAATGTAGATATTCTTGAGTCTGCCTCAGGGGTCAGTCTGGAATTGAACTGGAGTGAAGCGGCTCACAAGTGCTCTGGTGCATCTGCTCTCGCATTTACTGCCATCTATTAGAGTCTGTTCACACAAGTTTCATCCTGATACAATATTATATTAATTCAACTGACGACAATAAGATTTATGTTAGTGCAAGTCTGACGTCTCAGAGTTTACTTGTTGAAGGATGTCACAATATGTATGATGTCTGATTAGCATTTTCATTTTGGATCAATGCTATAGGGCTTGTTGATCACTGAATCAATGTATCAATTAATAGATCGACGTATCGTTACACCCCTACCCTGTTTCCCACCAGCCGACTGACGATCCAAAACCGATACTGAACATCACAGACACCTGGACAAATTTACTTAAAAAATTCACTCCAAATCATAAAACCAACATCTGACAAACATAAGAAAAGGATTGGTTTACTGACGGTTTGTTTTCTGCATTTGAAGAACACAATGATAAACTTCAGACGCAAACTTGACAAAAGAAACAGTTTTGGGATTTCTCGATAAATTCTGAAAAACATTCGTGGGATTAGATGGAAATCTCTCGAAATTGCCAACAAGTTCCTTCAGGTGACTCCTCACCATGAGTACATCAAGCCAAACCAACTTGAATTACATCGACGATGACGCCACGTGTACGATGTTGTTACCTGTGAGGCATAACACATTATTTCTTCATCGTACACAACTTTTGTTCACCAGGAAAATAAGCATTACGAGGAAAGTAGTTCAACTTATGACTTGTATTATTAGGTAGTGAATAACAATATTATGAATAATTATATATTTTCAAAGTGAATAATAAGTTAATTTACATTCATAAATCCGGAACAAAGATCAAAAATACACAAAATTAATAATTAAATGAGGCGTGGCTGCCTTTGATGGCGGGGAGCTAACCAACGTTCCTACTAAACATATTTTAAACCTATACTTTACTCATTTGGCTCTTTCCTTTTAACTTTGGTGGCGTATTAAACTAATAAAAACATAAAATAATATTTAAAGTATTTTGTAAACAAGGGTCAAAGTTCATCAGGCAAGCTGACGTTGGAGTCGACATTTTCTGACAAACAGCACGGGTTGCAAACCCTCTTTTTTAAACGAAAAGTAGACGAAAAATCGCAAAATGAGACGTGTTATTACTTAATAATTACTGTAAATACATAAGTTAAGCTTTAACTCGAAATCGACAAGACTTTAAGTGAGCAGAAACTAGATAAAATACAGCGACTACGAGCATATGTCCAGTCTAAAGTGTTCCAAACGAAAAACTGGCGCATATATATATATATATATATATATATATATATATATATATATATATATATTTCGACTTATGATTACGAAGCTTATTGGTTATAAGGCCAAGAATGGAAGGCAGCTCCTGTCGTTGAAAATCTTACCGTCATAAACTGATTCGAAAGCGGGTGTCCAGTTTTCGAGAGAATTTTTGGTTCTGAGATATAAAAAATTGAGTAAAAAAGATAAAATCTCATGAGAAAGTCCGAGAACTACTCATGTGGTTGGGACGAGCACCGAGTCCGAATCCCCAAACCGAATCCGAGACGCGATTCAGCCTCCGTCCGGCCCTCCGGGACTCGAACCCGGCCACGAATAATCCTCACCCCGAGCAGCCCCAATCAACATGGGGTTAAAACACACACACACTCTCTCTCTCTTTCTCTCTCTCTTCAGCCGCCGTTAAAACTCCAATCCCCGGAGGGAAAAAGAAGCTCGGTGTCGGTGGTGTTAGTCTTGAGCAGCAAAAGTGGCTGCTGTGCGAATTCTCCCGATCGCGGAGGGTTTCTATTTTTCGATCGTCTGCGCTGCTTGGCTGCGTTCACAAGTGCCGCTGCGCAGACGACACCGTCTCCGCGCTGCGACACCCGGCGCCCGGGGGTGGAACTGCAGTGCCGCCTCGTCGAGAAATGCTACCGGAGCTCCAAACCACAGTCTATCGATTCGTGCTCGAAAAATGCTGGTTTTTTACCTTTTCCATGTGTTATCACAGTATTATGACATGTTTATTAATGTTTTTATTATTATTATCATTCATTTAACTAATGGGTAATGTGTAAGAACACTGTATGAATATGAGCAGCATGCTTTGATAGTCATTTTAAATTTAAGCCAGGAGCATTAATCGATAGACCACCATAACCTATCAGATTATGCTCATAAC
This sequence comes from Distichodus sexfasciatus, assembly GCA_032718565.1. Classification (NCBI taxonomy): domain Eukaryota; kingdom Metazoa; phylum Chordata; class Actinopteri; order Characiformes; family Distichodontidae; genus Distichodus; species Distichodus sexfasciatus. Next base: position 199,368 of record JAVGVS010000503.1, on the reverse strand, counting down.
ATGTTTAAATGAAAAAAAAAAAATTAATCCCTTAATTGTACATACAGGATCATTTTAAAGCAAAAATGGGCTAAGGCACAGCTGACACGTTTCTAATGTGATAACACACATGAATTGCTAGTGACATTTGTGTAAAGATAAACACCAAACGTGTTTCTTTCTACACTTGTAAAAGACACCTTAAATATTTTACTCAACGTCAAAAAGACTCAACGCCAAGGTAGCACGGCGTGGAAACAGAGGAACTACTTCTTCCTCTTTAAACTCCCTTCAGGGGTCATACAGCAGAATCATCTGTCTCCATCTAGTCCTATCTACTGCATCCTCTACCCTCACACCAACTATCTTCATGTCCTCTTTCACCACATCCATAAATCTCCTTTTTGGTCTTCCTCTCAGCCTCCTGCCTGGTAGGCTCCAGCCTCAACATCCTTCTACCGTATGTACTTTCCATTTGTCTCTCCTCTGGACATGTCCAAACCATCTCAGTCTGGCCTCTCTGGCTTTACATCACCCGAACATCTAACATGAGCTGTCCCTCTGCGTATGCGCAATTACATGAGTAGCATATTTCGTCATAACACTGACATTTTCAGGCAAGTCGTCACATTTCTTTGGTCGTCCCCTGTTATTTCAAGATCACAACTTCTTTTTTAAATCTTCCCCGATGATAAAGGTTCAAATGTCAGGAGCCTCCTTCTCAACTGGCAGATGCTAAAATGATACAGGACATAATTTTAACATCATTTATAATGTAAAGGTAATTCTGAACACTGTTGGAAACGTTCAGTCCAGAAGATGCTTCTTCCAATATGGCAGTTACTGAGATGACAACATTATTAGGATTAGGATTGTGCACTGTGCCCTAAAAAAGGAGTGGCCTGAAATATGACATGAGCTCACTGAATTTACATCTAGAAAAGTGAGTAAATAAATCTCCCAGTGCCACAGTACTATGACTCCACTGAGGAAGCTCTGTTCATGAGATGCGGGTGTGGCAGACTATAAATAACAAATCAGAAATCGACTCTGTAATCTATTCTTTGTCGCCGCGCCACGGTAATTCTGAAGTGTTCTAATCTTTTTAAACTTTCATTAGCATCACAGGACGTATGTTGGCTACTCACAATACTGGACTTGTTACAACATGCCATTATTAATCATTAAGCAATATTTGATCATTGTTTCTTTGTACAACTCTACAACACGTACATATTTACATATATATTGCATCTGACTCATCTGTGAAGCAGCAGTGGGCGTAGCCGGGGAACACCCAGGGAGCAGTGCTTGAGGACATGCAGCCCTGTCGGTCCGGGACTTGAACCGTGACCTTCAGATCATGGGGGGCACACATATATGTTTTTAAAAAAGATATGCTTTGAAATATTCTCCATTGAGATGAACCAATGGGGAAACTATAAAATCTATAAAACCAAAAAGGAAGGTTCTTCAGCTCTTCAACAGCACACATGGTGAAATCATCTTGGTGGGCAGCAGTGACATCTAGTGGAAGTGAACTCTGCAGCTATAATAATATTACTGTAATACACAAGACAAAAAAATATTAATATCAACATAGACTCATTCATAATGAACCATTTTGTAACTAATGCTCATGCTAACTAATGTACATCTCCATGTATATCACACTATATTCAGGTGAAATGTATTGAAGGGAAAGTAATTAAAGCTAATAAATACATTAAGGTTCATTAATGACGTTCAAAATCACTGAATTAAATTTTCGGCCTAACAATAAGAATTACAATTAGTTTTTCTTAAAATTGTTTTTAATAAAGTCAAGACATGTGAATGGTATAATATTAAACAATTACATAATTGAAGAAAACCCAGTAACTTAATATTATGCCCAACGAGGCGTGCAATAAAATTTGCATTGGTCTCTTCTTAGCAAATTTTAAATAAGAAACTATTAATTGAAAAGTCAGAATCTTGGTGAAGATTATTATGAGAGTGGGATTTAAGAACAAATTTAAACAAAGTGTTCACATTCAATCAAGAAAACGTATTCATTCATAACTATTTATTAAAATTTCCAAAAAATCAGTCACAAAGCCTTTACATTTTCTCCTGCTTCAGGAGACTCAGAATCCCATCCCGCCTCGATGTGTACGGCGCGTGCTTCAAACTCAGCACGTTGGCGGGAAACAGATTTCCGTTCGGAGCGTACATCTCTTCCCCTTTGGGCCCCATCAGGACCCGGAGAGCCTTATTTGAGCAAAAATCTTTTGTCGTAAAACTCCACGCCGCCCTTGGCGTGATCTCTGGAGATACCGGCCGCCCGCCAGTCCGAGAGTAGAACTTCGAGCCATTGACTCACGACCGGGAAGCTAAAAAATAAACCACGGCCCCCCAAACCTTACACCATTAACCCCAGCTCTGAACAGGAGGGAGCCGGCGTGGAGCCTGAAAATGTGTTTAAGGGCCACACTGTACCCCCAGGCCCCAGCTAAGCAAGAGTGGGGCCTGACTCTTATCCTCCAGGGTCCTCCCGACTCAACGGCGCTTCCTGGGAACCCGCAGCCAGACTTCTGCGCCTCCGGAGAAAACACCAGTGCGTTTTTCAAGCCCGTTCCCACCTCGCTGTCCCAAACCACTTCTTTTCCGTTAATGAGAATGGTTCGGTTGGTGATCCCCGACAAGTCCTCTGGGGTGCTGTTGAAATTTGCCGGAAGTCCGATTTGGGCCCCCGAAGGGAGCCACGGTATGCCGGCCCGACAGATGGAAGCCGCCAGAGCGCCAAGGGCGTAAGTTTCCGGAGAGCCGGCTTGAGTCTTTCGCACCTCCTTGAAAAAGGTTTTTCCTTCTCGGAGAAACAACCCGGCTCTCCTTTGCTCCAGGCCTGGTAAGGTTTCTACTAAATTGCTGCTGTCGAGAAAGTGTGGTGAAAGCGTTGGCGGCAAAAACTCCACCACAGCCGGTCAGGAGAAGGGGAGTCCGGTACTTCTGCACCAAGGCAGAGAACTTTAGGAACCTGGATGCCATCGTCTTGGACTTCTATTGTCTCTGTAAATGTAAAACAAATGCTTTAAGAAAGCAAACTGAGAAAAAAGGCGTTAAATACCAGGGACTGTAATTTCTCAAGTTTCATAACGATGCAGTATTGTATCGATCCTGACAAGTCTGCCATGATGCGATTTTGATCGATTAGACAATTCCATAGGCTGGTTTAACACGGTCATTTCTGTTTCCATATTCAATCCACAAAAAAGAAATTAGAAATATCAATTTCTATTCATGAACTGATCCACAGTGAGCCGTGTTTTCCAAGCTAGCAAGAAGAAATTTGTGAAAAACCAGCTGATATCTTCACATATTGAATCGATCCACAAAAAGACACAGAAAAATATTGTTCTAAAATAGACATTTCTAGTAAAAACAGTAAAATCGAAGACGTTTACCAAGATACTAGTCCTGTCGTAATATCATGGGCAAAAATAAGTCGTGATCTTGAAAGGGGGATAAAAACAATGTTCATCTACTATATTTTCTGTATGTTGTGAGTCACGGCTGAAAACACCTACATAAAATATCAAGAAATATCAGCCATACTCATTCCGCCACTTGATCTGCATGCAGAATTCAGAATTAGCCAGAATAATGTCCCACAACAGCATCAGAAATAAACTCTGGAGCATGCATCAGGCTCGTATCCTGTGGTTGGAACTAAAAAACCAATTTACAAGAGCTGAAAATAGGATTTTACATCCCAATGGCAAAATCGCATTTCACAAGGTCGCCCCACAATAGCCGCAGGCACCGTAAAACCTTGAGCAGACGTAAAGATGCCAAAGTTTTACGACAGTGTCAAAAAGTCGTGAGTTCACGGTTTGAAAACATGCGAAAGCCCAACGCTATAAACAGCCATATAGTATAAAACCTTTGACCAATAGTAAGGTATGGTGTTATACTAGTTTTTAAACTAAAAATGGGTATTTTATAAATCGCTTTCTTTTCAGAATTCCACCGTGTTAGCAGCTTTGCAGGTAGAAGGCGCTCGCGGAACGAGTCCTTATACGTCTCATGAAGCTTTGGCACCAAAATGATTGATTATAAATAAACGTTTCATTACTGTTTCTTTTATTATAAAAATAAACTCACAAAAATCTAAACGCATGGTCTATCTTTTAACATTTTCAAGCGGAATAGGATTGGCTTTTTAGTCAGTGACATTAGCTAAAGTCCATCCAAATCTCAGTGGCCGCTGCATAACAAGAAACTATAAAAATGGTTTTAATTTGGTTTGCACGAGAGTATATTCGCTGAGATTTAGCGAATCCAAATATAACACTAATTAACGAACGACGGAATCAATTAAATCGTCATTTTAGCCAATTCTAGCAAAGCTCATATATATATATATATATATATATATATATTGACTTCGCTCACGCTCACTTTCTAGGACATTAATGTAATTTCACTACAATCTATAATATGAAGTGTACAAACTTCCAACGACTTTATCTATTTGTCATTCCTAGTTCTTATATAATTCATAGGAGAAAAAAAACATAAATTACAGCTCTGATTTAAGTTTAAAAAATATATTTTTTCCACGCTGAACTGCTTCCATCCTCAGCTGACGCCGAGTTTAGCGTTGCGGGACCGGTCCACTTTTCATCGACGCGGGGGTGGACCAAACATTTGACAAAACCTTCCCATCTTTAAGTTTTATCCAAAAAAAAAACCGGAATTTGAATAGTTTATTAAAGAAAAGAGAGGCACCATATTATAAGCTCAATCCAAACTTTTAAAACACTGTTTAAATTGGCCGAGCCGTTAGCTGTAGCGTTCAGCCTCTCGTAAGCTCCACGCAACTTAAACAGGAAAGTCTGCACTGTAGTGTGAAGGCGGAATAGAGACGGGAGACGCCTTGACGCTCAAAACCTGTTGATGAATTTCACTTGAATCCCAGATACGAGGCATGAGTTTAGGGGACATACAGGGTCAACCTCCCTAAACAAGGCGTCCAGCCCGGGGAAGGTAAGTTAATAGCTTTTCCCCAACAAATCTGGTCACAGTTTAGACGGATGGGATTAACGGCTCCACTTTTTGGACCGGACTGGACCGTCCGAGTCCGTTATGATGAGTATCTAGTTTATACGAATATGAATATGAATATAGTTTATATAGACAGTATAGAGAAGTATAAAGTTGTATGTACCGAGTTGTAATCTTGGCTTATTACTATGTAGTAAATGTAGAGTTAACTACGAAGACACCACCTTAATTAATGGGTGTTATTATTATTATTATTATTATTATTATTATTATTATTATTATTATTATAAGTAGTAGTAGTAGTACACTTCTGCATTATTCTTATAGCGAGAAGACATAAACTTGTCATTACAAAACTCTATTTGTCAAGGGAAAATAATACAAAATCAGTCTTCAACTATTTAATTCTTCTTCTTCTTCTTCTTCCGTCTTCTTCTTCTTCAGAAAAAAAAATCAAATTCAGTTTTTCCTTTTTCCATCCAACTTTAACGGGACCCTCATCCAAAGATTATGATCTAGAGATCTGAAAGACACTTGCTATTTCCAGTTTCTGGTATATTAATAATAATAATAATGGCAATAATAATAATGTGTATTGTATATTTAAATCACATGATTAATCGTTGTGCCGATATTATTAGCTGGTGTGAGCTAATTACAGACAAATCGGGCTTAAGCCTGCTAATAAATTACAATTTAAAAATATATATATTTGAAAAAAAATTCAGCAGTTTTCCATGGTGTCTTTTTCCAAAGCTTTTTGTGATTCCATCAGAAGTCGAAAACTAGATTGAACTCATCATTGTGAACGCAGCACAGCACAGTACACAGTGCGCACCACAACGAACGAAATGTGACCTCTGCATTTGACCCATCCCTAAAACAGCAGTGGGGATGGTACCTTGCTCAAAAGTACCACAGTGGTACATTTACCAGTCCGGGACAGTCATGGTAGGGGGAGAGACAGAGAGAGCCCTAGAGGTCTAAGTGTTCCCCAGTGAAAGAGGCTCATTGCGACACTGAGGCGGAATTCGGAAGGAAATTTGCTTCTTCCTCACATTGTAGAACGCAGGAAGGAGGGCCGAGCGTCGCCCAACGCTGAGCGTTTCCTCTTTCGGCCAGCGCTGATCCCAATTCACACGCTCCTGCTGCCAAAAAGCGGGGTCAGAACCGAGTTAGTGGCCCACGCTGGTTGTGTGTTTTTTGGAGGCCGCAAATTTTGGGGGTAAGAACCAAGTTTTAATGAGTACAGTATGATTTTAGTCATTTTCAGGTCTGGATAAGGATGGAAAAAGGAAAATTGCGTGTGAGGAAATGTTCCTCCTTCTTAATTAAAAAAAAAAAATGCATTCTTTAACTAGAAAATGCAGACGTGAAAATGCTGAATTTTGGTTGTGACGTGAGAAATAAGGGACAATTTTGCAGGGAAAAGTTGTTTTTCTTTGTGGCTCATGGTCGTATACGAGGAAAAAATAATCAGCTTTCTTTATAAAGGTAAAAAAACGTATAACTTTGATATATGGGGGAAAAAAGCCAAGCAAAGTATTCTTTCTTAAATGATTGAACAAAATCTAAACAAAGAGGAAACAATGCCCAAAAAGCTGCTTTTATTGTTGAATCCTTTAGAGAAAAAGTGGGAAAAAAGCCAGAAAAAAGGGAAAAATGAGCTGTTTCGTCAAACGTTATATACACTCAAAAATGACACTCAGTTTTCTTGGATCTTCGTCTGTGTTTTTTACCCTTTCTGATTATGAAAAACCTTTGCAAAACAAACAATAGAAGAAAATAAATAAACCTCAAGGTTAAAGGGTTGGAATAAGTGAACGGTTGAAAGTTGGGAGTTTTTATCATTTAAAAAAGATTCACCACCTACACATCCTCTTCTTCTCTTACCACCGACACTGGAGTGAAAGTTTTCGGGGCTTCCTCAGCTCTACGTGGAAACTCTTCCCTTCTGCTCGGTATCGAGCGTCTGGTGTAAACGCGAACAATGCAGTGGGAAGTTTTCTGCATCTCAATGTGGGAAAATCCCTCAAACGAGGCTTGAAATGACAGGGTGAGGCCAGATGTCAACGCCAACTCTTCGTTTATTTTAGTGCCATCAAAGTATTCAGACTGGGTTTGATTACCGATGTCAAGCTTTAAAACTCGGCCCACCTCCCGCAGCTCTTCAGACAAAAAAGTAGTCAAAAAAAACCTCCGTATCTTCACTTTTCTTGGTCATTTTGTCCTCTTAGAAGAGTGTACGATGAAGAAAAGCAACATGACTTGTCCAGTTTTATCCCCTTTATACAAATATACAGTACTGTGCAAAAGTTTTAGGCAGGTGTGAAAAAATGCTGTAAACAAAGAATGCTTTCAAAAATGGAAGTGTTAATCAATTACTTTTCATCGATCAACAAAATGCAGTGAATGAATAAAAGAGAAATCTAAATCAAATCAATATTTGGTGTGACCACCCTTTGCCTTCAAAACAGCATCAATTCTTCTAGGTTCACTTGCACACAGTTTTTGAAGGAACTCGGCTGGTAGGTTGTTCCAAACATCTTGGAGAACTAACCACAGATCTATAATCCTATAATCCTACAAAATAATATAATGACTATAATCCTACAAAATCCCTGACTTTGTGCAAGTGTACCTATAGGAATTCATGCTGGTTTGAAGGCAAAAGGTAGTAACACCAAATATTGATTTGATTTAGATTTTTCTTTTGTTCGCTCACTTTGCATTTTGTAAATTGATAAAAATCATTATTTATATTTCTGAAAGCATTCTTTGTTTACAGCATTTTTTCACACCTGCCTAAAACTTTTGCACAGTCCTGTATTTGTATCATTCATAATGATGTTTGCACAATTAATGAAAAAAGCTGCTTTTCTTAATTTTTTTTTTCTTTCATAAGTTTATAAATCCCAAAAAGAAAAGCATCTTGGTTACCACTTGCTACCATATGCTATAAGTTTGTATGATCAAAGAAGTTTGTCTTGATCAAAGAGGAAGAGAACCTTTTCTTGGTCATTTTTGATGTTGCACATTTGTATGATCCGAGAAGAAAAGCAGTTTTTCTCGCAAATATGTGTTGTACAGTCAAAGAAGGAAACCTTGTCTTGGCAAATTCGTCCCCTTGTGTTACTAGTTTGTACGAAAAGCAGCTTTGAGTGCAAATTTAGAAGAAAAGTAATGATTGGCGTTTCCTGCAAGTTTTTACTTTAAGTTTCTACAGTATTTTTGGTTCAAATTCAGAAGAAAAGCAGCTTTCTTCTAATTTGTTCCCTTTTAATATGTTTTGTAGCAGCTTTTCCTCTTATGTTGCAAGTTAGTGGAATCCAAGATGAAAAGCAATTTTTTTCTTGCAAATTTAGAAGAAGAACAGTCTTTTAGCAAAAACCAAAAAAGTTTGTGCAATTTTATGCAAAATTTTCCTTTTTTTTAAGTCTCTGTAAAAAACGTGTTCCTCTTATGGTGTTAAATTGACGTGTGAAGGTCTGACGCAAAGCACCGTGGAATGGTTAGGGAGTTGGCTCCGTGATCACAAGGTCGCCGGTTCAAGTCCCGGATCGGTAAAGGTACCACTGAGGTACTCGTGAGCAAGGTACCGCCCCGAAGCGCCGCTCCCCGCTTCTTTATCGGTTCGTCTGAGGAGAACATCTAAAAGAAGGAGACCAGTGTCAGTCAGTTTTGGCTTTGGTTTCCTCTGGCCTCGGCCTCTCCGTCTTCATCTCTCGACGTCTCATCAGAACGGAAAACCAAAACCAAACCGTTTGGTCTACAATTTAAAACTCCACTGCACAGGAAACAGCCATGGGCCTAGTTATTATAAACCCGAGTTTGTGGTGCAGAGAAGAATAGATCTGCTCTGTGGTTCTGTGGCCCGTTCTGGATGTGTTCTGCCCCAAACCTCAAGAACTCTTCAGAAAACTTGTTTCCTATTTCAAACCCTACATTTGCAGCATTGTGGAATTATAGTTGCTGTCTAAAGCCTTTACTAAACTCAGATTTAACGTTAGATTCTTAACACAGACAAAAAGCGGCGATTTGTCTTCTGTCCGATTCGTCCAGTTTTTGGTCAACCAGAAAGTGATCGTGTAATCAATATTTTCATTCATTCATTCATTCATTTTCCGAACCGCTTTATCCCAACTGAGGTCGCGGGGGGACCGGAGCCTATCCCGGCAACTTTCGGCCGCGCGGCGGGGACCAACCCTGGGCAGGCGCCAACACACCGCAGGGCACACACATTTACACACACATTCACACCTTAAGGGCCAATTTAGAGTCACCAATTAACCTACAATGCATGCCTTTGGACTGTGGGAGGAAACCCACGCGAACATGGGGAGAGCATGCAAATTCCACACAGAAAGGCCCCTCGGGCGTCCCCGGGGTTCGAACCCTGGACCTCCTCGCTGTGAGGCCGCAGCTCTAACCACTGCGCCACCGCCACAATATTTTGATTATTAATTTGGTTCGAGATTTATTTCTGCAATTTAATTTAACGTCCTCTTTAAGTTAGGACACTAACTTGGTCTAGTTATTCTGTGCTTAACTAGCAGTCAAGAGACTTACGTTTACAATGTTAGCTAATTATGTTAATAATCTTTGCTGGTCTAGTTAATGGTTAAGTCTAGAGCACTGAAGATTAGCTAAAGATCAACTTAACTAGCTACTTTGATAATGTTATGCAATCGAGTTCACGTTCTTCGCTGATCTAGTCATTCTGTGCTTAACTAGCAGTCAAGAGGCTTATGTTTACAATGTTAGCTAATTATGTAAATGATCTTTGCTGGTCTAGTTAAGTTTAGACTACTGAAGATTAGCTAACGGTTGTATTAAATAGCTACATTAGTAATGTTAGCTAATGGTTCATGACCTTTGTTAGCTAATCTGTGCTTTAACTAACAGTAAGAGGCTTAAGTTTATAATGCTAGCTAATTATGTTAATAATCTCCGCTGGTCTAGTTAATGGTTAAGTCTAGACCACTGAAGATTAGCTAAATGTCAACTTAACTAGCTACTTTGATAATGTTAGCTAATCAAGTTCATAATCTTGGCTGGTCTAATGAATCTGTGCTTTAACTAGCTGTAGGAGGCTAAAGTTTATAATGTCAGTTAATTAAGTTAATGGTCTTCGCTGGTCTAGACCACGAAGATCATAACTCTAACCAGCTACTTTAGGTTAACTTGGTTAACATTAAGCTTAGCTAACCAAGTTAATCTAGCTAATGAGCGTGTTAACTAGCAGGCTCGCTAATTTGCCGTTCTCCAGCTATTTTTCTAAAACCTCCGAAGCTGCGATGGAGCGTTTCTGTAAACCGTTAGCAAGACGAGAGTCGCAGGTTATGACCAGGTTCTCTCTCCACGACGACACAGGTGTAGCCGTCGCCATGGCCACCAGCGCCGTCCCCAGCGACAACCTCCCCACCTACAAGCTGGTGGTGGTGGGGGACGGAGGCGTGGGCAAGAGCGCGCTCACCATCCAGTTCTTCCAGAAGATTTTCGTGCCCGACTACGACCCCACCATCGAGGACTCCTACCTGAAGCACACCGAGATTGACGGCCAGTGGGCCATTTTGGACGGTAGGAGAATCGGAAGCAGATTTATTTGCCATGAAAGTAAAAAATTAACAAGGAATGTCCGGCTCTGTGCATCGCTAGTTGTCCAATATATTATATGCATCAGCTGTGTTAACACAAGGGATTTTTAATGTACTGTTGATAAGAGGTCGACTGATATAGGTTTTCCAGGGCCGATATCGATACCAATTATTGCTAGTTAACCGAAATTTGGAACCGATATGCAAATAAAAAAGAAAATCTGTCAAAATTTTGCATTTTACAAACACCAGGCTCGGCTGAAATGCTCCTCTCTCATCTTCACCTTCTTGGAGCTTCACACTGCTCTCGTGTGTGAGTGTGGTGTGAGTGACAACAAGGCTTCAGCATTGATTGGCTACTGTTCATCTGACATATCAAAGACAGTCAGAATCAGAGACTGCCGTGGGCGGGACATTAAACGAAGCAGCAAGTCGAGAGCAAACGGCACCGAGAGAAGCCACAGCAGCGCAATATAATATAATCGACAAAATGCCTAATGTCAGCCCCCGATAATCGGTCGACCCTTACTATTGATATCAAATCGCAAAAAGCAAGATGTATTCGTAATTTGGGAAGAAGGTGCAAATGTGATTGCTCAAGTTTTGTAGCTGTGACATGAAAATGCACTGAAGTGAACGGGGAAAGAACGAGGGATGATGAAAGTAAGAAAAAGACGAGTGAAACTGATTGAGATGTGCGTTCAGCGAGGTAGAAGAACCGCGTTGACCGGCATGCGAAGAAAACAGACGAAGGAAAGCCGTTGAGTCCCAAATCCCATGTTTTCTGAAGGGAAGAAAACGAATGGGTTCCTATGAGGAAAAATAAATGACAAAAACCAGATGTGCGTCATGACAGTTACGGATATGTGAAGACACCCACGGCCCTGGAATTCATGTCGAATTTGAGTTCCACGTTAGTTTATGCGGGAAAAATGGACAGAACCCACAAACGACAAAAGACTCTTCTACTTCTCTACTTTACTTCTGGCTCATTCATGTCGTGACTTTTTGCTCTTAATGTCTTAACACCAACCATTGAAGCAAACTGCTGTGTATGTGACAACGTACTTGGCAACAAACTTCCTTGTGATTGTGATCCCCAGTGCTGGACACGGCAGGTCAAGAGGAGTTCAGTGCCATGCGTGAACAATACATGAGGACGGGCGACGGCTTCCTCATCGTCTTCTCCGTCACCGACAAGGCCAGCTTCGAGCACGTCGACCGCTTCCATCAGCTCATTCTCAGGGTGAAAGATCGGTGAGAGCTCCTTTTTCGCCCCGACTTGGTCCCACACACTTTCAGATTACATTACATTACACCTTTATCCAAAGCGATTTAAAACTGGGAAAAAGATTCAAGCTTGGGACCGTGGGAGAACTAACAGTGGCTACTAAGTTCTAAGCGTAGGAAGATGAAGATAATATCAATAGCAAGCTTGCTGACCTCATGCCAAATTTGCGTTCTTCCCTACAGAGAATCCTTCCCCATGGTGCTGGTGGCCAACAAGGTGGATTTGGTGCACCTGAGGAAGGTGACGAGCGAGCAAGGCTTTGAGATGGCTGCCAAACACAGTGTGAGTTTTACTGGACAAGAGCTTCAAATTGAAGCTCTGTGCTTTGTAAAACACTAATTTATTTTCATTAATTACTGAACACTGAGGGTTAATTTAGATCAGAAGAAGATTTGACACCAAGATCGGTCAGAAATGTTAAATCTCATTGTGTTCGTGTCTAATTAAACTAATAACAATTGGGAGCATAATCATCGGAAGATCACCTGGTTCAAGTCCCAGACCTGTAAAGGTACTAATGAGGAACTCGTAAGCAAGGTACTTGGAAAAATTGTCCAAATGAAACCAAACAGGGAGCCAAAAAGGCACTAAAGATGGGAGAAGAATGTGGTATTTGTCTGATTTTTCTAGCCCTCTAAAGACATTTTTCATACACTACCAGTCAAAAGCTTGGACACACCTTCCCATTCAATGTTTTATTCTTTATTATCATGACTATTTACATTGTAGATTCTCACTGAAGGCACTATGAATGAACACATATGGAATTCTGTAGTAAACAAAAAGTGTGAAATAACCCAGAACATGTTTTATATCTTAGATTCTTGAAAATAACCACCCTTTGCTTTGATCACTGCTTTGCACACTCTTGGCATTCTCTCGATGAGCTTCATGAGGTAGTCACCTGAAATGGTTTTCCAACAGTCTTGAAGGAGTTCCCAGAGATGCTGAGCACTTGTTGGCCCTTTTGCCTTCACTCTGCGGTCCATCTCATCCCAAACCATCTCGATTGGGTTTGGTCAGGTGACCGTGGAGGCCAGGCCATGTGGCGCAGCACTCCATCACTCTCCTTCTGGGTCAAATAGCCCTTACACAGTTCATTCATAGTTTTGATGCCTTTAGTGAGAATCTACAATGTAAATAGTAATGAAAATAAAGAAAAAACATTGAATGGGAAGGTGTGTCCAAACTTTTGACTGGTAGTGTATATGAAGACCAGACCTAATAGATATGCTTTTGGTGAGTGGGGTTAGAGGTAAAGTTAGGGTTAGATCATGATGGGAGTCAGTGGAACAACCTCACAAAGACAGCGAGACGTGACTGAATGTGTGTGTGTATTTTGTGGAATCTCGCTCTGACTCATCCCTAGGAACAGGCTGTGATTAAGGCCTTGTTTTTCCCCATTAGGTTTTTATTTTTGGCTGTGCCGTATAAAGATCAGATGAGTCACGCCGTATGAAAGTGTATAATGAGGGTTCTTCATATCATGCACCAAACAGATTACTTACATCGAGACGAGCGCCAAAGACCCACCCATGAACGTGGACAAGGCCTTTCACGAGCTGGTCAGGGTGATCAGGTGCGTACGCTCAATAATAAGCTTAAAAAATTGAATATAAGATGAAATTGTATTAGAGTTCAGCTCCTAAGAAGTGGAACTGAAAATGAAAGAATAATTATAATAAAAATATATTTTTTCTGCCTTTTAAGATTTTGGTCTATTTGTTAACATGTATTTTCCTCTTCATTTCAGACAACAGGTCCCCGAGAGGAGTCTGAAGAAGAAAAAGAAGACGAAATGGCGCGGGGACCGAGCCGCCACCTCTCCCAGAATCCGCTGCAGCATCTTGTGACCACTTCCAAAAAACCAGCAGCCTCTTCCGTCTTACCAGAGAGGCTTAAAGACACTCTCAGAGTGAAACGCTGGGCTTGGGAACGCCCAAAACTGAAAGGCTGATCAGAGACACACCAGTTTTGTCTTCAAGAGGAAATTAAAATCTCGGACAATGTTGATGCTGAGAATTTTCTCAGAAAAGGGTTTTGGACCTTTTAAAAAGAAGGACAGTTCTTCTACGTATCTGTCTGTTTTTACACTCTTGGTTGTCAGGACTGTGATAGGCTCGGTGAAACGTACAGAGAATTTTTTTGCTTCACCAGCTGGATGGTGTGGCGTATCGTCTACCGTCGTACAACATCATTCCTAAATCCCCGATTGCTCCCTGTAAATTAGAAAATTGTGACTTTCTTATACTTCCGCTATTACAAAGTCAGATAAATGTAATAAATGAAAAAATGCAAACTTTTATTAGTACGTCACTAGCACTAAATCTACTCTAGGAGTCAAAAAAGGAACATCTGTATTTCTGCCTGTAACCAATTTCCCAAAGTTCTTTAACACCAACAAAGCGATTATTATTACTCATTGCTATTGTTCCTAAGTTTCCTAAATGTGAAGCACCTTGGGTTGCATTTTTATGTAGTTTAAGATTATCCTTAGTAGTAGTGATAGCATTAGCATTAGACAGCGACCTAGCGCTTGACGTTATCAAGACACAGTGCAATTTAGCTAGCAGAAATAAGTCTTAGCTAGCAGAAACCAGCCTTTTACGACCTTAGCAACTCAGGTTTGTATTTGTTTTTATTTTTTCGGTTTAAAAAATGTTTAACGTTGTACAACAGTACTTGATATGCCGCACCACCTGGCTATAGGAGCGCTAGCTGTCGTCGCCGTTTTGAACCGAGATGATTTTTTTGGTGTGTTGGAATTTCTTTCCTACCTCCTCAAAACAGCCTTTTTACCGTTAAGCACAAATTCCAGTATGTTACTCAAAGGAAAGCTCATTTGCACTTATGAAGGAATCCTCAAGTCTTTTTTGCACTTTTTACTTTATGCCAAATGTTAAACAATCTATCAAATCTTTGGAGTCACAGTGTTTAGAACCATTTCTACTTTGGATACATAAAGTGATAAATAAGGGTCTAGAATTGGATGTTGCACTTTTCTATGCTGCTGTTGCTTTTTTTTAACTTACTTTTTCTACATTTTAAAATGTTCTTTTTGTCAATATTGAGTGCTTGAAATTGAAGACGACTGGACTTCTTGAAGTTCTTGAAGATGCTATTTTGTCGAAATATGCTACCCATCAAATAATGCTACCTAGTGGATCTGCACATGCGCAGTCCCATTCTCTTGCGCTGTGTTTCCATGCCATTAAATCTGTGCTCCCTTAGTGTTTAGACTTTGCTTAAATAAAAATAAGCCTTTATTTATTGAGCCTGTCAGTGTTGTTCTGCTTTTGTTATCTTTCCACAAAAGCAGCTTGGAATAAGTGCTTGTTGACACCTTATTGCTATTTCTTAGCCATTCCTTTGACTACTACTACTACTACCAATAATAATAATAATAATAATAATAATAATAATAATTCTACCTTTCACACAGTTAAGGGGTTAATCTTTTTTATTTAAACATGCAACGAAGAGGTCACAATTAGACGCCATCTTGTCCGGTGAAAGACGGCGCATTATATTCACTATATTTTAATTATAAAGGAAATTCTTTTATTAAATTATTATTTTATTATCATATATGATAATTTTAAGGGAAATAGAACCCCATAAACTAGTATTTTTCGACAGGGGAGCACAAATCGATAGACTGCTGTCGATTGGCGTTAGGGTAGCATTTTTCGAAAAGGCGGCAAAAATCGTCAGAACAACGTCCTTTTCAAATGTGAGGTAAAACTACCTCAAGAATCTTTAAAGAAAACTTATTTACGTTTAATTCAAACCTTCAGTGTGAATTAATGTCATGGACGACTCAGAACATACACAGACAGTTCGTGTTTGTTAATTTTAGGTCTAAGAATGGATTCAAATATATCACGTTAATTACAGTAGTTAACTGCATATTTGAAATACTTGCCAGATAAAATAAATGCGTGGTACTACAATAAAGACATGAATGTTAAGGAAAGGTAAGACATCTACATATGTGATATGCTTATTAGACAGCCCGGTAAAGAACAGTTTAATACCATAATATGTACTCGTATCTTTATCACTTTTTAAAACGAATTGCAGTTGAATACATTCGTTCATTTCATATTCAATTAAGAATCCAAGTTTGGAATATTAGTCTTTAGGTTGAGATCATAGGACGTGAAGCTGAACTTGATTTTGATATTTTATATTTTCTCTAACTTGTGTGCCCTGGTTGTTCTTGACTTTTTCGAGAGTTGCATTTAATTAAAAAAAACAACAACAACACCTATCTGTACAGTTTTACAGAATAAATAACATATTTTAGATGAAAGTACAATACCTGGAGTATTCTGTCAATTTTTTCGGTTGTCATATCATCTTTCAGAGTTAAACTTAGCTTCCCTAAACATGACTATCCGTCAGAGTATAGCAAAACTACATCAAACTAAGAAATGGCGCGACTGTGTCGAGTACCCAAACGCCTCATTGTCTGCTTGTATCAAGTGAAGTTATGAGGGGGAAAAAACCCAAAATTTGTCTAAAATAAGTGATAATACTTTAATATTTTAATGTAGCATCCCACTTTTTGCGCATCTCCAGTAAAGGGAGCGTTGGTGTTGAACGCTACTTATTTATTAAGTTAATTTTTTAACCTCGACTTGAGTCACAACACTGGAAAAACTGGGTATATGATTTATTTGATTAATATTTTTAATCATTTTTTAATTGATTAATTGTTTTGTTCAAGTTTCCAGATTAATCTCATGTTTTAACACGTAATCCGTCATTATCTTTCATGAGAGTCTTCACCAAAGCTCTGGATAAACTTTGGGCTTCTTGTATATCGTACATCCATTTCATTGCATGCGATTTCTTACATTCTAAGTGAATTCGTTACTTAAAATAAACGCAATAAATGTAACTAAAGATAATGTGAATAAAGTTTTTCAGAGAAATTGTCCATCAATTCCAGTGCCCACTAGATGGCAGCAGTTGATAAAGATGTTGAGTTCTCTTCGTCTTCAGCGGATGTGGAAGCTGAGGTGAAAGTAGACACTTTCCCGCTTTGACTCTCACCTCGTCAAGTAAGTTTCCAAGCACAGTTTGCTCTCCCGCAACCCCAATTTTCATGCATCAGATGGAGAAAGTGACACAAACCCTTGGCAGCAGAACACAAACGGCCCCGACCTACGAGTCCATCACGTCTACTGGAATATTTTTTGTGCATGTCACCACCACACTTTTTAACATCGTCCTGCATCTCAGCATGTCCTCCTTAAACCGCCTGGTTTGCACGAAGGGTCTCGGTACAACGGGCGACAAGAGAAGCGCATCCTTGTTTCCAAAGCAACCTAAAAGTGTAGAGAATGGGGCTGACGTATATTGAAAAAACAAGGGATGAAATTGTTATGCAGCTTCTCGCGCTGTTTATGGACAAAGCCATTAAACTGGTGCCTCATTAGCTTTACTTTCTTACATGCTAATAGGGACCCTGCAAATTTGCATGCGATGCCGCAAGATTCCTTCATTTCTAGTTTGGTCCTGCTTGTCTGGTCAACACAAAATTCATGAACATGGATCACCAATTTTCCATTATTGCATGCTTTTGGACTGTGGGAGGAAACCGGAGCAAAACTTTACAGCTCACCTGGACATGGACCTCAGCTTGGTCAAGCTTGTCAAGAGTTTAAAACACAACTTGCAATACAAACATTTTGAGAAGGTCTGTCAGAGTTCCAGCTTTAATGGTCCAAACCCCCCGCAAGCTAATGCTGCTGTCTTGTAAAATGAAGACTTCTGTCTCTGAGAAATGAGTAGGTTCAGCAAAACAGCAAAACTTGGCAGTCCGCATCAGCTAGAGACCTGCCTATAAGAACCAGACATTTGTTTAAAGCTGAATACTTTCCCCTTCCAGCTCATTAAATACATCCTGCTGGATAAACGTGTAAAATAGGCCCAGTAGCAACCTACAGAATCTCCATTCTGACTAATTAAGCAGCCATGAAGACATTCTACAATTAAGTCAAGCAGTGTCCAACCTCCATAGTTCACTGGCTGTCAAAATGACTGTATGACTTTCGACTAAAATATATTCTGATTTCTCACAGAACAATTCAGTGTAAATGCACTCGAAGTGAGGTGAAGTAGCCAAAGTTTCGAGGTGACCCCCTCCCCGACCACTTTTGCCGAGTGAATTAGAGGGTGAACGGTTTGGATAAAGACTCATAAATTGCTGAATTTATTCCGCTCGATTGCGTTGTGAAGCTTAATTAAAACCAGAGCAGGCCAGCTCTCTTGCGCTGACCTTCTTCTACCAGAAACTCTTGCAACACTTTGCTGTTGACTTTGAATTGAATATGTTGAAAATGGCATCTCTGTATCAGATTTATCGCAGCTTTTTCCTGCATGCAAATACTGCTTGCAAGAAGCAGTGCGTTTAATATTCAAGTCCAGTCTTCGCTGTCCACCTCTGGTCACTGGAACTCCTCTCCAGTTCGGCTATCAGGAAGAGGCTCCTGGGAGATGAATGGGTGAGAGGGTCTGGACGCAGGTGAAAATGGATGACGGGAAAAGTGGCAGCCGGTTTAAAAAAAGAAGTGTGCAGCTCATTAAAAGATAATTACACGTGGAGGAGGGTGGGCATGCTTTTATACAGCCCGGACATGAGCATGACGTGCTGGCCTTCCAATTAAGCCATTGTTGTTACCCTGCAACTTCCGTTTTTGTCCTGTGATGCTCGTGCAATTACCGTGTGCCATGCATCTACGTAAAACTTCAATGAGATCTTGTTTGGGGCTCGTTCCCCGGTTCTACCAATGCTTTCCCGAATGATTGTTCCCTCTTGATGTAGGCGAGACAGGAAGTGGACGACATTCATGAGGATCTGAGTGCTTGTTAAAGTCACATCAAGACCAGAGTTAGGATGTTGGGATCTTTTGAATGATGACTTCTTGACAAATTTTTTGGTGGTCATGGGTGTGTGTATGAATATGAAAGACTGGCAGTATTTCCAATCGGTTTTCCATCTACTATAACCTGTTTGTTTACCTACTTCTTTATGCAACTACCCTCTAATTATTGGTGGAACCAAGCAGAACAGACCCGTCAAGACAACAACGCAGGAACAGATTTTTCAAAATTAAACCTTGCAATAAAAATGCCAATTTTAGCTCTGCCTTTGGGGGGCGATATTCACTTGAATTCGCTCTAGTTGTCTTTAAATCCATACAGAAGAACATTGTTATTCCTCTTGTGCTTGCAAAAACACAGCACTTATTACTGGGATGGAACATGATTAATGCAGGCAACACAAGGCAGCAACACAGTCAGTCATTTTGACGCTCGCAGCATTAAGAGTGCCAACGGAGAAGAGGGAGCAGTATGCACACCTCCATTTAAAGTTAACTCCTTGAATGGCCAAAGGCAGAAAGTTTGTTAAACCATTGTGTCAACGCCAAGGAGGATTTTTTTTTTTTTGCCTGTTTGCTAACGTTAACACCAAAAGTTTCTCCAAGAAGCTAACTTTAGGAAGAGAGCTATTTGCTGTAACATTAGCATTAGCTGTAAAAACAAACCCTAAAAAGCAGTGAAATAAAAGTAGGAAAAGAGGAAAATCACAAGAAATATTTAAGATGTTATTTAAAGCAGCAGATTTGTCTGCCACTCTGCGGGTGACTTAGTTTGCCAGACTCTTATCTTGCGAAGTTCCTCATGACTCGGAGGTCAATTGGGAGAACTCAAGGTCTCCGTCCAGCCTCAAGACTGTACTTCACACTGGATACTGTGGATCGTTTCTTGACGTTTATGGCATTCTTACCTCAGTTAGCAGCTTGAGCCTGACCTCACGCCACTTGTGGAAACTTTGGCACAAAGATCCTAGATCAGACTTGTGTTAAAAAATGTTGGACATTTGAACATTTCTCACAAAACAGTTGAGATGTTTCTCCTGCTTCAACTGGCAGATTCAGTTTGTCATTGCAGGAATAACGTTTAAACCAACCACTGAACAAATTTACAGTCTGTTGGACCATCACTGGAACCTAGTTAAGACGTAACATCAATAAACGTCAGCCAGTTAAACAAATCGGACACTAACAACAAGGTCTTTATTGACTGTCAGTCAGTGCCATTGTACGTAAAGCTTCAGGTGGAATTTTTAATCAAAAGAAAATTGAGCAGGTGAATGGAGAGAACGTTCCGCAATGACGCGCCACTTTCTAAATGGAAACGTTCTCACAAAGAGAGCTGAAGATAAATTTAAAAGCGGGCAAATAATTCAACCCAGTAATAGACATGGCTCAGTACACCGTTTGCATTCCAATACATTCCAAACTCAAAGGTTTGTTATTTTGTTAAATTTTGTAATTGCACATCTTTATGCAACATCCTCAGAGTGACATTCAGCTTACCAACATGCATCCTTGCAAAGAAAGACAACTAAACAGAACACTGACTGATTCGTAGCACGGAAGAGGAATGAATTAATCATAACTCTTGAAAGAAAGGACACTAACTCAAGGAAAAGTTTTTGTTTCAAAAGCCTGGTTTTCAGCATTTTTATTAGGGGTCACACCATTTGATGAAAATCCAATTCTTGGGCTCACGATTTGATTCAAAATCACAATTCATAAATGATTCACGATTCAATACATTGATGAATTTCATTAATTGCTGTTTTGAGGTACTTTTCCCATTTGACTGAGGCAGATCAACAAAAGAATCAAACGAATCAAATGTACTAAATGTAGTGCATATGTATGGACACTGACTGCATTTCCTTCATGCTCATGCGAGGGCGTGGACAGATTTCCACATTGGGCCATCTGTAGGTTTGGAGAGCTGAACTCGTGTCGGGGAATAAGATAAACTTGTGTCATGACGTTACTTGAAAAATATGAATCGATTTGATGGAAGAATTTGATTTGAATTTTTTGAACGTGTTGTTTATTCCTACACAAATTGTGTGCTTTTGTCTTTTAACTACGAGGTTATATAAACCCAGCATGCTGTTGTTATTATTATGGACGTATTGAGTGCAATTATTATGATGAGTCATGGCCACTCATATTTGCTGTGCAATGCAATTATATTGTTTATGGTCACTGTACCTGCACAAATGTAAAATGTGCTAAAATTAATAAATCTGCTTCTTCTCACTACATACGCTGATGTTGGTCTGTAGTATATCTCTATATTGTTTAGACGCAACACATTAAAGCAATTATGTGATTTAAATGCATATTTTTATGCATTTTTCTGATTCTGTTATTGATCATTTCTAAATCTGGAGTCACAGCATCCTGCTTTTTAAAATTATTCCCGCATCTTTAACCATTATTCTATTACTGATTTCCATTTCCATGAATCTCTTAAACCTTAAAAATACCATTGTGGAAGCATTAGCTAAAATTTTGACTGTTGAACATTTTTCTAATCTTTATTTTCTGAAATAAACGGCACAAAGACCAAATAAATCAAATTCTCACTGTCTTAATGGTGAGCGGGCAAGGGGAACAGCAGGGTTGCCAATCTCACCAACATCCTCACATTATGCATTGATCTCACGCTCAAGCCAGAAATCTCACGCCAAATCTAACCATTGTTACGTTTTAAAATTGCTCACTCATTTGCCGAGTAAAACTGTAGTCAGTGTCAGAATCTGGACTAAAAGCTAAAATGACCCAGTATTCATGTATGTTGGTGCGATAACGATTACAGTGCCGTCTAGACTACACATCAGACTGACTGAAAGAACATCTGAAATTAGGTCGCTGATAATAAAAAACTTTTCTGCCCTTTAGCATCAAACAGAGGAACTAACTCCAGAACACAGACGTGAGAAAAACGAATAATTTGCACTAAAAATATACCCAGTTTGTGTTGTCCACGAACCCAACAGCAGTAAAAATACTGTTTATTTCATCTTAATCAGTTCATCAGTCGAGATGAATAAATCAGCAGATAGACGACCTGGTCCATTCATCGGAAATCTATATTACTAAACTCTGTGTATCACCCCACATTTATTAAGATTTATATTAATCAAGTGATTAAACTCTTGCTTGATTTGATTAATTGAGCAGGTTGCTTTGTAATTAGATCTTTCACTTTGAAGGAAAAGTAAAGTGTGAAAAAACGCTATTATATAATTGACATTTTTTCCAGTGTGTTAGCTAACCTTTGCGCTCGCTAAAGAAGGTTTTATGACGAGTTTCTCCCTCGGCACATAATAGCTGCAAGTAAGTTTAATGCGAGTAGGCTGAGGCTGTCTTTCAAGGTTTTGATTTATGCACACCCACTCTGTGTTGTGTTCCGGTGCAGGCGAAAGAAGAACGTCTCTCTTTAGATTCCCGCCGCTGCAACCGCTTTGTATTGAGAGTGATTTGCTCACAGGAAGCTGGGTGTTAAAAAGTTAAAAGGCTGCAGAGTGACCACCTGCGGGGACAGTGAGATGAGCGTCGTCACGCTCAACTCACAGTGCAGCCATTTACTTGATATGTATTTATTCCCGACGCGCCTCCACTGCGCTATGGTGTCATGACTCTCATATGGAACGCCCTCATGGCCAAAACGTACTTCCCTCCCAAAAACGTACAGTACTTCTCACCAAATGCTCAAAAATGACCACATTTTTTCCGTTTTCCAATCTCCATTAATCAGAAAATACTTTTTCCATTCAATAATGTCAGAGAGCAAAAAAATAAATATAGAAAAATGCATTGTTTTATCAAATAATTTTATTCTATATTCTATACACTAGACAGACCCCAAATGGATAAAGAAGTGTTTCCACCTGCACTAACCTTATTTTTTCTTCATAGTACGAACCCATAGAATGTCTCTGCAGAATAAAAACTCTGAATATGAATATGAATGTGTTGAGGATCTCAGTCTTGTGCAGACATCATTTTGGGAAAAATAAAATGGTTTGCTTTTGATGCGGAAGACTACTTTCTTTCACACTCAAAAAGAGAATTTGATTAGAAGAGAAATGATTAGGAATTGGATCAATATCAATTCCCAGCCCTATGAGGAATAGGATTTAATCCAGACTTTTCCACACTTTGAACCCCCTCTGGAATACAGCAGCAGGTACGAAATTACATATTCTTTAGAAAACACACCAGTTCTAGCCAAGAACTATTACTGAGTACTGAGTAGATCATTGATATCGTCTAAAAGTAACTGGATTTTTTGACATGTTATACGAGAGCAGTCTCAGGTAATGGGCTTCCCCCGTCTAACCATCCATACCTTTAATGATCTCCACTTTCCACTGTGATTTCCTCATTAAATCCGGGGCAGACTGCCACCACCCGTGTGTGGTCAGATGGACTTCCTGTGGAATTGTTCATAGAAGTCATGATAACCCACCAGCAGAACGGGAATAAAAAGTAATCTGTGGGCTGGTGGAGGCAGGACTTGATCCTTTTGGGATTGTGGGAAACACGTCCACCTCGTCCTCAGGGGACGGACGCTAAGCGTGATGTTTTCCAGCTCTACCCAGGGATCTTTCCGGAAAGGCCCCGGCGCATCCAGAAGGTCTCTTTAAGGCCAATTATGCTCCTCTATGGTTTTTCATGTCAAAAGCTCCCACACACTCGACTATACCAGGTTACAACACGGAGGCTCATTACTTTTCAGGGAACAACAACTTTAATTTTCACAATCTGGACAGATGATAGTGGCTTCTGTGGCTTCTGGTGCTATTTGAAACAGAGAATGACGGGCCTCATTCGCCAATATCTTCTAGCCTGGATGTGGTTTGTGACGTTTTGGAATTGCTGTCCACAAGTACCTTATTATTCCTTATTCCACTTTGCATGAACACAAATTGTGAAGAAAATTGCTTCAGTGTAGATTATGTTCTTACTTGAGAACAAATCTCAAAGACGAAAACATTGGTGAATGTCTGAATGTTACGTTTTAAGAACAAAATAACAGACAAATTAACATTTCTTCAATAAGGCTAAATAAACTTGATAAAACAACCACAACTCCCAACAAACACAGCATTGATTAAAGTGAATTCAAGCGAGTGATTGTCACAGCACAGAACCTAGTGCACCACAACTAAATGTAGCCTCTGCATTTGATCACCCCCTTACAAATACAACATTTTTGTGGCAGGTTTGCCACAAACTTGTGGTTAATTTGTGGCAAACGGTGGCGTTTGCCACCACAAGTTTGCCACAAACCACAAATTAGCATGTGAAAACATGACCTTGCGGAAAATTTGCGGCAACATTGCAACAGGTTAATGCCAACGGTTTGGCAGAAGCCTAAAATTTTTGTGCGCTCGGGGAACAGTGTTTAGGGATGGTACCTCAGTGGAAATTTTACAGGTCAGGGACTTGAACCAGTGACCTTTTGATCACAGGGCCAACTCCCTAACCGTTAGCTACCAACTGCCTCAGACAAATGACCATGAGCAGGTTACTGTGTTTACCAAGAACCACATTCATCAGTAGGTTGTTTCAGAATCAATGGGTTCTAAAAATGCTTGTGGCAACACTAAAATAATGCAGTAGTATTAAACTATTAAGTACTGCAGTTCTTTAACTCAAGGTAAACTTTGGTTCCACAACTTTCCCCTCCCATTTTTTACCAAAAGCTGTGCAATTTGTCCGTCGCCCAATCAACCATCTAAAAACTAAAATCTTCAGTTCCACACGCTTCAGTAAACATTTGTAATGCATGGGGTGAACTCTCCATGACTCAGAGTAAGATGATATCCGCCTCTGAGTCTTGGTTTCTCTCATATTCCCGTCATATGTAAAGCTGCTTTGTAACAATGTGTGTTGTGAAAAGCTCTATGAAAAATGTGACAACAACAATTCTGGAATCCTGGGGTTTTGAGGATTTGTTCAGCTTGTTTGAAAAGCGCAGTTATGTTTAGAATATTGGACATTTATATTGCAGTGATTTCCCGCTAGAACTGACTATATGCCTGGGTGTGAAAGTTACTTTTAGCCGAGCATTAACGTGCCAGGGCTCGGAGCCTGGCACCATTTCGTTCTGTTGATTCCGTGCCAGAGCGTTTCTTCCAGCTGGACCGGCAGCTCTAGCGAACGCCAACACGTTAACTCCTCATTAACACACACACACAGACAGACACCATCTTGGTACCTTTGGAAGGTCCTTCCTTTGACTTCCATAGAGATCAGACATAAAAAATACTACAGCCACATCAAACCCTAACCATAACTCCGGTAACCAAAAACAAATCTTTTACCTCTTCAAGTTTCTCACATCAACCCTATAATTTTTCTGTAAAAAGAATGATGAAATGTGACATGTAGCCATGTAGGAGCAGTGCTTGACGCTGGTAGCTAGCTGATAAGTACCTCAGTGTTACCTTTTTGGGGACTTGAACTGGCGACCTCCCAATCATGGGGCAAACTCCCTAAATGTTACTCTCAGGGATCTGGTAAGGATTTGACGAAAATACTTGCCATTAGCCGTTAGCACGCGTCGCGTGGATGGTTAACCCAAACGCGGAGTAGGACGCGAATAGGTAGGCGAACCACCACGCGAGTTGGTATAAGAACTCTCTAACACGACAGAGTAAAGATTCCCACCGGAATCCACGTTCTAAGGACACACACTCAATCGAAGAGATAAACTATATAACTGGAGTACTTACAGTTGAAGCCGAAATGAATCGGAGATGGGCTGGTTAACTCAATGACTGAGCGGTGAGCCGCGAGAAGAAGCCTCTATTTATACTTCCGACCGTGCCGACTACTTCCTCGGGTCGGTCACGTGATCGGAGTGTGTGTGACAGTTACACTACCAACTGTTACAAAGCAGTGCTTGAAGACGGTACTTTACACATGAGTACTTCACTGGTACCTTTACCAGTTCGGGACTTGAACTGGCGACCCTCCGATCATGGGGCATTCTCCCTAATTGTTATGCTACCAACTGTTACAAAACAGTGATTGAGGAAGGTACTTTATATATTAGTACCTCAGTGGTACCTTTAGCGGTTGGGAACTTGAACCAGCAACCTCCCGATCATGGGGCAAACCCTCTAATCGTTACACTACCAACTGTTACAAAGTAGTGCTCGGGGACAGTTCCTCACGCATGAGTACCTCAGGTCCATACCGTAAGTTAGACGCACATTTAATTATGGGGGACGTTCATTGTGTTGCCACCATGTTCCTGTTTTCAGATATCAAAATCCTGTCAGCAAATTGTACCCACAACGGGATAAGCAGACACGCCCCCCCCCAGCCCTCACACACTCTCGCAAACACAACACAGCCGCAGGGCACCACATTTTGTTCCTTTTCCAATTTCCGGCGAGAGTCAAGCTGTTCTGGGACTGTCAGTGTTTCTGGCGAAAAAGTGAAAAATTGTCTTCCTTAACCTTTCTAATAAGGACGGGAGGGCTCTGAACAACTCGGAACCCAAGTAAACCCGGACGACGTGGAACGTTCTGCTACGTTCCAGAAAGTCAGCCTTAAGTGCAACCGGTAGGGCTTGATCACCTGCGTAGACGTGTCTCAAGCACTCGAGCACTTAAAAACGGGGGCAGAGTCAAAGCAGCTCCAAGCTGATAGACTCCCCACCGTCATCACTACTGATGTAAAAAAGAGAGGGAGGAGAACTCGTCCTTTTGAAGTCTCCGCCAACATTAAACACAATGCTTGAAAACAGTTCAAGGTTGGCCTCAGGTAGATGGATGGAGCGGTTTTGAGTGCCCGCTTTCTCTACAAGAAACAGCCGCTCTACACTTAGGGTCGATACAATTATGCAACAATTAGCGCTTATGCCATAACAAAAGCAAATAGCTTCGCTGGCACCGAGACACCGCAACGCCATATCTGTGGACGTGACCCCAACTGGGCTCTGAGGATGATGGACTGAGATGGATGTTGATAGCTCCGGGCCGCTGACAGCAACATCATTTATGTTGGGGATACAGAGTTTTCTATGGTGTGCCAAAACCTGCATCAGAATCAGAATACTACGACAACCCGGTGCTGTTCACATTCCCCACCACTAGGGGCGCTAATGACACAGCGTTTGAACTCAGACCAAGTTAGATATTGGACACTCTCGTATTATTTTGGTATTACCTTGGATTTTTGGACTGTTATTGGACTTTTTGACCACTTTTTTGGACATTTTTGACTATGATTACTAGCCGAGCCTATGATCAGGTGGTAACTCAAATTTTTACTTTTATCTCAATAGCTCTGTTTGCTCTAGACCACAGCTCTGCACAGATTGGGTATTTTCTGCACCGCCGCACGTGGCTAATTAGCTAATCAGTAGCATCAGCTGTGCTGTGGGTTGGGAAACTCGAATCTGTGCAGAGCGGTGGCCCGCAAGGACTGGGATTGAGAAATGCTGCTCTAGACTGAAATTATTCTGATATTATTACAGCAGATGTGGGAATTGTTTGATGTTGTGAACACACCACAGGATACAGTGCACCATAAGTATAGCATAGCACCCATCTGTGAAGGAGCAGTGAGCAGCTGACTTATGCAGCACCAGGGTAAAATGCCCAATTATTTCAATAATCATGTCATATGACACTTTAAACCACAATGAACCAGGATGGATATACATGAATAATTTTTCCAGTGTACAAACAACCGAGGAAGGATTATATTATGTAAGAGTGTGCCGCGCTCTAATACAACTGGGCATTATGAGTCATTTACTAAAGGTGTTAATAAGACTGTCCAGCATGTCATAAAGTTGGTGGTGGACGTTGGTCTATAGCTTGGCATTTTTCTTTCAGCCCCCACCATCAAAGCATCCCCAGAATCCCGCACTCAAGAGCCTCACTCAAGGACTTTTGCCATTCCTTGTAATTCCTTTTGCATCACCCGCGCTTTCACCCGAACTTTGCTGGCAACCCAGACCTCTTCCTGATGAGTTGGACTGCACAATCTAGCCAACTGCACACTTACCTGGGGGTAATCACTGAAGGGTTCGAATCCTGGGGCACCCTAAATGGCACTATTGGGCCCCCTTTGCAAACCCCAGGTTGCTCCAGGGAGACTGTCCCCGCAATTCGGAGCGCTCAACGCCAAAAATGAAAACGTGAATGTTCCTAGGTTCATCGAAAACCTTATCTTGAGGAAACAGCGGGGACTTCTTGAACTTGAAATGCTAATTCAGGTGCCAATTCTCTCACACGCAGACACGCATTTACATACACGCATGAGCTCAAATGGTCTTCATCCAGAGGAGGGTGTAGTCCCTTTCTGAGTCTTGGTTCTCCTCAAGGTTTCTACCTGTTTACTCCAGATGGAATAGTGCAGGATTTCTCAAAAAATGAGACGAGAATTTCAAAATCAACTCGATAAATAAATAAATATATAAATAATGAACGAATGGATGGATGGAAGGTGGGATGCATACATATATACGACTTTGTATGATCAATAAATTAGGAGGATATACACATTTTGATCTGATACACATGCAAGGAACACAAGCTCTGCGTGGCGCACCACGCCGCCGGTGAAGGAGTTTTCTGGTAACCATGGTTTCCTGTTTTGCCTTTTTTGTTTTTCTTTTCCCATCTCATGCAATATGCAAATCTAATTGCACGATAATGCCAGTTAGGGTGAGCTTAGACTTTGTAATTACGTCGGAAAAACTTGCCTTAAGCGCAGAAGGAAGATCGCGTTAAATATGGATGTGTTTGTGTCTAAATGCTCCTGATGCGTTATAAGGATTGTGTTTGTCAGGTTTCTTGTTAGAATGCCAATTACGTTTTCCCTTTAATCAAAATGCAAATGCAGCTGTGAATAGTCGTGAAGTTCTAGTGACGCGCGAAGAACTGCAGATATTTACGCGTGTGTGTTCCGTCTAAAAGCGAGGCTTTGTTTCAGCTCACGCTGGGTGAACTCTGATCTGCTCCACTGCGAGATGGAGCACGGCAGGTTATGATTGCAAGAATATTAGGTTCTGCAGAGGCCAGGCATGTGTGTGCTAGAATGGAAGTCATTATGCTGAGTTAAGTGCACTTTTGTGAAATAGAGTCTGCAATTCCAAAAAAATTACAATTTTTACACCAAAATCCTTTAAATATTACTTTTCTTTGTCACCTGTTAGTGAGTAATTTTTGTCATTGTAAACACTCCACACTTGTGACCTTTGCAGTTTGCCCATCCGTGAAGGGGACGGTGAGCAGTTTTTTTGGCAGTGGTACTTTGCTCTTGAGTTCCTCAGTGGTACCTTCTTTATCCATTTGGTATCCATCTGGATATAGAATAAAATCATTTTATATCCAACATATTCATTTTTCCTGTTAATTACTCTCTAACATTAAAGCATGGAAAAATACAGTATATTTTTTGATCAATTGAAGATGAAGAAATATTGAAGATTTTGGCCATTTTGGGTCTATAAAATTAGCTGCTTTTGACCATTTCTTCATTTGCAATTGATCAGAAAATATTTTTTCCACTTTATAATGTTAGCGAGTAATCAATATGGAAAAATACATTCATTCATTTTCCGAACCGCTTTATCCCAACTGGGATCACAGGGGGACCAGAACCAGGAACTTACGGGCGCAAGGCGGGGACCAACCCCGGGCAGGTGCCAACACACCACAGGGC
This sequence comes from Distichodus sexfasciatus, assembly GCA_032718565.1. Lineage (NCBI taxonomy): Eukaryota > Metazoa > Chordata > Actinopteri > Characiformes > Distichodontidae > Distichodus > Distichodus sexfasciatus. Next base: position 169,870 of record JAVGVS010000503.1, on the reverse strand, counting down.
ACACACACACTCACACATCACAGGGCCAACTTAGAGTCACCAATCAACCTACATTACATGCTTTTGGACTGTGGGAGGAAACCGGAGCACCCGGAGAAATCCCATGCGAACACGGGGAGAGCATGCAAACTCCACACAGAAAGCCCCTACGGCCGTCCCCGGGGTTCGAACCCAGGACCTTCTCGCTGCGAGGCAGCAGCGCTAACCACTGCGCCACCGTGCCGCCCTGAAAAATAAATATAAAATAAAATATAAAATAAGCTGCTTTTGGCCTTTTTGGGAGAAAATCTCCCACAATCCCCTGTGCACCACTCCGAGCCGCATCACACTACTGTAAAAGCATATTTGATTGGATTGTGATCAGATGATTTGGCATTTTGTAATGAAACAAGTACATATAGAAACATTTCAGTACTGGATTCACAAAAATCGACGTTTACTGACCCAAGACTCGAACCGGCGAACCTGCTATCACCAGGTCAACTCCCAAACTGTTACACGTCTACCACTGCCTGAAGCAACAGCTTCAACAACGTTTATACCTGCCAGGTATAACCTCAACTTTTTTGACAGCTTTAGACGCTGATAAGCTAATTACACGCATCGTCATTCTGCTAATATCCTGCCTTTTCACTTTACATGACTGAGCTGTAGGAAACCCAAAGCAGAGGTCAGCCTGAGCGATTAACCCAACATGTTTTCTATTATTGCTCGTCGTGCTTGAGTTACGCTTCATTATTGCCGCATTGTACTTTAGCTAATGCAGTTTTTTTGACATCTCTGAAAGCTTGGCTGGTGCAAGGCGTTCGCAAATGGGTTTCGCTTTGAATCAGCGAACGTGCCAGCGCATCTCGTCCATTTGGCGTCAGATTGTAGACTGCATTAGGTCTATTTTTGGTTGCATGAGCTATAGAAGGAACTGCACGTCACTCTAAATAAGACACGTTAGTCATAGAAGGGAGGTTAGATGGATGAAAATTGTGACTCTGCACAGCAAAACTAGTGCCTTGTCGCAACGGAGGTTTCCGAGAAAAACGACCGCTTATGTTGTGGGGTAAAATTTTGCATTTTTTGTTTTTAGTGTTTTGAAACAGTGGAAGGTCTATACTGTGCTGTTGTGAATCAATTTGGCTGAAAAACTTACCCTTTCCATCCTAAAAACGTGACTTTCTCGAGGTGAGGAATTCAATTCCAGCAGAATGTTAAAAGTTTCTGTTTTGACCGCTCTACTTCAATATTTACGGTAAATCCACTGGTTGACTAGCGTGAAGATATTTCTCCGGAATCCATCTTCGTCTCCCGAGTTCAGTTAACCTAACGCAGGTAGGCTATCCGTGTGGCTGTGAATGCAGCGTAGGCTACTGTAAATGCAAACGTAAACCGTAAACGCGACCAAGTGTCTGTGAGTGCTACGTCGATCGTCAACAAAGGCAGATTTCTCCGTTTCTCACTTGGCGTGACAGGAGAAAGCCGACTCCTTTGAATGTTGATATCTCAGTCATATGTCGTCCGATTCATTCCATATCGGTATCGTTTTGAAGGTTGATTCACGCCCTTTCATGAAAACATCATGACATGACAATTTGTGACAAGCGTTTTGCCGTGCAGAGTCACAATTAGGTTTAAATACTATATTTTTGCTGTAAACATTTGCTATAAAGTGCACTTGCTATTTTGCACCCACATAACTCAACACCAGTTTTTAAAAGTCTCAGTCTTGTCTCGGACTCTGTCATATTTGTACTCGGTTTTGTCATGGACCCCAACTCGTCTCGGTCTCGGCCCTTCAGAGTCTTGGTCTTGTCTCGGTCTCGACACACTCTGGTCTTGGTCTGGTCTCAATCTCGGTTTTGGTGGAATTCATCCTAATTCTATCAGCGGTTTCTGGATATCATCGTTGCAGTAAACACTCACTATTATAAGAAGAAGACGTTCATTGGCCAGAGTTGGAAGCCAGATGGAAGACCAATATATTTACATTTTAACTGATTGAAAGAAGCTATTTTTTCTGCCCTGCATTTTTGTTACGAGGATGGAAATGTGTGAAAGAGGCCGGAAGATTTTCTCTTTTTGTGTCTGACTCATTTTGCCGCACACCATGGCCGAGATGAAGCGCCTTCCAAGAAACAAGCTATATATATGTCCTATAATAAAAAGCCATTTTGTTGATTAGGTCCATCTCGTATGACGGAAAATGTGACTAGATGGAGCCCAATCAGGTCTTTCTTCAAGCCACACTATCACAAGCCAGAAAAACACAGCCCAAGGGTGCGTTGGTGTCTTTTTGAGTAGCTATTTTTATTTTCCCTCCAACATGAAACGGAAGACGAAATGGAAGATCACCATTGTAGACTGTTGCTTGTTTGGTGGAAATCCCACCCCATATTCTTTATTTTTTCCATCATATCTTTCACAGCATCAGACAAATGACACTTCCTGAAGTGATTTGCAGTAACAAACATGCTTTTCTACACAAAAAGCAGTCAAGCACTTTAATGCATGAGCCGACGTACTCAAACCTTTTGGTACGATCAAAATAAAAGAGAAACATTACACTATGAACGCCTCATTTTTGTGCGCAGCGATTTAGTCGGTTCAGCCCATAGTTGAAGTAGCCCTTTCGTACCCTTTTACTTTTGTTAAAGGTATAGAGCTTTAGATTGTCTGCTGGTACATGAATAACAAACTGTACAATTCTTTCCTCTAGGGATTGCCACGGATATACAGAATAAACTTTATTTAAAATAGTTATATGTAAGAAATTTATGTCAAGTAATCATAAAATGAAGCTGATATGTCACCAGAGGTTAAGGAATCACGTTAATCTGAAATACTGATCTCGATGACAAAAGTAGTACCGCCAAAATATTTACTGTTGAAGTTTGGTTTTGTGTTTTAGTCTGTAACGCCACCAACCGCTATCGGCCAGTCACCAAGTCAGTAGCATTTTGGCATCCATGTGTGCGTTCCCATAAGCATAGTTGTTAACCATGTTATCAAGTAACATAGTGTACATTAGCAACTAACATAGTGTACATTAGCAACTAACATAGTGTACGTTAGCAACTAACATAGTGTACGATAGAAACTAACATAGTGTACGATAGAAACTAACATAGTGTACGATAGAAACTAACATAGTGTACGATAGAAACTAACATAGTGTACGTTAGCAACTAACATAGTGTACGTTAGCAACCAACATAGTGTACGTAGCAACTATCATAGTGTACGCATAACTATCATAGTGTAACAAGTATAACTAACAATATAGTACGCTAGCAACTAACATAATGTACATTAAAGTAGTCTTCAACATAGTGTACATTAGCAACTATCATAGTGTACGTTAGCAACTAACATAGTGTACGTTAGCAACTAACATAGTGTACATTAGCAACTAACATAGTGTATGCTAGCAACTAACATAGTGTACATTAGCAACTAACATAGTGTACATTAGCAACTAACATAGTGTACGATAGCAACTAATATAGGTACGAAGTAACCAACATAGTGTACATTAGAACCAACATAATGTAATGCTAGCAACTAACATAGTAAAAATTTATAGAAACTAACATAGTGTAATGCTAGTTAACTAACATAGTACTGCTAGTTAACTATCATATAGTGTACGCTAGCTAACCAACATAGTGTACGCAAGAACTATCATAGTGTACGCAGTTAAACTAACATAGTGTACTAGCAACTATCATAGTGTAATGCTAGTAACTAACATAGTGTACGCAGTTAACCATCATAGTGCACGTAGCAACTAACATAGTGTAATGCTAGTTAACCAATATAGTGTACGCATAACTATCATAGTGTGTTAGCAACTAACATAGTGTACGTTAGCAACTATCATAGTGTACGTTAGCAACTATCATAGTGTACATTAGCAACTAACATAGTGTACATTAGCAACTAACAACTGATATAGTGTACATTAGCAACTAGCAACTAACATACTGTACATTAGCAGCTAGCAACTAACATAGTGTGCATTAGCAACTAACATAGTGTACATTAGCAACTAACATAGTGTACGCATATCTAATATAAGTGTTGCTAACATAGTTAGCAAACGTTAGTAACCACGCGGGAAAGCAACTCAGGCTGCTGTGCACCGCTGAGTTGCAGCTACAAGCGTTTGACGCTACTAAAATGAAGAGGCCTCGCTATGATGCTCAAAAACATCTCAGAAACCAAACGAGGATCAGCACAGGAGATGCGTGTTAAAGATGGAGACGGCTGAAAGCGGAGAAGAAACTGAAGACAGTGGGGAAGTCTGGCGAGGAGGGGGGGAACAACGCCACAATGTTTTGAAGTTGACTGTGCACAGGTTTGGCCGCAGTCTTACATGTAGCTGCTTTAAGAGCTTTGAAAAACCCGTTTCGTGAGGCGGAACGGCACTAAAACTGTTTGCCCTGCGAGTGAGTGGTGCATCTTTGAGAAGCACTTGTGCTACAGGAGGAATTCAAGTGTGACGTCCCCATCTGGCTCGAGTCTACCATTTCAAGGACTTTAATCTAATCCATCTGCTCGTTTTCCCATTGGAGGAAAAGCAATATCAGAGCCACATTCATGCGTGGAAATATATAATGACTGACCCAACGCATCGTGACACCACTGGCGCAGACCATCTGACGCGAACGTTTTTCAAGGGCGCGCTAAGGACGCCAGAAAAGAGTTAAAAACACTAGAAAAGTATAAAATTATAACGGAGAACCAAAAAACACTGGAAATCGCACTTTTTAAAACCATCCGAGTTTCCACAAACGGTCCGCGTTCAGAGACATCTTAAAGACGAGAGCCTACATGCAGCACGAGAGTTGAAAAAATCTGAGTTTTAGGGAAAGTGTTGACACAGTGATCACTGTGGGCATTTTTTAAAAACCTTTTTCACTTGTGCTTTTCTTACATTGCCATCAATAAAGTTCCAGTCAACAGCTGCGTCAGATCCCACAACCATTAAAGCCAATTCTAACCTTCGCAGACATATCTGGCAACATCACCAGTTTGTGTGGCGTAATCTTGGGCGGCTTTTGACACCATCTTCTTTAAGCTCTTCGCTTTTTTCCTGCACGCACCCTAACATTTGGAGGAATTAATCTTTCTTTTGCCCTGTCCATGTTTTTTTTTTTTCATCTAAATCTGGTCTTGCTTTTTTCAGTTCGATCTCCTCGAAAAAGTCAGCGAAAAGTCGTATCGGTCCAAGCTCGTCCAGTTTCTGGATCTAAACCGGTTCCAAAAATATCAGAGTCTGATGATGTCAAGGTCTTTGTTAAAAACAGTGTTTCCCAAACATGTGAAAATCAAGTTCTCAAAGTCCCAAAGTCATTCTTGTGTGAGGTAACGTTGACAAAATACGTGGAAAGTAGGGTCGGGAAGATTGACATGTTAATGTGCGGGACTAAATTTGGGCTTTGGAATATTGGGTGAGGAAGTTCAAAATACAAGGGGAAAGAGGGTCCCAAAATATTCACGAGGAAAAACAGGGGTCTCAAAGTTGGGTGAGGAAAAGGGGCTCTCAAAATATTGGGTGAGGAAAAAAGGGGGTCTTCTAAATATTGGGTAAGGAAAAAAAGGTGGCCCCTGAATATTCAATGAGGAAAAGGGGGGGTCTAAAATATCTAATGAGGAAAAAGGGGGGGTCTCTTTAAACTCAATGAGGGAAAAGGAGGCTCAAAATATTGGGTGAGAAAAAATGGGGGCTCAAAATATTGGGTGAGAGGAAAAGGGGGGTCTCAAAATATTGGGTGAGGAAAAAGGGGGTCTCAAAATATTGGGTGAGGAAAAAAGGGGGGCTCAAAATATTGGGTGAGGAAAAAAGGGGGTCTCAAATATTAAAATGAGGAAAAAAGGGGTCTCAAAATATTGGTGAGAAAAAAGGGGTCTCAAAATATTGGTGAGGAAAAAGGGGGGTCTCAAAATATTAGGTGAGGAAAAAAGGGGGTCTTCAAATATTGGTATCAAGGGCCCTAAATATTCAATGAGGAAAAAGGGGGTCTCTAAATATTCAATGAGGGAAAAGGAGGCTCAAAATATTGGGTGAGAAAAAATGGGGGCTCAAAATATTGGGTGAGGAAAAAGGGGGGGTCTCAAAATATTAAATGAGGGAAAAGGGGGTCTCAAAAATATTGGGTGAGGAAAAGGGGGTCTCAAAATATTAAATGAGGGAAAAGGGGTCTCAAAATATTGGGTAGGAAAAAAGGTCTCAAAATATTCAATGAGGAAAGAGAGGGTCTCTCAGTGGTTCTCATCTACAAAAGGCGGAACGCATCAAAGTTTGGGAACCACTGCGTCAGTCTATAGCGTCTCCTCATCATCTTCGGGTCCGCTGCTGGCCAACGGCGGCAGCGATTCCTTCAGCAGAATATCGTCCACCTGCTTACGCTTCGACTCGGGATGGAGGGCGAAGGCTGTCGACGCCCGAAGTTGTTGAGCACGAAGCCGGCAGGGCGGGCGCGGCGCCGCTGACGCCGGCGCCGGGTGTTGCGCGGTAAACCGCTGAGGCGAGGGTGGTGGAGCGGGTGGCGGGGCCCCCGGCGGCCAGCTGGGAGTGGCTGCTGGTGCTGTTGTTGAGGCCGGTGAGAACCGAACCGTAACGGTAATTTCCGCACACCACCGGACTCTTCCAGTCGAAGGCCAGGTTCCAGCGGGTCCAGGTCTTCTTGATTGTTTGACCTGAAGAAATGACATAAACGGAAGCTGGCTTAGACCAAGAATGCGCTCCGGTTGCTAGATTCCAGATTCGAAGTAATTATTCCTCGAAAGATGACAAATTTCATTCCATCTGCCGGGTGTAATTTAGGAGCTGTGAACTTGTGGTAAACTGTTGGCTAACAAAGCTGAGAATTCAGGACGACATGAGCTCTAAAAGCAGCTTTATTAAACCTGCTTTCTAAAAAAGGTTGGTCAAAACTACTGGAGCTAATAGAAACATCCCTGCACAAGTGGAATAACATAAGTGACCGTAGTAGACATGGCACGATACCACTTTTTAAGTCCGATACCGATATTGTAAATTTGTAAATATTTGCTGATACGATACAAATCCAATAAAAACATATTTGAAAATATGACTGAGATTATTATTATGCTTAAGGAAATACTTGAACTTAAATACACTTTTCCTAACTACAACAATGTAATAAGTAATTATTTATTTAGCATTACAGTTTATTTATTTAAATTACAGTTGTGTAATTTAGTGACGGTCCCTAACCCTGCGGCGCTAAAACCGTCAGGAACACGGAGGTCGTGAGTGAGGCCTGGTGTTGTTAAGGAAATTAAACAGTATAATCACACGACAGCTTTAGGTTGTGGTGTGTGTTGCTCGCTCTGTCAAGGTCATATCAATATAGGAATTGGCGCTAATGTCAAATAATAAACCAAGTACCGTAGTAACACTCCCATTTAGAACCAATTGAGTGTACATTTAATATTTATAAAGATCGCCCAATGCCACCGATATCGATCCAGTTGCTTGAGGATATCTGATCCACGACGATCGGTAAGCCCTAAGTTCAAACTTAATGATTAGGCTGCAATTCCGTGATTGAATTAGGACGAAATAATATCTAGTGATCGACGATATTAAAATATGGAGCGATATATTCACCCAGATGTAACCCCCAAAAAAGCATCTTAAAGCCAGATATACGGGGGCCAAAAAGTTTGTTCCTTTCTTTTTCATGGTTTAACTGAATTACTCTTGATTTTTTAGGATTTCACAGCAACGTAACGGAGTAACTCACCTCTCCATTGCAGTAGCAATAGATTATGGACACAAAGAAACCCTGTAGGAAGGAGAAACAAGGAGAAATTTACACTCTCAAAACCAAAATTCTCTCTCACAATATTCCAACACAAGTTAAAAATGTTGGTAAAATACTTCAAAAACAGAGGAGCGCCAATGCTGGAAGCCAGCGCCTACAAAAGCTACTGCTTGGGTGAATCCATATGAGCCTTTCTTCCGAGGCAGAACGTAGGAAGCGTGTTGAATCATAAACTAAAGATCCGACCCCAACCGAGCTTAATCCCTGGCACGGCTACAGACATCTGTGGTTAGAAAATCCAAGAAGCAAGCCAGGCTGGACGGGAAACCTGTTGGGAAAGTGTTTAATGAGGTTCCGACATCATATGTTCCTGCCGTCGAACAGGAAGGAAGGAAGGAACAAAGGAAGGAAGGAAGGAAGGAAGGACCGGGAAGCTAATGAGGGTCCAGGCCGATCCTGGAAGATACGCGAAAATAAAACGCTAGGACGAAATGGTAGTAGTCCATTTATGTTTCCTGACCATATAATGCAGATGGAATTTTGCCTGGTTTCACCGGGGAAAAACAAGATGAAAAACAAAAGTGAGGACGAGGCTCCATTGTGCACCGCCTGCTGATACCATTTAGACTCTGCACGCAAATCAGAAAGCTAATCGCTTATGTTGCATGAGCTAAAAATGGTGGATTTTAGAAACAGTGGAAGGTCTATACTGTACTGTTGTGAATAAATTTCTCGCTGAAAAAACTTACCCTTTCCATCCTAAAAACGCGGATTCTCTTGAGGTGAGAGGAATCAATCAGCAGAAAGTTAAAAGCTTTTGTTTTGACCGCCTACTTCAATATTTACGGTAAATCCACTGTCGACTATGCGGAAGATATTCGAATCCATCTGCCTCCCGAAGTTCAGTTAACCCAACGTTAGGTAGGCTATCCGTGTGGCTGTGAATGCAGCGTAGGCTAGCGTAAATGCAACCTAGTCACACTGCAATCGAACAGCTCAGATATACGGCGATAGTCAACTTCAAAGGCAGATTTGTAAAGAGCGCTGGAGAACTAAACTCAACTCAACTGAAGTGAATTTGGTGGAGCTGAGCTTCTTTCTGCACCGCAATCACCACATCATTTCACCGAGTTGCCGCCTGCTTTTAGTGTCTTTTTTTATCTTGGCTATTGTGTTAGGCATTATGTGCAAACACCAGTTCACCATCGATCGCTTTTCCTGTGTGGGTTATTTAGGTTTTTAAGCCTCAACCAATCAGTCGAAAGGTCTGGATGGCGCATTCATATGGAACAGGTAAAATACACGGCAAAATGTCCTACTAAACGTCATTTAAATGAAACCAAACAAGAGTAACTAGCCTGATTTGAAAACGCAAGGACTAAAAAGTGGCGATATTCACGCTAAAAATCGATGTAATAAAAGTTTAAAGTTAAGTACAAATATGAATCCAGTAAATTACAGATACCTAAAAACTTCAGTAACTAAGTATTTGCTCACTGCTGTTTCCCCATCTCTGATGCCGAACCGCAACCTTTTCGTCGCTAGTGTGACGACTTTCCCTGATAAATGCAGTTGCAGCATTTCTTCAACTTTGCAAAAACAGGGACCAGCAGTGTCATATCGCTAGTCTACGAGTACACATTTTCCTTCATGCACTTCCCCGCCGTCTGAAAGCCAAAATACAGCGTGTCTGTCCTCGGTTCGCAGGAGATGGCAAAACTTTGCGCTATGTCTTTAGACTCAGTGGGACAAGCCCAGCTTCTGCATTGTAAACTAAATCTGCCGTTAAAAGCCAGCACACCAGCACACCTTTTAACAAGAGCAGAAGCTTTATTAGCTTGAGCTGAGCTTGGCCTTGCCTAGCGGTCGTCTAAAAGTCACGCTGACCAGGCCAAATCTGCCTGGTAGCTAAGAGGGACAGAAGAGAGGACTGCTTTAGCGTGGTTTTGATGCCCGAGAGCGGAGGTAAACAGTCTTGGAGTGATGAAGGGAGGCGAATAACAAGTTGAAATCATGACATTGCGACGCGTCAGAGGTCTGCATAAATTCACCCAAAGATGTCGGTAAACCAGGAAAAATAACGCAGGAATTTCCACTAGGCAACCATCTAGCTAAATGTTGCTGCTACTTGGAAAGTTTAATGCTTTGGAGAATTCGCTTTCAGCTTCGCTCACCTGTACTCAAATGCATAAGATCTGTTCTTCGTCGACCTGTCGAAGTCATAGCTTTTAATTCAATATGGTCACCAATTTTGGTCACCAAATCAGCCAAAGGTGGACAGGCATCGCAAGATCAGATATCCCTGCTAATTCAACACCAATCAGAAACAACTGTCTGTCTTTGTAACGAGGAAAAATAATGGTGTTCTTGTTAATGACGGTACTCCACAAAGATGAACTTTGGACAGTTGGTTGTAAACTCGAAATTCCCACACACAGATTGAAGAACCGGACGCAAAGAAACCGATGAGGAGTCAAACCATGTTGGACTGTAAAACCAACTGTGATTTGGCTGAGAAAGGTCTTGAAGTTGTAAATCCACCTGTTTTGATGTGAGCAGAAATCCATGACCGTGCAAGGATGAAAAGGAAACATCAGACGTAGTGTTTCAAGAATAAAACAAAGCCGTTTCCTCACAAGTTGGACTCTTTCATGTTCATGTCCTACAGGTTGGTGCTGACTCGCCTCTTTGTTACAAGTAGTCGGTGTAAATGCGTTTAACTATAAAAACGTACGCTAACAACAGAGTCATTCTCCTTGTGAGAGCCTTTCTCAAGTTCCAGTTAACACAATGTTTTCGTTAGTGGTATAATTCTCTGGACACTTCCATTGCCAAACTACAGAGTCGGTCACCCTCAACTGGGAATAGCCTCTTGGTCTTTTAGAAGAGTATCTATTGGTGTCATGGTGCTCTGGGGCATTGGTCGAAAGCTCTGCCCGAGTCTCTCTGATGTGGCTGTATTAGTTCCGTCTTTACATTTACGTCATTTAGCAGACGCTCTTATCCGCAGCGACGTTTTAGGGACAGGTGACCTGTGAGCAACTTAGTAGTTGCTCCTGCAACTTGCTCAGGCACCCAATAATGACAGTGCTGAAGACAGGATTCGAACCCGCAACCTCTTGTTCCAGAGGCGAGTATCCTGACCACATGACCACTCCCCCGCCTGTTTTATGATGGCGATTTTTGCAAGACCCTTCTCTGACAAAATACCATGTTTACCGCACTCTGTGTTTGATTGGACATGACGTCTTGTCATGCTCTCCTGGGTCTTGATTACTATTTCTCAGGCCATGTCCACACGTATGCGGGTATTTCCGAAAACAGAGGTTTATGCTGGGCCTTCGTCCACACGCGCTTTTGGGCCAGTGAAAACGGACCGTCCAAGGCCACACTGTGCGCCACTATATGACGCCGCCAGTACATGCACTGTGTCTACATTAGCCATCTACAATGCCCGACGATACGAAGTACTACTGCTCTCAACCTTGTTAGAAGTTTTGAGTATGTTTATACTTATGCGCGGAGTTACTGTCCATCCAGTATGAAGGACTTAGACGTCAAAGTCAGCTTCGGATGCTATTATATTCAACACAGTCAACGCTGTCTCTACCCAGCGCCCGCCGCTAACGCCGTCGCCGGTTTTGGACGAGACCCGGCGTTGAGCGGTGGTTGGTGGGACAACTTTGAAAAGGAGCCTGGCGCTTCCACAAGAATGTCGAGAGAATTTTCGCGTGACGAGGACCTGCATGCTTCTGACAGCGCAGTAAAATGCATGTGGACGGAGATATTTTCGAAAAAAACGACAACGGAAAATCTCTGCTTTCAGAAATACCCGGTACGTATGGACGTGGGCTCGTATCAGAGTCTGCACCTTCACACTCGACTGTAGTGTTTGCTGATGATAAAACGCACTGATTTTGACGTGAAAGGTTTTTAACAAGTTTAAGACAGCGCCATTAAGCCCTATTGACTTAAGACGGTGTACAAGCATAGTATGATCAATAGAGTCAAAAGCAGCACTCAAGTCTTATCTTTAATAAAGTCGTCTCAGTGACACGAAGAGCTCTGAAATCTGACTGAAATGTTTCATATATACTGTTTCATATATGGGTTTCATGGCAACATTTAGTCTTGCAAGAATGTTGCTTTTAAGGGCATTTGAGCCATTCTAGTGACTTGGAAGTGAGTTTCCAAATTCCCCAGGTGAGGTTGAGACCGACTTGGCAGGATTTGAGTTTTTGTTTTGCCGAGCTCTAATGGAGTGGCATCAAGCCACAGAAAACAGTTTAGGAGAGAGCCAGAAATGTCTGGATCTGAGGATATGGAGAAGGTAAGGGCTGAAGCTTGGCGGGATTTTTCTCAGATATCCCAGCTCCTGTCGTGCTGCACCTCGTGGAGCCTTCAGAGCCAGGAGTCTGCAGGATGCTGCCAAAACAGCAGACCGTTGAGAGTGCTCGGAATAAAACTGCTGAATGTGTGAAGAGCTGGGGGTGTGGTCGGGGGGACATTTACATGCACTTTTGCAAGGAAAAAAGCACTTCAGTCAAGAGGGTTTTGAGCACAAATTATAGTGTGAAAATATTTTGATAGACACGCTTTGGACAGGATTTTCAAAGACAAAATCACTGTGATAAAGGAAGAATAAACATCTGGGTGTCAAAAGACGCTTTTAAATCTCCCAGCATCAAAGACGAACCAGCCAGCAAAAGGCAGCCTGTGTTTAATATCGTCATCTGTAATATTTATTTGTCAATATTATTACTCAAAAGTAATGTCATAACCTTTACTGCTTGTTGTGAGGTACACTTAGTGTGTGTTGAGTGTGTGCAATGCAAACCCAATAAAAGTCAATATAAAAATAAAAAAATGAAAGAGATATCAAATCAAGTTAAACTGAGATAAAAACACCTACAAAAATGGCATAATTAATGACAAGACAGCGTAATTAATAACGGCATACTCACAAAAAGTCACATAAAACCTACAATGCACTTAACAGGTATTTTGGTTTTTAAACTGCTACACTCCATATCTGCCAGGCCTGTTTACACATGTGTATATTTTTATAAACACATTTTTTATACATTTATTTTTAAAATTGCGTTAAAAAAAACATTCGGTTTTTTAAAAAAGGCATGTTTATACATATCTTGATAGTTTTACAAACGCATATTTTTATATGTAATTTCACAGTATGTACACAACATTTCGCTAAAAAAAGCCTGTTTACATGTATATGGATATTTTTTTATAAATGCATATTTTGTTTATATATTTATTTTTTCAATTGTGTTTACACAACATTCGCTAAAAAAAAAGACCTGTTTAGACGTATACATATATTTTTATAAACATATATATTTTATTCCTTCTGGCCTTTTTTGCTTCACGCATTCACAGAAACCAGTGCAGTCTTCATTTTGACAGGCTTTTAAAAAAATATATGTTTGAGGTATAAAACTCTGTTTACGTAAACGAAAGAGTGGACGCTTATTAGCATGAGCTGGCTTGGCTCTCTTTGCTGCCGCTATTAAATCCATATTACACTAGCAGCCGCCTTAAAGTCGCTACTTTTGACCGGCCAAATCTGCCTCTATTATTTGGGAAGGGAAGAGGACAGAAACATATGCACATATTCTTTTAGATACTGTTTAGATGTATGCATATATTTTTATAAATGTATATATTTTTATATGTTTGGGCCTTTTGTTTACACGTATCCACAGAAACCAGTGTTTTGAAAAATCTTCATTTTGACGGCTTTTTAAAAAATATGCGTTTGAGGTGGCTAAAATTTGCTTAAGTGTAAACGAAAGGTCCAAACGTGTAAAAATATGTCCGCATATGTGTAAACAGACCTGCAAACTCCTACTAACCGTCCTGAAAGATTACATATTTTTATGTAAACATACTGGAGGCAACTCGTTATTTACTGCAATCAATTAAACCGACTGAAAAATGAGGACACGAGTTTTAAGGGACATTTCGCCTCCCATGCGCCTTTGGTTTTTCATTGCAAGTCTGATTGCGTTTAGCGTGTAATTTTTCCCCGCACGATGGATAAATTACCTGGAAGGAGTTGAAGAAGAGCTCGCAGTACATGCGCACTTCCCAGCCCAGGCCCTCGAAGGTGTGCGGCATCCCGACGAACACGATGTAGTGAACGCCGAACACCAGCACCAGCACCAGCGTGGACTTGGCCAGCTTCCTAGCCAGGAATAGAGGGTCATTTTCACAAGGTTTGATGAGAATAAAAATAATGCAAGAGACACTATTAAAACGAATATTCACCACGCGTTCACACGTTCGTCTACACAATGAGTTTCTGACTGTCGTAGATCCAAACACAGCCAGAAGGTTGACAAACCCAGAGCAACAAATTGCGACAAGACCCAGATGGGTCGTATTTGGACTAGGCCACGGCATCACTGCCCGAGAGACACCTTACACCCGAATTCAGCCATTTTGTGACCGCCACATTGATTACTGTTATTTATGCCGTAAAATTGCATCCTTTATACCGTGCTTGCTTCCTACTCGCCATTTAGGGGGAACATAACGAAAGGCCTTTTAACATCCGAATAGACAAGGCGGCAATTATCACTGCTTAGGGTTCACGATCTGGGATTTTTACACAATGTTATGGATCAAAATGACAGTTTAACTCATCCTGCAATGGGTTTCTTTCAGAAGATGAAAGGCACATATTAATCCCTTGTACAACAAAAGTTGTTTTCAATTTACTACCAGGATTACCGGCCATGGATAAATCCCGGCTCAGTTTATTTGATCATGGACTGTCAGCTAAAGTCAAACAGCAGGATGTTCACGGTTGTTGGACAATGTGACCCTCCACGGCAAAACCAGTCGCTTGTCGCAAATTTTCAAAATTGAGTTATTATGTTTTCCTGAAAGGGCATAAATCAAGCTTCAAAACGATACCTATATGGAATGAATCGGACGACATATGACTGAGATATCAACATTCAAAGGAGTCGGGTTTCTCCTGTCACGCCAAGTGAGAAACGGAGAAATCTGCCTTTTGAAGTTGACTATCGCCAGAAAGCACTCCACAGAGACGCTGCGCGGTCGCTGCTACGCTTGCGCGGCTTATCGCTAGCCTACGCTGCATTCATTGTTCATTAACGGATAGTCTACCTAAGAAGGTTAACTGAACTCGGAGACCTAAGATGGATTCGAGAAATATCTTTACGCTTAGTCAACCAGTGGATTTCACCGTAAATATTGGAAGTAGAGCGTCAAACAGAAACTTTTAACATTCTGCTGGAATTGAATTCCCCACCTCGAGAAAGTCACGTTTTTAGGATGGAAAGGGTAAGTTTTTCAGTGAAACTGATTCACAACAGTACAGTATAGACCTTCCACTGTTTTGTAAAAACACTAAAACAAAAAATCCACCATTTACCCCATCACAACATAAACGTCGCTTTTCTCAGAAACCATGCTAGGACAAGTTGATTTTGCCGTGGAGGGTCACAATTGAGACAGAAGTTCTGACATTTGCAGCTTTACCACGGGCCAATTTCAGAGTGGCCAATTAACCTAGACCGCATGCCTTTGGACTGTGGGAGGAAACCGGAGCACCCGAGGAAACCCACGCGAACACGGGAGAGCATGCAAACTCCACACAGAAAGGTCCAGTGGCCGACTCCTGGGGTTCGAACCCAGGACTCTCGCTGTGAGGCGCCGGCGCTAACCACTGCACCACTGTGCCACCCCGCATTTGAATTGTCTCTAAAATCAACTGCAATAAAGTCCTTCCAGTTCACTGACTCTTTCTTCAACATTTTTAGCTGCTTTTGTGCTGCTTTTTGAGACTTTTACTTGGACCCCGCCACGTTGCCGCTAGGAATATCATTTTTTTCCTTGAGATCTTCACCTAATGACAGTTGTTTCTCACAGACGCAGTTAAAAAACACCAACCTGTACTGTTTCCTGGTGTCAGATTCGCTGCCATCCTTGCCAGATTCAGGCCAGAACCCGCACGATGTTCACGAACAGCACAAAGTTCAGCTGAGCGAGGGAGGAAACGGGAGAGATGGAGAATCAGTGCTGATTCCGCAGACTTTTGATATGGAGAACGACACTCTGGCGCCGGCTTCTTTAAGACTGATCTCTTTCTCCTGCTCACAAAATAAAATGTATTTCCATAAAGGTTCACGCCAAATATCCAGGGTTCTCCATCTGCCGTATGGCTTCATGCAGTGGTGTGTGAGGTACCTCCCTAAATCAAATCCTGCACAAGAGAATTATGCTTAATGATAAGTACTAAACATCCTGTTTTTATATAGGGTACCAAAGAAGCTTTTTATAGCCAGGGTACCAAACATCCTGTTTCTTTTATAGCTAGGGTACCAACATCCTGTTTCTTTATAGCTAGGGTACCAAACATCCTGTTTCTTTATAGCTAGGGTACCAAACATCCTGTTTCTTTATAGCTAGGGTACCAAACATCCAGTTTCTTTATAGCTGGGGTACCAAACATCCAGTTTCTTTATAGCTGGGGTACCAAACATTCTGTTTCTTTATAGCTAGGGTACCAAACATCCAGTTTCTTTATAGCTGGGGTACCAAACATTCTGTTTCTTTATAGTTAGGGTACCAAACATCCAGTTTCTTTATAGCTAGGGTACCAAACATCCAGTTTCTTTATAGCTAGGGTACCAAACGTCCTGTTTCTTTATAGCTAGGGTACCAAACATCCTGTTTCTTTATAACTAGGGTACCAAACATCCAGTTTCTTTATAGCTAGGGTACCAAACATTCTATTTCTTTATAGCTAGGGTACCAAACATCCTGTTTCTTTATAGCTAGGGTACCAAACATTCTGTTTCTTTATAACTAGGGTACCAAACATCCAGTTTCTTTATAGCTAGGGTACCAAACATCCTGTTTCTTTATAGCTAGGGTACCAAACATCCTGTTTCTTTATAGTTAGGGTACCAAACATCCTGTTTCTTTA
This sequence comes from Distichodus sexfasciatus, assembly GCA_032718565.1. Lineage (NCBI taxonomy): Eukaryota > Metazoa > Chordata > Actinopteri > Characiformes > Distichodontidae > Distichodus > Distichodus sexfasciatus. The sequence continues at coordinate 153,100 of JAVGVS010000503.1, read as the reverse complement.
TAGCTAGGGTACCAAACATCCTGTTTCTTTATAGTTAGGGTACCAAACGTCCTGTTTCTTTATAGTTGGGGTACCAAACATCCAGTTTCTTTATAGTTAGGGTACCAAACATCCTGTTTCTTTATAGTTAGGGTACCAAACGTCCTGTTTCTTTATAGTTGGGGTACCAAACATCCAGTTTCTTTATAGTTAGGGTACCAAACATCCTGTTTCTTTATAGTTAGGGTACCAAACGTCCTGTTTCTTTATAGTTGGGGTACCAAACGTCCTGTTTCTTTATAGTTGGGGTACCAATTGTTCTTTTACTTTATAGGTGGGGTACCAAATGTTTAATCAGGGTACCAAATGTTCTGTTTTCTTACAAACATTTGATACAAGCACTTTGCTGGCGTTAGGAAAGGTCAGCTATAACTAAAAATAAGAATGAACCCCAATTGTTAAAAGTTTAAATTTGCTTGTCAAAATGTGATGAATTCTCAAACTACTTTAATTCCAGAAATGATAACGACCATGTTGGCTTCCAGTAAAATTATCAGCTAATTTTAATTCTTCAGTACCTCAATATTTCATGCTATTCCAAACGTGATGTCTTCTGTACGATAGACAACCTCCAACCTCCGAGAGAAACCCGCGGAGGCTCAGGTCGGACATCGGGAATCAACGTGACGGATTTATTAGAATCCAACTCGACCTGGCACTTCATTATGCAAAGGCACTCATTCGTTACAGAATGCTGCGAGGTCTCTGTGGACGACCAGCAGATGGCCGGGCTAGAAGGAGCCGAAGCCCTTTTGTTTAACAGTGGGAATTAGTCACTTCTCCGACTGCGACGTTTCGCCGCGACGTGATTGGGAAGCTGCAAATTGCTGGCCACATGCTTGTGCACAGCGGGGGAGCCGTGAGTCAGTCTCTTAATGGGGTTAATACAAAAACCTTTCAATTTCAGGCCTTTCATGCCAAAAAAGGGAGATTGAATAAAATAAGCGGAGAAACAACGAATAAACTGCTGGATTGGGAAACGACATACTCAAAAAGAGCCTGAAAGAATGAATCAATCCTCCTCGTACAGCACTGGATGCACACGGTGACTTACAGCGCTTAAACTAGAGGCAATTCTGCAGCAAGAGTACCAGAGTACCAACCAGAGTCCCAAACATTCCATTTCTTTATAGTTGAGTGAAAGTGAGTGATTATTTGTCACTGTGAACACACCACAGCACAGCACACAGCGCACCACAACCAAATGTGACGTCCGCATTTGACCCATCCAGCCGTTTGAGCCGTTATCGGACCGATACCCATCCACATATCGGATCGGTGACATCTCTAGTTCACAATGACAAATAATCACCCACTTTCAAAAGCTTGTGATAAATTGCAAAAATGTATGATTTGAAGAAGGAAGCTGTGACATTTTTAATGTATCATAGTCATCCATAATTTTAGAACGTAAATCCAAGACATAACCCTTTCCCTGTGAAGGAGCAGATTTTTTTTTGGCAGCGCCCTGGGAGCCGTGCTCAGGGGCGGTACCTTGCTCATGATTCGAACCGGCGACCTTCTGATCGATCACGGGGCGAACGCCCTGACCGCTACGCCACCAACTGGCTCAACCCGTATGACAATGAACTGTGGATTTAGAGAACTTTTACAATGCATGTACACGGAGATGCCAAACAACTTTCAACGACAAACCAGGTGTTTGCTTGATGTACTTGGCTCTAATGAACCCTAACGGCAGGCGGATTTCCCGCCGCGTCTCTTATTTTTGTTCTCCGTTTCCCCCAAAGCCTTCCAAACTCACCTGTGCCTCAATTCACTGCGGGTTAACAACAGGGCATTGTATAAAAAAAACCGAACAGCATACAAACCTGGATAATTCTGGCACCACCTGCCACCCACATCATCCTCGCCTGTCACAAGTGCAGCACGGTCGGGTAATGAATGCAGACGGTGTTAAATAAAGTTTGCCAGCTTTTCTCGCGTGCTTTTTGAACTGGTTTCCAGCTTCTTATGAGCTGTTTATGAAGAACTTGTCATTTTTACCTCCCCTTCTCCCCCACCATACTTACCCCAATGGCCGTCAGAATAGGGACCTGGTAGATCCATTTGATGTTGCCTGCGCTTAGCTCCCAGCACCTGCGGTAAAAGATGACAGAGAGATATAAACGGGAATGTGTGCAGCTAACGGGTGACGGGGGAAACAGAGAAGACGGCTTTGGAAAGTGATAGTAAAGCGCACAGAGGGAGGGAGCGAGGGAGCGAGGAAGCGAGGGAGGGGGAGAAGAGACGTGGGAAAATAAGTTCCGAGAAATACAAGCGTAAAAATGCAGAGCAAGTGAAAACGTGAGCGCGCAGGACATGTAGAAAAGAGTCGGACGAACCAAAGCGGATGGATTCTCGCGATAAAGCACAAATTGTACGTAATGAATGAACAGTGAGGAGGGTATTGGTTTGCGGGAAGGGAGGCTTATTCGACATTCCAGATGTCGACTCGAGACAAGACAAGAAGAGGTTTCGCCGCTCTCGTTCCCCCCTCGGAGGAGCGAACCTCGACCCTTCCCTCGCTGGTCTCCTCGTCAATGTCAGCGATACGAGATGCACGCCCACTCTTATTTGCATTTGTTTACCCGCAATTGGTTCCGCCGTCCGTCAACCAGCTACTCGGAGCTCATTAGCGGCAAATTTGCGGCGAGGCTTCTAACGCCACGACACGATTTAGTCAGGCAGAATGGCATTGTTAATTGTGGCCGGCCAGTTAATCCTACTCGCGCACCGGTCGGAAGGTTTAATAGTTTGACTTTGACACGCTGAAGGCTTGATTATTATACGTTGCAGACAAAAATTGAGGATTTTTTTTAAACACAGGAACAAGTCTTCCATATTAGACCGGAGCACGTTGCTATTCTACTCGCGATTCCGATTCATTCGCTTCATAATTTCCTTCTGTTTAACTGCCCGGATTTGTGACCGCCAGCGTGACAGACATATTAATGGATTTAGCGATTTAATAGAGCAGCAAACGATAACGAGTGCATTCGTCTTCATTTTCCTTTTCCCTCCGTCAGGTGCCAGTCCTCGTAATTACAGAGCCAACGGGGAATCCAAACCTCCAGCTATCTGACCGAGGCCGGGATTCAATTAGCGGGCTAACCTTTGATATGCGGTTAGATATCGTGTGGAATATGCAAATGGCGAAAGGCCCTCTCTCGTCTAACAGCTGCATTCGGCCTCGTTCCCTGGTCGAAACAATGCGGGAAAGTCGTTCCGATCCAAAACGTACGGTCGGCGATTTTTGCGCCACGTGCCGTTTCTAGACTCGCGATTTATACGTAGAGACGCCTTTAAGACAAGTGAGATTTCTGTTACAACACGTTTTTAAGGTGAATCCAGATTAAAGTCGAACTTTAATCTCCAAAGTGGTGTGTGTTTTTCCATGTGGCACGTAGTTCAGCGGCTTGTTTACTCCGGCGTCGTTTTTTCACGCAGCTTTGGCTTGTTTGTGTTTTACAGTCTGTTTGCAGCAGATAAGGGTCCCGCGTGGTGAATGAGGAATGACAATGCATGAGTTTTGATGTACGACCACGTATGCTAATGCCTTCACATCGCGTGTAGTTGAACACGCTCAAACTTACATATTAAAGGTTGCCGTGTGTGTCAACTTTTGCGCCGCTTCATGATGGTGGTTTAAATATATTATACGTGCTACGTGATTATATAAACTAGTGCGGTCTAAACCAGCGGTTCCCAACCCCAGTCCTCGCGCAACACCGCTCTGCACTGACTGGACTTTCCTGACCCACAGCACAGCTGATGCTACTGATTAGCTAACTGGCAACGTTGGATCGGCATGCGGAGGCGCAGGAAATACCGAATCTGTGTACAGCAGCGTTCTGCGAGGACTGGGGTTGGGAAACGCTGGTCTAAACAGTAGAGTTGGGACCTAAACCGAGCCCGAGACAAAACCCAGACTTTTAAAAACTGGTCTTGAGACCGGTACTCATCAGACACTCCACTCCAGGATTTCATGATCGCAACAATTAACGCAAATTCAGACAATCCCAGCGAATTCATTAATACCGTGCAATTTGGACCAATTACTGCAACAATTTTCGACCAATCGTTGTCGTTTCCCCGCAAAACGTCGAGCCACACGCCAGCGAACTCACTTCCTTGTTACGTTTCGAAGACGCAGGAAACGTGCGATTAAAAGCTCCTCACAAACACCTTCAAAAATAACTAAATGGTTAATGGTTAAATAAAAAATAATAGCGGTTTTTGGTTCCTTCATTTCAATTAAGTGTTAAAGAATCATTATAAAGGAGGACTTTTTTTTTTTACTTTATTGCGGTGTTTTTAGCCGTTTGACTTTGACTTTATTGCAACAAAACGCCTAAAAACACTGCAACTTTCATCACATATTTTTTTTTAATATATAGAAAAGCTGCAGGAAAATCTGGCATTTTAGGCTGCAACAATCTCAAAAAAGACCCGCGAAATCCCTGAGGGACTGTCTAAGCGTCTCCATTTCCCACTTTTTCAGTTTAGAAAGCCATTATCACAACAAAGACCTTTACAATGTTTTTGACTACTGGCAAAACTCGATGTGATGATGAACAAACCCCATTTTTTATGATTCTCAGTCAGTTTACAAAGCAGTAAAAATTGTGATTAACCTCGAGTCCGCCACAGTCGCTCTGACAATGGCCCAGGCTGACACAAAGAGAGCAGGTACACCTGGAAAGAAGAAGGAGAAATGCGTCAAAACGGGCCACTTGGGTTTCTTGAAAACACAAAAACCTCACTCTCGCAAAAGACCGTCAAGAACTAGCAAAGTAAAAATTATCCAAACGTTTTATTCAATCTTTAAAAGAAACACAAGAACCCATATCTGAAAAGGAATTGATAATAACACTTGATTATAATGTACACACATGCTAACACAAAGAGGGTTTCAATCCTTATTTATTAAAACCCACAGACATGTTTTCCAGGCGTTTTTATTGGAGCATTAAACATTCCATATATAATGAGGGCGGATTCCATACATTGCATTCTCTCGAGATCAGGCTCTCGCCTGTAACAAACATAATTCTCCCAGACCAAAGGCACAGTCACAGTTTACAAAGACAAAACGCTAGCGTATAGCTACAGGAGGCTTTACATATGTTATATAAATATAAATATAAATATAAGGCTGAATTTGGATTCTTCATGATTATTTTTGAGCAAATTAGGTGCAAAATGTACGACGGCGTATTAGGGCCATTGTATATAAAACGGGGTTGGGGAGGGGGTAAAATTATGAGGAAAAAATCAGAAATTCTGAGATTAATGTCATATATCTGCGTGAAAAACTCGGATATTCTCTGATATTGTAAAGTCATAAATTAGCGACAACAATTCCACATTTTCGAGATTAAAGACGTAAATTTATGAGAAAAAACTCGGATATTCTCTGATATTGTAAAGTCGTAAATGTGCGAGAAAGAAAACTCCGAAATCCTCTGACATGTAAGTAGTAAATTTACGAGAAAAAAGTCAGATATTCTTTGAGATCAGAAAGTTGCAAATTTGCGAGAAAATGTCAGATATTCTCTGAGATTTTAAAGTCACAGAAAAGGAGGAAATCACGGAACCACAAGGCCTGTGTGAAACTTCGCCACTGGAGTTGCCACACGCTCACGGTGAAGAGGTGGAACATGGCTGAATCAGGTAAGTTTACCTGTGTTGAGATGAGATGTGTAGAGTCGGCAGGTTATGTTTCATGTCGTGTGTGTTACGGTAGATCACGTTTGTTTGGCGGAAGAAGACAATTTGGACTTTATTGCTGCAAATTTATGACTTTACAATATCAGAGAATATTTGTGGTTTTTCACGCAAATATATGACATTAATCTCAGAATTTCTGACTCTTTTTCTCGTAGTTTTACCCCCCTCCCCAACCCCGTTTTATTATTTTTTATATATATGTACAATGGCCCTAATACGCCATCGTAAAAATGAGTATATAGAAAAGTGAGATAATCTGTCATTGTGAACACACCATACAGTGCTCCAATACGAAATGTGACGTCTGTGTTTGACCCGTCCATGACGGAGCAGTGCGTTAATGTGGAAAAACTAGCCAATAATCCTACACTCTGGGTTCTTTAGGACATTTAGGAACTGCTGCTCTGTAGATCAGACCCAAAAATGGATGGAAACTGAGAATATCATCTTTTTGACATACGGTTAGAAAGGTAATGTTGTATTATATTTGTAATTTTTGAGATAAACGTCAAGTCTTTGGTCGTTGTCTGCTTGCGTTACTTGCATTAAACAAGTGGTTTCAAAGTGAGATTCAGACCGTCTGCGCTTGTGATATGAAGCAAACATCATGTATGACTTGGTGTTTGTCACTGCCGTGCAAATGCGATGCACGAATCTCCATCTGCCCTCATTAACCCGCTCGTGTGTGCATTTTGGATTCACAGATGTGGAAAATGTTTTGTTCTGGCTTTTACTCTGATACGAACTGATTTAAATCAAGCAGACGGGTGGAATGGAAGGGAAAAATTGGTTCGCAGGTGTTGTTTTTGTTATACTGTGGTAAACCTTGCTGCAAACTTCATTGTGTAAAAATGAAAAATAAATTTGATATTCATATGAAAACTCATTTTCACGTCAAAGTTTTTGTTCTGTGTTAAAAAAAAATGACAATAAAGATGATTAGGAAAATGTCAAAACAACATGACATTTGAAGGAAAACCTCCCTCAGCATCTCCTTGAGCATCTCACAACTAGCATGTAATTGCATCTTGAGAAAATACAGAAGACTTGAGAGGAACAAACAGAACATTTCATCATTTAGCATTTACTTTACCTCTCAAACAGCCTGGGAGTTGAAGTTTCCCAATGGGACTAATGCTGAAGCGCCAATATATCATTCAGGGCTCCATTGACATTTCGAACTTTTGACAGACGCAGTTGGAGCGACTCTAAGCTAAGACAAGTGAACATTTAGTGCTGTGTTGGATTGGCAACAAATAAGTAAGGATTTGAGCGACCTTAACAGGAGCCAAATTGTGATGATGGCTCACATCAACTCTACTTTTAGCAACCCACCACTAACTCACTGACTTTAGCACACAGTTAAAGGTTTTGGTATCTGTTTTTGCAGCTCTTCATGGCCTAGCTCCTTCACATATGGTAGATGCACTGAAGCCCCAACGTCTTCCTTGATCACTGAAATCCTCAGATCAGTCGCTCCAAGTTTACATCCACACACAACATCTAGAACGCAGGGTAAAGCTTCCTCTTGCGAGATTTAACCTTAGATCTTCCGCTACCCGAGCATACAAGAGCGAGTTACGTAACTCAGCGTCTCATCAAACGCGTTGTAGTAGCGCGGTACAGCGAGGCAAAGCCTCGCCTCGACGCATCGTCGTCGCCGCTCACTCACTCTGACTTGCAAATGACAGACTGCGTCCTCCCTGACTGCGATCGCACAGCTGGAGGCGTTTGACTTCACGGTCATTTCGCCGAGCATCCCTGTCGCTCAGCGCCGAGTGCCCCCGTTTAAGCCCTTACAGCCTCGCCTAAAGCCATTCGCTGGGGACGAAGTTTAAAAGAACAAGGCGAATCTGTCACCGCCACCACGGCAAGAGAGAGGCAGGCGCCTCAAAGGGGAACGGCAAATATGTAAAGAAGGCTGTCGCTGTGAAGTGGTTTAAAAGATGTAAAAATGGCTTCACTGCTGTTCACACTGCAAACCAACCGTATCAGTGCAAGCAAAACCTTTTTGGATGAGTATATCATATATTATTTTGATTATTTTGAGACGGTTATCATCAGCACTCAGCTCTTCGGTCGTGAGAATGTCCACCACATATCAATATAATGTTGAAAGTAATCAAATCGTAACCCAAACCCCCACCTCAGAATCTCTCTCCGGGGAGAGAGAAAATTCCTCACCGCAAGCGCAAACCAAAAAACACCTGTTGCTTTGTCATTGTAAACACACCACACCACACCACAGTTCACGGTGCACCACAGCCAAATGTGACCCATCCATGAAGGAGCAATGGGCAGCTGACATGAGCAGTGCGACCTTCTGATCACAGGTCGAACGCCCTAACCGTTACGCCACCAACTGTTGTATCTTGTGCGTAGGGATGGCACAGCTGGACGATGTTGGTTGGAGAAGCCAAGAGAGCGAGGCGGAATGTAAGTCTGAGTTGAGGTAGCTGGGAGCAGAGCCAGACCTCACTCTGTAAGGTTAGTTGTGTTATACGTGTAGTGTCCAGGTGTTTGCTGGTGATTCCTGCTTGGTTTTCCTTGTGTTTGGTCGAAACAGCAAGACTAGGATATGTGCTTTTCGCCAAAAAAACGAATAATACTTGTAATCACGCTTTTGAAAGCACGCCGTATGATAGTGCAGAGCGGAAAAGCCTTTTTGTTGTTTGTTGAATGCAGCCTTTTTGTTCCACATTGCGCCGACGTGCGTCCATTTAAACCTTTCCTCTGTGATGCTTTGTGTGTTTGACAAATAAGAGTGTCTTATTGCTGACTTCCAGGGGGTTCAGTCTCGGCAAACCGCAATTACAGCTGTTTCTCCTCAGCCTTCTGTAAACACTCCTCTAAAGAATAATTGCACGGCAATTTGGTCAGAGAATTTTTGCGGTGATCCCTGGGAGCATCCACTGGAAACTTGTGAGCATCGTTAAGCACTGCTTGACCCACATATCTTGCTTATGTCCTTAATGAAGGGAGGGCTAAGTGGTTTGAAGAGGGAACGATTTCTCTGGGACAAATTTCAAATTTCCCCTTTCCATAAATCTTTGCCCGGCATGGTATGGCTCATTTGACGAGAAAAGATCAACGGGCTTAGGGTCAATTTCCTCTTCAAATTGGCTTGTGCTCCAAATGCATGCATTGTACAGTTGGTACTGGGTTCTTCGTGGGACTGCGAATCCCAAAGGCTTCCTTCTTTAATTTCCCAAATGCTTCCAGGAGAATTGCAGCAGGTCCCACGGAAAACACACTACTGCTGTGGACCAAGCGTTCCCATTCACAGCTGGCTTTCATCTTATCGCATTGCAGGCAGAGATGATGTGGTGAAGGAAGTGGCATTCCGTTCATGCTCTGGGAGATTCCTGGGATGCCAGGCAGAGGCGGGTTACCCACGTCACCCCGCTGTTAACTCTTCATAAGAGGTCCAATGAGCCGCTCTTCGTCTGGTTCCTCATCCAGGACATGTTTGCCTTGGGCGACCCTACCAGAGCCAGACAACTGATCTCCTGGGATTACAGGAACACATAAACCACGATAAGGTGTCAGCTTAGAAGGGGTCTTTGAGGTCACCCTCCATGCATTATACTTGATTGTGCCGCAACACTTCTACAAGCTGAATATTCAAAAGTATAACCCAAGCACGAGTAAAAGTTCAACATTTTTGCATTCGGTTTGCATCCTGCTGCAGTCCTTGGTTCTCAAAAAAAAAAAGCAGCGGCTTGGATAATTCACTGTCACCGCGCTGCTGTTCCATCAAATGGACAAATCTGACAACGTGACTGTGCTGATGAGTTTGTGGCATTAATTAGTTTTTGGAGAAGACAGTCAGGTCCCTATCTCTCTGCGGGAACCTTTCCAGTTAATAAGCTGAAACTTGGGGGTGCGTTGGCTTGATGGAAACCTTGCCATGCAAATACCATGGACCCGACTATCTCCCAGTTGGGTGGCGAGGCCAAATTAAAGACGGCGTCTAATCAAAAAGACTAATTAGCTTTCTCATCGAAACATACCTATCCTTCATAGAAGCGACGTCCTTTTGATATTTTTGACACGACCAACGTTACAGTGGTGAGAAGAAACTGGAAAAAGCATAATAATTTATGGTTGAGAACTGCAGGAATATCTTTACCCATACCAACAGAGACAACCAAACAATTTTGCTAATGGTTGACCTTCATAAGCCATTTGGTACCTTGCTCGTGAGCACCTCAGTGGTACCATTTCCGGTCTAGGATTTGAACCAGCGACCTTTCAATCGCAGTTGCCATTATCCTACAAAATGCCCATGAACTCTGCATTTGACCCATCCGTGAAGCAGCAGTGGGCAGCCAACATGGGCAGCACCCTGGGGAGCAGTGCTTGGAGATGGTACCTTACTTATTGGTACCTTTACCAGTCTGGTATTTGATCCCGCAACCTTATGATGACAAGGCTAACTGCCTAACCGTTATGCTACCAACTGCCCTTGATCTCTGCCCGTGTGTAGACATTAGGCAGTGCTTGGGGATGGTACCTTGCTCATGAGTACCTCAGTGGTACCTTTATCCATCTGGGATTTGAACCAGTGACCTTATGATCACAGGACTAGCTCCCTAACCATTACACTACCAACTGTTCCTGACCTCTGCATTTAACCCATCTGTGAAGGAGCAGTGGGCAGTTGACTTGGGCAGTGCTTGGGGGCGGTACTTTGCTCGTGAGTACCTCAGTGGTACCTTTATCTGTCCGGGATTCGAACCGGTGACCTTGCAATCACAGGGCTAACTCCCTAACCGTTACACTACCGACTGCCCCAATTTGTTTCTGGGAGACCAGCGTTGTAATATGTAAATGTAAAATTATGGCCCATTAAGGATTAATCTCAGACAGCTGCTGTAGTTCGTTGACAAATTTCAGAAGGAGAAACTGGGATACTCACCCCACCCGATCAGGGTAAAGCCCCAGAGGTACTTTGTGTCGGAGAGGAAGGCCATGAAGATGAGGCTGTGCAAATACAAGCCCTCCACCAGGATCCAGTAGTAGTTTGTCGCCAGGAAATAGATGAAGAGTAAAACCGTCACCTTGCACCCCGTCTGCAGGCGGAAGAAAGACAAAAGACACAAGCAAATCATAAGCGAGAAAAACGAGGCGGCCGAAATTCGTCTCCCGGTGTCCGTCCAGCAGGCTTTACGAACGCAAGGGCAATGCTGGTGCCCCATTTCATTCATTTGCTTGGCAGGAGGTAGAACGGCGGTGCTATGTCTTCAAGAGAGCGAAGTGACCCTGTCAGCTTCCTCACAGTTACAGTCAGAGAGAAAATCGATTCCTAACTGCTGTTGACATTGCCTAATTTCTACTGTTGCACTGAAACGCTGCATGTTTGATAGGAAGAATAGCAAAAAGAATCACATGGGGGAGAAGACGTCTGACGCAGCAGTCGAGGCAACTTGGGGGGGAAAATAAAGGTTCTCTGTGGTGTTCTGTTGACCTGCGGCAAACGGAAAGGAAGCCACTGTTTTTTTACGCCTTCGGCTTGTCGGCATCTTTTCAGATTTCCGCGCAGTTTCTCCACGCATGCGCTTTCCTCCCCAGGCAACCGTTGTCATGGTAAACAAAACTAACACTATAGCTTAAATAGCAAATGGAAATTTAACTCCAGTAAATATCTATTCCTATCCTATTGCTGCTGCAAATGTAAATTGCATTGAAACGCTGAGATAACTGTTGATTCAGTTATCTCAGCTCGTGAGCGTCCCGAAATCTGAAACATAAACTTTATGAATATCTGACAAATATCAATAAATATCATTGACAAAAAAGTTCTGATTATCGAAGCAGCTACAAAGCTACAAACTTTCACAAACTGATATTACTGATAAAGCAGCATGCTTTTTGAGAACTATCAGAAAGAATCAGCCTGTGCAATTTCAAGTGCAATCGCGAGCACCATCTGAAGATTCATGTGACTTAATTCATTTAACAGAAGCCGCTGCCAGAGCCGGTGACACGGAATACACTTTGGAACCACATAATTGAGATAAGTTGACAAGTCATCATCATATTTAGCACTAAATATGCTATCAACCACAAACTATGCACTTTATTCAAGCAATTAGTACTGAGCGATGACAGCTCGAGGGCAGTGAACCACATCTGAAGCCCTGCTCTGAATTAAAAGAGTTCCACATGTCACAAAAAAGCGTTAGAAGGTTTTGAAAGCGGCATAAAAAATATTTCTGCCATTAATAGCCTTAATAAATGAAAGTGTGAAAGCCTTGTGCTGGATGTAATTACTTCAAGGCATTCTTTTATTTCCTCCTTACTAATATTTACACCTGACTGACTGAATAAAGACAGAGGGAGAAGATTTTTCTATTATTACAGGCGTGAGCATGGATTCTTTATGGAATTTCCACCAGAAACTCTCTCCTTTGCAGAGGACCGGCATTGTGTGTTGCTCTTTGGAGAGGCCCTTCAGCTCACTGCAGTTCTGCTTTCAAAACAGTCGAGGGAATTAAAACGCAACCTCTTCAAGACTTTACACTGGAAAAGACTATTGCCAACATTTCAAATCATAATACTCATTTCCTCTCGAGCTGGCGTGAATGAGGTGAATATTAAACTCTCAGCAAAGTAAGCATGGGGCTCAAGTCGCACTTAATATTCAAACTCAACGTCCTGAATATGCACTTGAGTTCAGGGAATATGTGGCAATAAATTTTAATTCTATACTGAGAGAATGAAGTCAACTGAGAAAATCAATCCCTTTCAGTGTTTGCAGATCTTCTCATAATTAAATCAACTAAAGGTACCAAAAGTACTAAATGGATGAATAAAGAGGTCCAACTTTTAGAAAACACAAGTTAAGACCCAAATATAGAGTTCCAACAACCCAGAGACCCAATTCAAAAGTACCAAAATCTGTGAAGGTTCTACCACAAAATTTTTTATTCCTCTAGCAGTAAACGTCTAAGCCAAAATACAAGGAGTGAGGCAAGAGTCTGAGGTGAAAAAACAGACAGAAAAATTACATAAAAAAGCAAACAGATGAAAATGACAACAATTATCAATCAAAAGAGATAGAAAACTCACGCTGGCAGAAAACACACAAACACAACATCACAACAGATCATCCTCAAACCAATCAGTTCTAAACCAACCATGATTAACATTCAGGTGATGACAATCAGCAAACTCCCACAGGTGACTCAGTGGAAGATGACTCGGGGGTAGACATGGAGTTGGAGCTCAAGATTCATAATTAAAAAATTGGTTTATTTTGAAAACATGGCTGTGTCTCGTATCCATAGAGATTTGTTGTGTCTTATTCATTGAATCCAAAGCAATAATCAATACTCATTTGCACATAAGAGGATTTTAATGAGCTCCCGATTGGGGGGGGGTGACAATGCTAATCTGGCACCTCATGAAGTATTGTTACAGTAAAACTGGATATTTTTCCACGTAGAATATTTATTATATTCTCTCAGTATTAGTTAATAGCTAAATATATTTCATTTCATGTCATCGGCATGAATCCTGCTTTACCGTTTGACTTCTTTCAATCTCTCTTAAGTCTCTCACAAAAACGAACTCAGACACATACGTATTTACATCAAATTCATCCATCTGTCCATACGAATGAGCCGCACGTCGGTTCGCCCAGCCGTACCATATCTCCTGAGTGAGTGTGCATGCGGCATATGCATGTGAAATGTGATTTTTTGCATCTATATGGATCAAGAGTCTGGAGAGATGCAAGGAAGTGAAGCGGTTTCTAAACATTTTTCTGCAACACGTGACACTCGAGTTTCAATTGCTTTCAAACTTCACTAGAATCTATTTAAAACATTGGTCATTTTTAATTTTAATTAGTGCTCTTTTAATTTTATTCACCTGACACTAATGTGATGTCCCATTAACTCCGTCACCTTATCTAAATTCCCCTCACACCGTCTTGCCACCTTCGACCGATCAATGGGCCAGAGTTTGATATTTCCGTTTTTCACTTTGGTACGCACCACTGCGCCACCCTATTCGTTTATTTATTTCAAAATCAAAATCGTGGAGAATGCTGAAATATAGTAATCCTGGCTTTGTTTGATACTGGTGAAAATGAGTGACAACACATTCATGAAAAGTCAGAACAAACCCAGTGAAACAAATGCTCAATAACACCAACCTAACGATTAGTTAGCATTAGCGGGCTAACTTGATGAGGTAAACTTGCTATATCGCTACAGTCATGTCAGCTCAAATGCACTATTACGGTGAATAAACCAGTCTGGCGGCTGGTGTTACAATTAATTAGCATTGGCGGGCTAAATTGATGAGGTAAACTTAAGATATCGCTACAGTTATGTCAGCTCAAACATACTTTTATGGTGAATAAACCAGTCTGCCGGCTGGTGTTACAATTAATTAGCGTTAGCGGACCAGCTTGATGAGGTAAATTTATTATATTGCTGCACATATGTCAGCTCAAATGCACTTTTATGGTGAATAAACCAGTCGGCCAGCTGGCATTATGATTAATTACCGTTAGCGGGCTTACTTGATGAAGTAAACTTACTCTGTGTGACTCTGCACGGCAAAACCAGTCGCTTTTGAAACAGTGGAAGGTCTATACTGTACTGTTGTGAATAAATTTCGCTGAAAAACTTACCCTTTCCATCCTATAAACGTGACTTTCTCGAGGCGAGGAATTCAATTCCAGCAGAATGTTAAAAGTTTCTGTTTTGACTGCTCTACTTCAATACTTACGCTAAATCCACGCGACCGCACCAAGCGTCTGTGAGTGCTACGTCGATAGTCAACTTCAAAAGCAGATTTCTCCGTTTCTCACTTGGCGTGACAGGAGAAACCCGAGTCCTTTGAATGTTGATATCTCAGTCATATGTCGTCCCATTCATTCCATATAGGTATCGTTTTGAAGGTTGATTTATGCACTTTCATGAAAACATAATAACTCAATTTAGAACATTTACGACAAGCGACTGCTTTTGCCATGTAGAGTCACATATTGCTGCACATACTGTATGTCAGCTCAAACGTCCTTCTACGGTGAATAAACCAGTCTGCCGGCTTGGATTAGTTAATGTGTGCTTAGTTGATTGTGACGAACTACATAATTGATGTAAATCAGAAAAAATACCAAACAAGTTAGCAGAAATGTGTTATTCCATCAACCCAGAAAAATCAGGTAACGATAGCTGATAACAACTTAACCTCATAGCTGTAAATGTAAGAGGAGGTATATAACCCAAAACCATTGTCCAGTCTGCTGTCTGGTGTCTGGTTGATTCCTTGCAGATCAATTTTTCTCCATTTTCCGACATTTTCTCCAATACACTGCCCCAATTCCTTTGTCTCCGCTCTGCTTCCATCTAGAAAACTCCTCAAAAGTGAACCAGAGGAAAACTTTTAATAATTGGCCATCCGTGTCCAGGTCTTCACCAGAAAGTTGCCAGTTTGGTACCAGACCGGCTCATACCAGCTGCACCGTAGCCTCGCCCAGAAACCTGCCACGACTTTCATGTTTACTGACAGCCGATCAAAAAGGCACAGCGCTATGCTGTAGCTCTGCCTAAAGGACCCTTCTGTCAAAAGACCTCATTCCTCTTTTTACTCCCACTTTGCTTCTGCTCTGTTTTCCCTCTCACCGAGCATCTCGTCACTCCCCAAAAATGTGGATTTTAAGGAGTTTGTCTATTATTACGTATTATAAAATCTGAACGGATCTGAAATGGGGTTTCAATCAAATTAAGATGTTAAATAAATGTGAGACTTGAGAGCTTAGAATAAAAAATGTTATTTTTGTATTTTATTTTGGAATTGGGTTAGACTAAACTGAGTTAAAAGAATTCATCATTGGCACTATGGTAGCTTCCATATTCATGAACTGGTTAATGAGAGTGTCACTACTTCCCCAAGTAAACGGCTCTTGGTGTGGCAAAGAGAGAGCTCAAATATTCACAAGTGAATACCCATTTACTCATTTTTGGCATGGTAAAATTAAACGAGTGCATTTTACAAACATTGAGGCCTTTTTTGTGGGGCTGTATCCCATTAAGTCGACTTCCACCAAAGGTTTGGCAAATGTCTAACAACCACATAGCAATTATAGTATAATAGCAGCATCGTTTGTAATTCAAATTTTTTCAGCTTCAAGCAACCATAGTTAATGATGTTGTGTTTGTCTATATCTGCTAGATCATTGAAACAGGCCGCAACCACACCGTGGTGGATCTGCCGGCAGCGAGAGGTGGTTTCCCTTTATTAATCATCTCACCATTAGCCGTCTAGATTCGGTGGGAATGACGATGAAGAAAAAGTCATAGGAAAATGATTCAAAAATAGGTTCTACTATAACAGGATAGCAGCAAATTTCCACATTTTACTGAAATGCCATCACGCAATCCTATATCACATTGTGCCTTAACTTGATATCTATTCGCAATATCTAAGCAGTAGGGAGGAATAAATCACATTTATTTCGTGGTGGTGGTGGTGGTCTTCTAGTGATTAGGATGTTCACATTTGAACCAAGAGACTGTGGTTTCAAATCCTACCTCCAGCACTCCCACCACTGGGTCCTTGAGCAAGATCCTAAACACCAAGTTGCTCCAAGTAGACTGTCCCTGAAGTTGTCCTTGTCTTAAGCTAAACAAAGGATGCAAACAAAACTTTATGATACTTTGTCCGCCTTTGCCTCAGTTTCTTCAGCCTCAGATCCAATCACAAAGGTTACCTCCGACTCCACATGTTCTACTGATGCACGTTAACAGCCAAAACAACATTTTCTTGAATATATACCTAATAAAAGAGAAATCAAATCAAAGGAAGCCAGAAGGTTGCCTTTGAAGCACCTCAACACACAGAGAGGATTCGGTTGGTGCTCAAGCCTCAAGCTAATGTCAATGGCACAAAGCAACTGCTGCCCATAGCCAATCCACCCTCACAGACTCGCCTGACTCCTCGAAGGCTGATAAGTGGAAGCTAAACCCATGAGATTGACCATACACACACTCTCTTCATATCAGCTACTGCAGATACGGTTGCTGTTAAAGTCTAGGTGTGGGCGGCAACGTGTAATCAAATCCCACCCAAAAGACATTGGGGACAATCGAGTGGAATTTTTTTTTAGCCCGATTAGGTCGGATTGCGAAGCCAGGCAGGGCTTGTGGGAGGCGAGGAAAAAAGAGGGGAAGAAAATGAAAAGAAAACAAAGAAATAAACCACAAAATAACAACGAGGTGGGGGGGCCGGGGGGTGATTTTTTTTCTGCTGAAAAAATGCACTCTGGCTCGCGGGTTGACTTGCGCTTACGGCTGACTGTAATGGTGTGTGCACGCTGTCTTTTTAGCCCTTTTATTCTGGCGTCTAGCTGAGACTGGATCCATTTTCTACACTCCAGTTTGGCAAATTGACCTAACGCAGCCCGACCTTGAGCAAACACTGAAATGTTTGTAGAAAAAGCTCGACTGGACTGACTGTAAACCCATCATCACATTCCAAGCGTAACTAACCCTGACCCTTTGAAACCGTCAACGGTGGTGGCGCATTTTTCCATTGAGGTTACCGTGAGTCCCCTGTTCACATCAGGGGTGAATGGCTATGACAAGGGTTACATAAATAGCCTTAAATAGGGATGCGGGAGTAGATTCAAGTGTTTTAAGTGAGTGATTACTTGTCATATTGAACACACCACACCCCACACCACAGGGGCAGTTGATAGTGTAACGGTTAGGGCCTTCGCCCCATGATCGGAGGGTTGCCGGTTGAAGTTCTGGACCACTAAAGGTACTACTGAGGTACTTATGAGCAAGGTACCATCCCCGACCACTACTCCCCGGGTGCTGCCCATGTTAGCTGCCCACTGCTCCTTCATGGATGGGTCAAAAGCAGAGGTCAGCACAGTGAAATCTGACCACATTCATGGGAGGTTTTTTTAGGGTAGTGACAGCGCTGGAGCTGCAGTGACAGATCACGCTAGAAACAGCAGTGAAAACCCATTCAATAGTTCAGAGAAGTGATGGGCAGAACAGTAGTTAATTATTGATATTTCCGTGCTTGATGCTTCCCTTTGCAAATCAATCAGTGTTTACATGAATATATTTCAGCAGGCAGGAAGACTGGAGCTATTTTACTTCATCCCTAAGTCAAAAGAGGGAATGCTACTGAAACTCAACTGGTGAAAAGGAGACAAAGTAGTAGGAGAGGCAAACACGAAAGGTAAAAGTTGAAAATGCAAGAAAAGAAAGCATTTTAAAGGAGCAAGGATTATCCATAAATACATTTTTTTAATGGATTAGATCTGTCTTGATGACAATGTAATATAGTAATTACACTTCATTATGAAGAGTTTATTCTTTTCAGTGCTAATAACAGCATTGATACTAGCTACTAGTTTGGTAATAAATTCAGAAGCATCACCCGTCAGATTAGACCACTTCAGTTTAATGACAGGTAGGTTTGGTTCTAGCTATTTATTTGACTACATGGACATTTAAGGCACAGTTATGATGGTTTTCTACCCAAATACACCTGACTGTGTTGGGATTATGGATTAAGAAATCACACTCTCATTTTCATTGAAAAGAAGGCACTGAGAAGCTCTGGATCAGATTTCCGCATTCTATCCTTTAGGATAAGACCATTGGTCTTCAACCTGTGATCCATGACCCCCTAGGGGGTTCGCTTAGGTCTGCAAGCGGTCTCCCAAATTATTTCAGATTTAGCCTTTTATTCAGCATTTTAAAAAAAAATCTGATAAAACAACCACTATTTTTAAAACAGAGTGGTGACTAATTGGCATTGCTGTAAAAACTATTTTCTGAAATGTGGTTAAAGTAAGTGCATCGTTCATACATCGTGCAAAAGAAAATAACCTTTATGCAACATGATATTGTATTTTTATCATCCCAAATTCCAGCACCGGGGCTCACTACACATGCATGATTTTTTTGGTGCCTCCAAAGCGCTCAAAGGCCTTAGCAAAGATGTTTGATCAAGGATAGTAGAAAACATGCCGTGACAGGCTTAAGTAACAGCCGTTTGCCAGAAGTATGGTTACTCACATACTGAGAATTGTCCACCGGTGCCACGTCCACAACGTTGGTGAAGTTGTTCATCAGCACAGCATCAAATTCCTGCAGTCCCGCGCTGGTGTGCACCACGTGGTCCTTCACGAAGATGCTGGCGGCTCGCAGCATGAAGGACACGAACAGGTGCATGTGGATGTAGTTCCTTGTGCAGTGGAGACGCCTAAAATGTGCAAATCAAGGACAATGGGGCACATTTAGATACTGTTCAATGATCTTAAAATCAGATTTGAGAAAAAATTATAAAAAAATATTGGTGAATAAGGTCCAGTTATTGCATCTCAAAGGATTGATTTATTTTGGAAGAATACAAAGTAATGTCATTTTTCAAAGCTTGTTTCACAAAAAATCTCACTTCAAGAAAGATTTTTAAAAAGGTTTTTAAAAATTTGTGTAGGGGTTAGTACCATTCCTCCTTTGGGAGACGCCAAATTGAGCTACACTAAAAGTGTGCATTTAAGAGTTAGTGTCGATGATCAATTAAGGTTTAAAAACATTTATACTTGCTTTAGGCTGCATGACTCTAAGAAATCAGACAATAGAATACTACAATGATGTTGGAACATTTTTGACACAAAAGGTCTAACGGCCTAATGGCCTTGCAGTAAAGCAGGTCATAATGAATAAGTCAAGGGCCAGTAAAAATGCAATGGAATGATTTAATAAGACCACTTTCATCCACATTATCGGCTGAGATCTGATTTCACAGGATGTAAGAACCAATTTTCTTTTCGCACCTCATTTCTCATGACTGTAGGCTACATGGGAAGAGTGGCTACTGCTAAAAATGCCATTAGCTTGCATTAAATCCGCAGGAGTCACCAAGGGAACGCTGCTAATAGAAGCTTTCTGGTTCATTCAAGTGCCAAGTCTAACACATCTGCCTTTCTCTATGATGTATGCAGTGTAGCATCAGAGTAGATGCGTTATGGATATGGAATTCTTTACGGAAGTATTAGTATTAGTCAACGGTATGTCTATGATACATATTGTGGAAAACCTTAAACAAACACCGACCTTTGTTTCTAATGGACCGCTCTTAAATCTGCTAATTTCTGCTAATTTACTTTAGGCTATCATCACAATGGGAGATGGACTGGGATGGTAGCATCAATTAGCAGAAATGATGCTACCACAACAATCCACCTCCCATTGGTGCGCCACCATTATCTCCCCGACATGAGCGTCAAGTTAATCCAGGAATCCATTAGACACAGAGGTTTGCTTCCCTTATCAAATTCAAACTCTGTCTCGCATTGCCCGTGCCAACAGAATGACAGCCTCATTACCGTCCTCGCGTAGAGTGCACCATAATTTTGTCTGGGGGATTTATACAGAAAAGCAACAGAAACGGTTGGAGAAGTCTTCTCTCTGGAAGAGGCACTTTGCATGCAAGTTGTTCTTGGCAAACAGGATGAAATATGGCTGCTTGTTTGTCTTTGTAGGAAGCAGAAGAAACTAATTGAGCCTACAGGCATAAGCCGAGCTGCATCTTCATCCACTAGAAGTAAGTGGTTGAAAGCTGAAGAAGTTTAACAATAGCGAACTGTATACAGTATGTTTGAAAATAAAGAACTGCATCAATATTTAGCGATGATGATGTTGGACTGATGTTCTTCTCCAAGGCAGCGTCAATAAAACTTGGCATCAAAGAAACCTGTTCCTCTTACACTATATTGCCAAAAGAATTGCCTTTACACACCCATGAACTCAAATCCCATTCTAAATTCACAGGCTTCAACTCTTCTGGGAAGACTATCCACAAGGTTAAGGAGTGTGTTGAATTTTTGATCATTCATCCAGAAGAGGTCAGCAGACACTGATGTTGGACGAGAAGGCCTGCCTCGCAGTCTCCACTCTAATTCACCTAAAAGGTGTTCTATCGGGTTGAGGTCAGGGCTCTATGCAGGCCAGTGAAGTTCCTCCTCCGCACCATATACGGTCATCATCCATGTCTTTATGGAGCCTGTTTTGTGCACTGGTACGGTGCAGTTATGTTGGAACAGGAAGTGGTCGTCTCCAAACTCTTCCACACAAAGTTGGGAGCATGAAATTACCCAAAATCTCTTAAGAGAACACCAAATTGGAGGGGTGTCCCAATACTTTTGCCAATATAGTGTACTTGTAAACCTAGATCAGTTAACAGCTGCTAGTCAGCAAACTTACTGTCAACTAAGCTCTATGGATCTCCATCCAGATCAAGCCGGAGTATATGACGATGTCTACATTTACATTAAGAGCATTATGCAGGGATGCGTACGCTGACTTTCTGATACAGGAACAGTCTCCCTGGAGAAACTTGGTGTTAAGGGTCTTGCTTATGCACTTAGAGGTGTTCGTGCTGGAGGCGGGCATTCTTCGTCCACTTGATTACCACCACAAGTTACATTTATGGCAAGTACATGAACAGTCTCCATGGAAGAACCTGGGGTTAGGTTAGAGCCCACTGTTATGGTCACAGGTTTCAATTCCTTAATATGGGGATGGGAGCAACTTGGGTTCAGAACTTTGTTCAGACCCAATGGTAGCAGATTTGGCAGCAGAAAAAAGTTTTGTAGACAGCAAAAGACTCAGCAGTTCGGATAGTGAGAAAAAGTCTGTTGTACCACAGAGGAGGACAACTGAGAAGATTCTTGATGCTGGTCTAAGTAGCGATGGGGGGCGCTTGGGCCAAGACCAGCAGTGCTTATGCTTAAAGTTCTGGGAGGACGGGACGTGACCCACAATTTGATTAGTACCTATAAGCGAGGAGGGAATGGTCAATTTTTAGCCTTGTAGACAAAGGTTGGTGTTTGTGATGAGTCAGAAAGTCCATCACTTCCGATCTTTCTTGTGGAGTTTTCGAGTAGATGTTTTCTATATTTGCTAGATGTACTTAACCGAGATGCATATGTCTTTGACTTTGAAGCCATTGTACTGTATCGCATTTAACAAAGGGGCAATTTGTGGCCCATTTATTCTTTCAACTACAACGGTAATTTTGCACTGCAGTCGTGATCCATCTCGTTATTCATCTGTTTTCCGCGGAATCTGGACATTGCTATGAGTGTGTCATTACTCATAAGAGCCTTTTTGCACATCTTACTCTGAGTGGCTTGAAGATGTTTACATGCTTCATTTTATTTTAGCCTTGATGTTGTGTTCTGTTGTCCCATACTGTTAATTGTGTGTTCTAAGGAGTGCTCTTAATGGAGAATGCTGGTAAAAAGGGGAAGTAACTCTTGTCAGGCAGGTTTGATGGGAATGCCAGGTCCGAACTGAAAGCCTGCTTTCTGCTTAATGACGTTTCCTCATCCTCAAATGGCAACGCGAAACAGTGCAGTACTCTAAAACTCAACACGGAGCTTTTTGGGAAAAGCATTGAGTGCTCTCACTCTCACATTTTCAGAACCCTTGTCCTAAATGGTGTGAGCACTTGGTGTTTCGTCTGTGAGCGGAATAAAAACAACATTGCATAGTTTTGTCCCCGGATATAAAGTTTCCTAGTGGTATCCAAAGTTCCCAAATGTGCCAAGAATAAACCACTCTTTGACTACCATTTAAACTTGACATTTATCAGACGCTAGAGCAGAGAGAGACATTATAGACTAATTACATGGACAGTCTCTTTGCAGAAAACTGGTCCACCATAAATGGTGTTTTTGATCACCAGCCCACGTTACAGTCAGCACTGTCTCCTTCACCATTTTGACTGGTCAGCTAATAGCCAGTGACAATGCAAGATCCACTCTTCATCAAATGTTGAGCCTTCTGGAGCTAAAAGAACATCTCTAGAAATGAGATGGACTTTGTGAACATGCTGTGATTCATCTTCAAACAAGACACTGGAGTGTAATTGTTTAGTCCTACAGCGTATAGTGCATGTTTGAATAATGGGTTCCAGGCACTAATATGCGGTTTTGAATAAAGCTACCACTTTAGGACTTTAAAAATCAACTCCAAAATCCATTTTAGCTAAATGAAAACATTGCTTGCTCATAGTGATCAGCGCTGTTCTTTTGTTACGGCGGCATGAAGAGGATGTAACTTGACGTCAGAGATATTGGCTGAACATCCGAGGGATTCACGCCTTGCACTTTAGATGAGGGTGAGAGCATTTCAAATGCATCTCATCTGTTTCCTGTAGCTGAAATGTAATGAAATAGGTTTGTGATATACTGAATGATATATTTTGTTATTTTTCCTTCAGAATTCCGACCTTGTAGCTGGGCTTTGTTGATGTCCATTTGGCTCAACTGAACACAAAAGCCACACCACATAGGCAAGAGTCATAACACGAATGCAAAAACCACAATGAAGTGACTAGATGTCCTTCTATATTATCTGCCCAGGTTTCCGGTGGATGTTTATTGCTGTCAAACAGACGGAAGTTTTTGAAGACGTTCGAGAAGTAAGCAAATGATTTTTGCTAAAAAGCCGCGAACACTAAAAGTCCCCCAGAAACCTGGACCGATAATAAGAACAGACCTCCGCTCACTTCAACTGCAGATTTTGCATTTGTGTTGTGGATTTTGCATTTCCATTGTTATCACATTTTTATTGTTTTCTTTATTGTAACATTTGCATATGTCTTTTGGCTTTTGAATTTGCATTGTGGCTTTTGCCTTTGTCTTGTGGCTTCTGCTGTGGCTTTAGCATTCGCGTTGTGTCTTTGTCTTGTGGCTTCCGATGTGGCTTCTGCATTCGTGTCGTGGCTTCTATATTCGCATTGTGGCTTTTGAATTTCCGTTGTGGCTTTTGCATTTGTCTTGTGGCATCTGCACTCACATTGTGGCTTTTGTCTTTGTCTTGTGGCTTCCGTTGTGGCTTCTGCATTCACGTTGTGGCTTTTGAATTTCCAGTGTGGCTTTTGCATTTGTCTTGTGGCTTCTGTTGTGGCTTCTGCATTTCCGTTGTGGCTTTGTCTTTGTCTTGTGGCTTCAATTGTGGCTTCTGCATTCATGTCGTGGCTTTGGCATTGTGATTTTTGCATTTCTGTTGTGGCTTTGCCTTTGTCTTATGGCTTTTGCATTCAGGTTGAGGCTTTACAGTAGATTGTGGCTTTTGCCTTCTGTTCAGCCATCTGGGCCAACTAGACTGAAGTCCATCTGGAAGAAAGTCCCATTTTTGTTAGTCCTCCACTAGAACTTCATCAGTGTTCAGTTGTTAACCCAGCAGTGATACTGACTTCCAACAGTGCTGCTGTATCTTAAGCACATACTACCATCTCACCACAACCTCAAGCTTCTGAACTGGACTCCTGTGGTCAGAATCATGCTAGCAGTGAATATGGAAGAGGGAAGCCCACAGATTTATTTTTTAGTCAGTACTAAAGTACAATAAGAGCCTCCAGGCTGCCCTTGGCAGTAGTTAGGTTGCTTTTTTCTTTGCTTTCATTCAGGCTCTTTGTTCTTCCTTTTTTATTTTCTGAAACTGCAGAATAACAGTTTAGAGATTGCAACAAAAAAACACCAGCTTGCAAAACCAAACTCCTCTGCGCTAGTTGTGTTTTATGCTCGACTCTTTTCATCGGCTCCTTGAGTGCACTCGGGCTTGTGTACTTCAGTTTTCCCTTTCTTGCATTTTCATGTGTTTTTGCAGTCGTCTGGCGGGACTCGCGCCCTTTAATTTTGTTTGCGCTCAGCTTTCACACAATGGTCTCCATCACAAGGCTGCGCTCCCGAGATCTGAGTCCCCTAATGAGCAAGTCGAGGGCATCGCTTGGGAGGAATAACAACCTACAAGAATACGAGAGGAGCCAAGAGGCTTGAAAGGAGACGTGGTTTTAAAAGTGGATCCCTTTCTCCCCTAAAAGCAATGGAGAGTGAATTTTGAAAACAGGAAATACTCAGAGGGGAGAAATCCCATAAAGGATGCGGCACCTAAAGATGCGGAAGTCACTCACCTTTTTTGAAAAATAATTCAGATCTTCATAGGTTATGCCAAATTGTAAGTCATTGTAAGTTTTAAATTATACATAAATAAGTGGGTACAGTGCCCTTTTAAAGGTGGATAAAATGCTGAAAAAATGCTAACTTTTTGCATCATGTTTCCATTAATCTACATTTAGGACGGCAATGGCACACTTACATTGCAGAGAGCATTAACCCTAAACCAAATATTTAAAATCCAAGAGCATTTTTGCAATATTTGAATAATATTTGATAATGTGTGTGTGTGTGTGTATAGTAAAAGTTCATTATTTCATCAAGGGTTGCCCAGGAACTACTGCAAGTGTGTAAATCAGTATTTGGCAGATTAAAGTTGAACAGTTTGTCCACCTTCTGCGAGTCAAATCCTAATTAATTAATTAATTATCCTCCAGTATGTAAGTGTGTGTTACTTTTTGTTCCTTCTTTCACTTTGGGTTGACATTAATTTTGCATTATTGTTGTAATATCAATTAAAATTAAACGATTGTTAATGACCACTCCTGCAAATTGGCATTCTAGAATGCTAGAGAAAAAGAGGGAGAAAGAGAAAGAGAGAGAGTCTAACCTAAAATATCCGATGATGAGGATTGCAACCAGCAGGGACCCGAAGGACACGGCGTATCCCACGGTGTACATGATGTAAAGCCTCTCGAAGAAAACTTGCTGCGAATACGAAAAAAGCAGGCTGGTTTTAATGGAGCTTTAGCTGCACCACGACCCTGAATTTTGCAGGGATTACGGCTTACTCTCTGTCTGTTGGGTCCGGGGGACTTTATGCACTCCGAGTAGTTGGCCCATGTGTTATTCAAACCCTCACCGAGTACCCATGAGCTGTTGGCGCTACATTTCCTGTAGGCAAAACCTGAGAAATAAGCCCAGATTAAATCACAGCTAAATCCCAAATTTAATCTCGATACAGTGTTACATCGAATCAACGGAAGTCCGCCACTGTAAGGTCTCAACCTGAATCCAGACGGGTTTCCTTGCTCTGCCTTTACGCCTAACGACCGCTGCATTGTGTTTTTGTTTTTTTCTCTTAACCCTGATGTGGACTTGTTTGCTCAGCGGACTGTCTTAACTGGATTTGACTTTTGCTCGTTCTACGATGCCGAATTTTGCAAAACTACTTCAACGGATAAACACTAAGGTAAAAGTACTCTGCGTTCCTAGTAAATGTTACAGCCACTACATATTGTAGCGCTAAATATATGTCAAGTATAGCCTTTATATCGCCCCCTTGTGGTCTCCCAAAGCTAATAATCCAAAACATATTAATGATACAAGCTGAACGAACTGGAAAAAATGTTAACATATGAATAAAATCTCATTTCCTGTCAATTTCTTTTTGTAGACCAAATGATTATGATCATAAGTCTCAGGGTTGTCTAGACAACCAGCTGACCATATTTATATGTATGTAGGTTAATGAGGCATGGATGAGGAACGCGAGATATAGAGATTTTTTATTACTGATTCATCCTAAATTGTGACCAACGTACAGCCAATTTGTTTCATCTTTTCACATTTTTTTACCTGCATGGTTGAAGTCGTAGATGTATCTGGGACAGGGCACTTTGGTCAGCGTTCCAGGATATCCTTGCGGCCAGCAGATCAGACCGTCCCATTCTGGAGAACACGCGTCCACTTTGTGTCCAAAATAGAAGAAAAGATAATAACATAATTAGTAGGACCACAATTAAATTTTTGGTCATAACAACTCTTTATATTTATACCCCTAATAGTTAGAGCTTCTGTTGGGTCTTAAACACGACCACTCATTTTCTGGATTTTTTGGTAAAATCAGTTCACTAAAGTCACTCGAGATAATTAGATGTGGTGTTAAATGTGTTTACTTCCAAAAGGCAATCTACAATAGAGGGGTGCGTTTCCCAAAGGAATTAGCAACTAATACAGTGTACATTAGCAACTAACAGTGCACATTAGCAACTAATATTAGCAGCTAACATAGTGTACATTAGCAACTAACAGTGTACATTAGCAACTAATATTAGCAGCTAACATAGTGTATATTAGCAACTAACACAGTGTACATTAGCAGCTAACATAGTGTACATTAGCAACTAACATAGTGTACGTTACCAGTTAACATAGTATACATTAGCAACTAACAATGTACATTACCAACTAACATTAGCAGCTAACATAGTGTACATTAGCAACTAACATAGTGTACATTAGCAGCTAACATAGTGTACATTAGCAACTAGCATAGTGTACATTAGCAACAAACACAGTGTACATTACCAACTAACAGTTTACATTAGCAACTAATATTAGCAACTAACAGTGTACATTAGCAACTAATATTAGCAACTAACACAGTGTACATTAGCAACTAACATAGTGTACATTAGCAAGTAACAGTGTACATTAGCAACTAATATTAGCAACTAACATAGTGTACATTAGCAAGTAACAGTGTACATTAGCAACTAATATAAGCAACTAACATAGTGTACGTTAGCAAATATCATAGTGTACATTAGCAACTAACATAGTGTACGTTAGCAACATAGTGTACATTAGCAACTAGCATAGTGTACATTAGCAAGTAACAGTGTACATTAGCAACTAATATTAGCAACTAACATAGTGTACATTAGCAACTAATATAAGCAACTAACATAGTGTACGTTAGCAAATATCATACTGTCCATTAGCAACTAACATAGTGTACGTTAGCAACATAGTGTACATTAGCAACTAACATAGTGTACATTAGCAACTAACATAGTATATGTTAGCAAATAACAGTGCACATAAGCAACAAACATAGTGTTGCTAATGCAGTTAGCAATAAGTTAGCAACTTTGCTTTTGGGAAAGGCACCCGAGGTTAGTTTTATCAGAAAGGATCACGAGGGAACACATCAATCAGCCGTGTAAGCAGCTATCACATCTCACGTCTTTTATCATACATCATTTTTAAACATTTTCCTCATTACTGCACTCCACTTCATCTTCCTGTCACATCTGTAGATATTCACTACCGTTTGCGTCCGTTACAGCGCTTGCTTTTGGCCTTCCTATCGTTGATGCTGATGACAGATTTTGCATCATGCGGTGAAGCTGCTGTCTCCTCTGGCACCGGGACGGCTTTTGCTTTATTTTCTTCATGACAATCTATTTCAAGTGATTGATTCCACCGTGCCTGGATTTCCTGCTATGTCCCCTAATTTGAATTTCCTTTTGTTTGCCAGCTCATTTCCCGCCTTTTCTGCTACAGATTGGATTTAGTGTTGATTTATGCGTTCCTATTTGAATTAGTTAATGATTGTGGGGCATCCAAATGCAAGCAAGAAAAGCAGACACTGAATGATGTTAAAAATGTGTCCACTGTATCGTCAAAAATATTCCATCATAGATATATAGGCTTCTTGGACTTCCAAATCCAATACCATTGGGCTTAATATGGAGTTG
Source organism: Distichodus sexfasciatus (assembly GCA_032718565.1). NCBI lineage: Eukaryota > Metazoa > Chordata > Actinopteri > Characiformes > Distichodontidae > Distichodus > Distichodus sexfasciatus. The sequence goes on along the minus strand of JAVGVS010000503.1, from coordinate 124,891 downwards.
GCTTCCATTCATAGCTCAGAGTGTTTCTGATGGGATTTGTTCCAATTTTTGTCCATTAAGCTGAAAGAGCACTACTGAGGCCAGACACTGATGGACCAGAAGACTTGCAATTGACTGGTCACTTTGTCCCAAACATGGTCAGAAAAGTTGGGGTCAGGCCACTTGAGTTTCACCACTCCAATCTTCATGGACGTGACTTTCTGCCCAGGGCTAAAGCTGTGCTGGAAAACAGGAAAGAGCTTTTGCGCAGTTGTTCAAAACATTTTTGGATGCTGCAACTTGATGGTTTGAACTATTGTGGCATTATTTTTGGGAAAGCTTGTTTCAGATTTAACAAATATCAACTCCCGACACAATGGGGTAGTAATGGAGTTCGGCCCGTGATCGGAAGGTCGCTGGTTCGAATCCCAGACCAGTAAAGGTATGGCTGAGGTAGTCGTGAGTAAGGTACCATCTGTACCCACTCCTTCACAGATGGGTGAAAAGCAGAGGTCACATTTTGTTGTGGTGCAGTGTGTCACTACACTTAATTGCCAGCTGCACAGTTGGTACTTAAGGTCATGTAGCACAAGTAATAAAACTTGAACCAATTAACCAACTTTTTAAAACATTGGAGATAACAGAATCTTCGTAAAACCTCAGTAAAAGTGGGTTTTAAGAAAAATTTTATAAGAATGGTTGGTAAAAGAGGCCCACTGACATCATGCTTCCTTCCTTAAAGCCCGAAATATACCAAGAATTGCTTTTTTTGTCTCAAATAAATGTCTTGATGTTGATTTTTGAGATCTGTAGATCTTCCAAGTAAATGCTGCAGTCTTCTTACAGCACTGTCAGTGGTGATTTTAGGCTACTTTCACTCAGCACCCCTTAAAATAATTATGATTTCGCCAAAAGTGCTTTTTAGAGAAAAATGCATCTCGTGGTCGTTGTTCTCAACAGCAAAATGTAAAGGTGTGGATAATGGAGTTATTAACACAACATAACATTAAAATACAGGTGAAAATAGTTGTGGTTCCTGTGGACAATTATAAAAACAAGTCCATTTTTGTGCCCAACTGGCCAACGTTACAGTAGCTTTATCATACCTAGCCCACTGACCAAATTTTAAGAACGTATCTTGCTAATAGCCTTTATGGTAAGCCTATTGACTAGCCACTTTTTGTTCGAAAATGTAAGCTGTTTCTAAAAAATCTTAAATCTGGACTAAACATGGCAACCCCAAGCCAAGAGCCTCTAAAGGTCAGGTCCTAGAATCACCCCTGAGGACAGTCATCTCCAATCAGTAAAAACGAAAAGTTCTCAGATATTTTTCATCATTTTGAAGTGACACCGTAATTACAAATAAGGATTATCTCTGTCTTATTGTCAGGGCCACTTGCTTACATGTTGATCCTACACATATTCCCTCGTCTAATTAGGAGAGATTTAAAAAACAATGTGTAAATCCTTGAGGGAAGCTATTGTACATATTTTAATAGCTAGATGAATACTAATAAAGACGTTTTGCCATTTATTAGCCATTTTGCATTAGAGAAGAAGGAGCACTTCCTCTGTCGTAGAGGACAAATGTTCACTCATTTATTACATTATTACATATTTACTTAACTTATCTGACCTCCATTTCCAAATGTCAGGGACAATCTCCCTGAGAGCAACCTGCGGTTTGAGGGTCTGGCTCAGGGACCCAATGATGGTAGTGCTGGAGGTAGGATTCGAACCCTCAACCAAGAGGCAAGTGTCCTAACCGCTAGACCACCACCACCACAAACTTCAAAATATCACCCAACATGGTCCAAAACTGTGATGTTATGGACTGTCAAGTTGGGTTTTGCCTAATATATTATCTAGTTCCCTGATAGTGTTGTTATTCTGAGTTATGGAACATTACCTATCGCTGGTTATTAACTCGGACATCTTTCTTTGCAGCAAAGATCTAAAAACAATACGTGATTCCACAAGGAAATCAATGAGCCTTATACTGCAGGGGTAAGAATATTGCATTTGACTGGCTGCTTGCTCCCAGCCAAGCGAGGATCAATTACAAATCTCCTGTCTACACCTTCCAAACTGCAAAGATCTCATCCCCGAACCTCGGCTCAGGAACGGAGCCCACCACGGACACTCAGATCTTTGGGCTGGAGCGAGTTGGCAGCCCCTGTTTTTATCAGAACAAAGCGTCTGTGTAAGGCATCTGCAGCCCTTGGGGCTGAAACAAGTCGTTCTCTGCCAAGCTGACAGCCTGATTTGTACTCCAACAGTAGAGTGTAAAACTTAGCAAAAAGACTCAAAATGACAACGCTAAACTGAGCTTAGGTTGAACAAAATGGCTAAAGCTTATTTAGCGATAAAATGATGCTAACATAAGAAATTGTGTTCTCGTTACTAATGCATACGGAATTCTAGAGCAGTTACAAAATATTACACAATATTAACATTACAAATATTAAATATTACATGATTTTCATCAGGTTTCAGATGTTTTGTTCTAATCAGTGAAGCAGCGTCCCGTCACTTCCTGTTTACACCATCTGTTTCATACGCAATGGCCGACCTCGTCTATGTGTCAAGATTCAAGATTCTTTATTTGTCACATGCCGTGAAATGTATCCCAAACCGCTCCTGACTGCCATTGGGCATAATTAAAAATTGAAAATATAAAATACAATTTAAATTTAAATTTAAAATAAAGTCACAGTACAAGCTGGAATGAAAAGGAGACAAGGGAAAGGTACAAATAAATAAATAACTGTTCTTATATACATGAAGACAGATGCAGTGTGACTATTTAAAGCGACTGTTCAAAGTGCCGAGTGCAACTGCACAGCAGTGAACAATGTAGTAATTAGCAAACGGAGGAGGATGTAATATTGGACAGAGAAAAATGGCAGACGGTATAAATGATCATGAACAATATGATGAGAGACAGTATGGAATGGCAAAGAAAACGGATGGCCTGAGGATAGAAACTCCTCCTGAGTCTCTCTGTTTTGGCCATGATGGTGCGGAACCTTCTGCCTGATTGCAGAAGATGAAAAAGTCTGTTTCCGGGGTGAGACAAGTCTTTTATAATCCTGATTGCCCTGGTCCTACATCTCTTTATGTAAATGTCCTGCAGAGAAGGGAGAGCTGCCGTGCAGCAGTGCTCTGCTGCCCGGATCACTCTCTGGAGGGCTTTCTGGTCCTGAACACAGCAGCTCCCGTACCAGGACAAGATGTTCTGTGTGATGATGCTCTCCACAGCACCAGAATAGAAAGCTTTCAGAATGTAGGGGGAAACCCCAAACCTCCTCAGCCGTCTGAGGTGGTACAGACGCTGCTTTGCCTTCTTGACTTGCGTGCAATGTGATGTCATCTAGAAAGACTGATGAGATGCATCGTGATACAGTGAGATATTCTATCGAAACAAATCGTTGACATAATCATCGTGTCACTCACACTGCCTGCGGCGATCGACAATAGGACCCGGAAGTGGTCGGTCGTGGTTCAGGAAGTATAAAAGGACGCATTTTCTCGTGGCGCATCGCTCTGTCATTGAGTCTACCAGCCCACCTTCTGACTCTGCTCGGCTTCAATCGTGAGTACTCCGTTTATTTGGTTAATCTCCCCGATAGAGTGTGTGTCTTTTAGAACACGGGTTCTTGTGGGAATCCTTGCTCTGCGCGTCAGAGAGTTCTTATATCAACTCGCGTGGAAATCCTGCCTACTCGCGCTGTCAGCCGTGTTTGGGTTAACCACCACGCTACATGGGCTAACAGCTAACGTGTAGTAGTCCATTATATCCTAACCAGATTACTGGCAGACTGTGAGCGTTTGACATTCGGTTCACATCCTAACCAGACCCCTGACAGATCGTAATCGATTCGAATCGTGAGAGCAGTCAAACAGTCAAACAGCTCCTTGCTACAAATTTAGCATTAATTTAATTTGAATTTTTTTTTGGGGGGGGGGATGTTACAGTTTTCTTCATCAAGTCTTGCGTTTCTAATAATAACCATCATCACATGTTTCTCATCTGGCTTATTATTCAAGAGCGGAGCCTCGTGCTAATAGAAATGTATGCATTTCTAGGAAACTATCTTCTGCTCTGAAAAGATTTGACACATTTGGAAAATTGTACATTTGCTCATCACGGTGACTTGCCATTTCAATAAAAGCTGCTTGTCTTGTTAGCTGAATGTCAGTAACTCGAGCGTGAAACAATTTTAGCTGTCAATTCCAGCACATCTAGAACAGATGTGGGACATTTCAGCGTTACCATCTTTCCCTGTTGATTCCAATATATATGTATATAGACAACTCATAAATATTGATGGATATAATCTGCACATTGTTAGACAAGTAAACACTCATAAAGTTGTTCTTTTTCAAAGTTACACCTAGTTTCCGCACTTCGTTCCCATATTTCTGTGTTTGCGTGTATCTTTGTGTCGTCTTTTGTAGCCGTGTCTCTTTGTGTTTGCTTTGTTTTGATTCAATTTTTACGTTTATGTTAAACCTCGTTCCCGTTCCCATCCTCCCCAAACATTCACCACTTCTAATCCAGGCCTCCGATACGGCCCGACCATCAGATTTATATGAATTCACCCTCGTGTCATTGATTTTTTTTACACTCGTTTGCTAATGTTTGGGAATTACTCTGCGGCTTCAACGCGGTGCGTGACTCTGTTTCAAAAGTGGCGACTGGGTACGGCGCAATTTCACAGCTAAAAATCATCAGCAGATGAGTGTCAGGGGGCATCTCGACAGTGGGGCATCTGTGGATCACGAGCAGGTGAGCAGATCTGATTTGAGGTCGGCCGGGTCGGTTGATTACGGGCCTGTAATCACGGAGTCCGCAACGTGGTGAGTCATTCAACACGTTCTGCTTTTCCCCCAGATAGAAATGATCAAGCGTTTCATTAGCGCAGACGAAAATAGAGATGCAAGGATTGTTTAGCCAAACAAATTGAGAAATGCTGAAGGCTGGATGCAGATTTAAGATCCTTACGCTACGCTCACTCTTACCACGCAAACGCTGCCGGTGATGTGAGATCTGATAAAAATGCTGGAACTGCCATAAAAAGTTCTGGGGCTAAAATTAATATGTTAATGAATAACTATCACATCTATGTATTAGCTCTTATCTCAGATTATCTCAACAAATTAATTTACTCCAACTATGCAAAGTTTGTGCCATGCTAATTTATGGATATTTTTGTTACCATGTTATTTTTTATGGCCATGCCGTAATAAAAAAATATATATATGGCTATCACGTAATAACGTGTTAAATCTCACATTAAAACGTATTAAATATCACGTTAGAACGTTATTGAACATGTAATAATTTTCACGTTCTAACATGATATTTAATACGTTCTAACATGATAATTTTCACTTTCTAACGTGATATTTAATATGTTCTAATGTGATATTTAATATGTTCTAACGTGATATTTAATACGTTCTAACATGATATTTAATATGTTCTAATGTGATATTTAATACGTTCTAACATGATATTTTAATATGTTCTAATGTGATATTTAATACGTTCTAACGTGATAATTTTCACGTTCTAACATGATATTTAATATGTTCTAATGTGATATTTAATACGTTCTAACGTGATATTTAATACGTTCTAACGTGATATTTAATACGTTCTAACATGATATTTAATACGTTCTAACGCGATATTTAATATGTTCTAATGTGATATTTAATACGTTCCTAGCGATAATTTTCACGTTCTAACATGATATTTAAAACGTTCTAACGTGATATTTAATACGTTCTAACGTGATAATTTTCACTTTCTAACGTGATAGTTAATATGTTCTAATGTGATATTTAATATGTTCGAATGTGATATTTAATACGTTCTAATGTGATATTTAATACGTTCTAATGTGATAATTTTCACGTTCTTACATGATATTTAAAATGTTCTAACGTGATATTTATACGTTCTAACGTGATATTTATACGTTCTAATGTGATGTATACGTTCTAGCGTGATAATTTTTTACGTTCTAACGCCCGAAGATTTTTATCGTTCCTAGCATTGATAATTTTCGCGTTCTAACATGATATTTAATATGTTCTAGCGTAATATTTATCGTTCTAATGTGATATTTATCGTTCTAGCATTGATAATTTTTTCCCGTTCTAACATGATATTTAATACGTTCTAGCAGTAATTTTTCACTTTCCTAGCAGTATTGATATTTAATGCGTTTTAAACATGATATTGCTGCGTTATTACGCAGTAGCCATATCTGCTTGATAGCTTCTGTAATTTTGAATCTATTTATCACTTAATCTTTTTCCTAAATAATGTAAATAACTACAGATTTGATCAGACGAGAATCTCCCTCCCCCGATAGACGTACACAGTCCACTTCCAGGACTGGGTCTTGGTCACCTGAGATTTAAGTAGCCACGCTACTGTCTTTTCAGTATAAATAACTCCGTTTCCCATGGTTCCTTGCTAAATATTCCCAAGCGTTCCCTTGTTTTATCTTCCCGCGCCCGTCAACGAATAAAGTCTGAGGTAAAAGTTACTAGGGAACGTTACAAATCCATAAAATTTCCATAAAATCCATAATTTTTCCTTTGGTTTTCTATTGAGTTCTGGTTAAGAATCATCCCAATTTTACCACATAATTATTAATTAGCAAATTATACTTCTGTGGAATGATTATATAGTCATAATATAGCCATGACTTGAATAATATGCTATAATGAGCACAACAACATTTTTAAGTATTTAATAGATAAATAACAAGCATTGGACCAGACTATTTAAAGTCCTAACCCATAATTTTAGTATTGGATAAATAAATATATATATATATGTATATATACGTATGTGTGTGTATATATATATATAAAATTTATTTGTTATTTATCAACACTAAAATTATGAACTATATTATATAATATTACATAAATAGGTTTTGTTGAGTCTATTATCAATTCTACTTCCATTTTTATTCCATTTTTAGTTAACAAATTCTAATCATATCTTCTTATATTACATATAATTTATATTTATGAAGTCAATATTATGCTAAGAAATTAGAGGCCAATAACAGGAAATCCAACTAAACTGGGAACATAATTGCCTCTTACATAAATGATATACTTTGCTATATTAAGCAGGTAATTACTTTAATAAATAAATCATTTCATTTCAGGACGAAGCCATAATAATTGATAATAAGTTATTAGCCACAAATATGAAGTGGTTAAAGTAGCTCAGACCAAATGTTCATTTTTAGAGCTCCTTTTTATCACCCACATTTTTTCTCTTCTCATGTGATGAGTCAGGGAGGGAGGACGCTGAGAAATGGTTGGCATGCTGGATTATTTTTCTCTTACCTCGCGGAGTCGTGGGCGAGGTGTCTGGAAGGCACTGCAGTTTGACATCCAGCAGCATCTGCACCTGCTCCTCCGCTGTGATCTCTCCATCCGATCCTGCCTGCGAGAAAAACACACGCCAACCGGGATCACAGCTTAGGGCTGGGGAATTAAGCGAAATTAAACAAACTACGACATTCAGAACCTCTAATAAAGCGTCATCTTGCGTAGTTGATAATGTGGAAGTTTTGCCGTATTTGAAATATGAAAATTCTTGGGAAATTCTGTTAATATACTGTATGTTTAAAGAATTTTGTTAATACTCCCCCAGTGTGTGTTCATGCATGCGAAAGCGTGCAGCTGCTACCGGCGGGAGACATACTTGATTTTTTGGAAGATGCTTTTTACACTAAAATTGAGCTTTGAAACTCCTAAAAAACACATGCATTTTCACAGAAACAAATCCTCTCCCCTTAATACGGACGAGCATATTTCAGCTGATAAACAACAACAACCAGCGTTCTACTCACAATTTAGCCTTTTACTTGATATTTTCAGTGTTTTTTTTGGACACACGTCCATCGCATTATTGTGCTGGCGTGTAGCTCCAGAGTCCGCGTCTGCGCGAGGATTATAGAATGTAGTTCGCTCCAGAAAAGGCAAATATGTGACCCGCCTGTAAAAGCCGAAGCTAAAATGGCAAATCTAAATATGAAATAAAGAAGCGTCAAAGTAGTCTGTGAGAAAAAAATGTCAACAATATGCCATAAGAGTTTATTGCAGTAAATGATAGATTATGTACTGAGGTTCGGATGTAATGTTTGAAATGTAATTTCTAACAGGATAAATAGTGAAATTGGTGATTTTATTCACCTTACGTTTCCATTTTTCACGGAGAAAATGCGGAGTTAACCGTAAACATTGCTTTTCTAACGTCTTTGGGATTGCTTTATATTGCAAAAACAACTGGTGATTTTGAGTGTTGTCGGTTTGTTCTGTTCTATCATTATAAAAGTGCATACAGACATTAAGATCAATGTGTATCGCGGCAGTCCGTCAGGTAAAGAGGAGGTAGAAAAGTGCGACTTTAGCTACAGGTTATCATAAAACGGGGTCATATATCGTATTGCAATACTCTTCAAAAAATATCGCGATGATATTTTAAGCCATTTCACAGTCCCCACCTCATTGGGACCTTTAGATCCGGCGACCTGCGAACTCTAACCGTTCTAGCTACTTTAAATGAAAAAAAAAATCGCCCGATTCCTGGAGACGTCCTTCCTTTTCTTGATCAAAGTTGTTGCAGCTTTTCTCTGAAGTGTCTCACCTCAAGGATTAAAAAAAAAAGTCAGGTTAAATTAAACGCTCCATCATTTTATTTGATCTGTTTAAAAATGCGCGGCAAACTAGCCCGGGCACTTAGGGCTGGTGTTGGAACTAGCACATAGGCACCTGCTACAACACTCTCACCAATTATCCCCCACCACCACCTGCGCTTTCTGATAAATCCCATTACACTAACCACGCCGTCTGGATTTAAGTGGACCTGAGAAAAAGTTCAGCGCTTTTGATTCCCCAAGAATTGATGCCTTTCCAGTTTTTCATCAGGAGAAAAGTAGTACATTTCAGCCTTTCACTCTTTACTGTCATAAATTGATAAATTGATGGTGTCTTTCCGTGCAGGGGTGACACTTCATTTTCAAAAGCGTCACCCAAGCGTTTTTTCGTCCTGAGGCCAGGGACAAAATGGTGTGTGAGCTGCAGGACATTTTTTGGCAGCTCAAGAAATCCACATCTGACTTGGCTGGAAAATAATGGTGTGCCTCGTAAATCTGACGCACGATGCCAAATCCATATTTTTTTGGGGGAGTAAACAAAATTAACAAAAATACACTTTTATGTGAAATTATTCCAGTTATTTAAGGTTTTTACAGCCGCTGTTCAATATATACAACTGCCTTATTTATTGTTGTTTTTGTTGATATGTCTCTTACTTGTATCCCAGTTTGTCTTGTGTCTTGTTATTTGTCTTTTTATAGAATGTCTATTTAATTTAATTAAAATTTTGTAATCTAGCTTAAACTTTCTAGTTCTAATTGGAGGGTACGCACACCAGTGAGCGAGAAATGGCCTTCGGTTCTCATGTATGTCTTACACATGGAATGTGAACTGACAATAAAAAAATCTTTGAATCTTTGAAGAACATACACTCTGAAAGTCAGGAATACTGTATATACACTTATAAGCAATAATATGCGATATTTCAGACAAAGAAATGATCCTCAGCGATTTTTGGAAGATTTTCACGATAATTATATCATTGACGATTAGAGGGTGCACGGTATAAACTGATTTATAAGGTGTGAAATTTGGTAACGATGGAGATTTTGATCATACGACATACCGCTGAAATTTCCGCTCCTCACCCGAGAAAATGACGTAATCAAGTCGCATCAAATGCGTAAAAACCACACCATGAGGCATTTGTTTTTTGGAAAATGGAGAGAGAGGGTGTACGGAAGAGCAGCTCATTAAGAAGACCAGTGCAAGGTCCATAATCTGGACATGGTTTGGATTTAGGGTCTCGGATACTGAGCAGAAAAACACAATCTGCAAAATAGGCCGGAGTAATTGCATAGAGAGTAACCACAGTAATCCTGTTCTACCATCTTAAAAGCAAACAAGCTGGTACAGATATGAGAGAAGCCAAAGGCAGCCTTTCTGAAACGCCAAGTCAGTCTCAGAGCACAGGTGATAAAAAAATTGTCCAGCAGACCTCCACCACCCAAAGCAGTTTCCCAAGGCTCTCCGTTTTGACAAAAAAAAGAGTCCAGCGGTGGGCCGGAAATTACAGTTAATTTTTCAAAAGGTAACAAGCCTGGCAAGAAATTCCTTGCCTCCTGCAACAAATTGCCCGTCCAGAAGGGCATTTTAGAACTGGTAGCAGCGTTGTAACATGCCACAGTGGAATCTGCACACCAAAGCCAGAGACTGTGGACAGGCTTGTGTTCCTGGCAAAAAGTCTGCCATAAACTGGCATAAAACTAATGTTAAAACTAAAAAAAGTGTTCTTTTTTGCACTTCATATAATCTGTTGGCCTTTGTTTACAGAAAGAAAGTTATTGAACTTTAGAACTTTTTTTTTTAGCACAGAGTGCATAACAATGTAGCCCTTTAAATTGTTTTTTCATATTTTTTATTTAATAAAAATTAAATATTCAGGTTCACAACTACTTTGAAATGTCTTAACAGTTTATTATATGACTTCCTGTTGGAATGCCTTTGCTATGGACATATGTTACCCTTTCAAAAACAGTTATATTGAAATGTACAGATCTAATTATATACATAATATATACATACCTATGGCCTAGGGCCCCAAAATGTACCGCAATATGATTTTTTTGCTATATCGTACAGCCCTATTGACGATATCACAATATACTGTTTTTCTTTCTTTATTAATTGAAAGAACATACTAGTTCAAGAGGATTTCAAAAAGGGAATCTAAATGTAACAAAATGACGTAATTTGATTACAAAATAAAAGTAACAGTAATCAGTTACGTTACTTGGTAAAAAATGTGTAATTAAATTACAGTTACTTTCAGGAAATATTCAGGATTACAATTTCAGTGACACCTCAATATCTTCTGCAGAAACACTGGCTATATGTTTAATAATATTATTGTTTTTGTTTTTCTTGTGCGACATCCTCCATTTTACAGCTGAAAATGCTTATTCTATTCGATGTGTCTATTTGGGTTCTCTTATCATGTTTTGAATTTACCTTTACCCACTTGCTGCTGGATCTACAGCCTACAAGCGGTCTGAGCTGCAGTTGCGAGGAGGCCTGCGATGCCAGATAGGAACTACAATGTAGGCCTAGCCCTGCAGGAAATAAAAATGAGCTGTAGTGAGCAGACGCTATATGCACCATCAATCCCACACGAATACACACCTGCTTATTCAGTGATGTTCACCAAATGTTGAATGTCAAATATTTGAGTTAGCAGACACAGGTATTGAAAGATCAGCATGATCTCACAGTAGAGCGGTGTTGAGGTGTTGAAGTCCGACCTGACTGTGAAGCTGTGTTGAGGGAGTTTAAAGGAGTTTGACAGCAGTCCGGTGTTGGAGAATAATGCTGTAAGGTTAGCTTGGGTTTCAAAAACTAGTAGTTTGGTAATCAAATGTGATTGATTGCATTACTTTGTTAAGTGAATTAAATGGATTACACTACTGTTACATTTTAGATAGGGTAACTTGTCATTGTAACGCATTACATTTCCAAAGTGGCTTTCCCAACACTGACTAGGCTTAGTCCCCGATCGGAAAAGGAGTACATTTTCTTTGAAAGAAGTTATTTAATGGCTCGCACTACTGAGCAAAACCCCTTAAGTCCCCACATAAAAATAGCTGTGTTAAATAACTAATTCACACACTCTAGACTCCTCTTAATTACAGCTGAAGCAATAAACATAAACGTTCGCCAGCAGTTGTTTGCTTCAAAAAATAGAAAAGCTTTAGATTAAGTTGTTTTTTTTTAAAATTGCCACTAACAAAAATAGTTCAGAAAAATTAACGTTGAAAAAATGTGGTCGTTAGAGCAGAGCGCCAACGACCCTGACGTTCCATCAGCAGAAAAATGCCTATTTCAACAGCAGGGCCGCATATAAAGCAATAAAGCATTAGCGTGTAGCCCGTAAGCAAACATAAACTAGCATAAAGACCAATCTGTCAAGCTCCGATAGTAGATTTAAATATGCTCTACTAATATGATTAGCAGACCTGCATTGTGATGATGAAGTGTGATTTCTTACGCAGAATTAGAAAAGGAAGCTCAGGGATTAACGTTCCGAAGAGTGTTCTGTTGGAAGAAGGGCTGGGAGTTCTAACAGGGCTTTTATCACATTTCTCTGGCTGGCTGGACTCATAAATGATGGGTCAGCATGGGGATTACTCACAGCTCACAGTCACTACTAGAAGAAACCTTGATGGCACCATTACAGGCTTAACACACGCTTTACTTAAAGGGATAATACTTTGAGCACATCGAATTGAGCTTTTGTAAATATGGTAGATGTTGAGCAAACCTCCTGAAAAGTGTGAAATCATATTTTCTATCGCATATTTTTTGGAATAAATACCAACATAATGGCGTGTTAAAAGCAATACATAAAGTTGTTAGTACATATTACAATGCACTACTACTTGGACTGTACTATTCCCAAAAACACTGTTCATTTCCAACTAGCTGACCTGACTTAAAAAGTTCTAACAATAAAAAATTGCACCAATTTGATTATCCAAAATCGCATGAAGCAACACAGAAGAACTGTTAGATCTTTTGGGGGTTTGGTTTTCTTCTACGTGTTTTTCTCAGATTCGATTTCCATGCAATCAGTCTTGTTATAATACAATTTGAGAGTTTAAACGCATTTCTAAAAGCAGTTTTACTTTCAGATTTGTAAATATTATAATTTTTCCCCATTTCCAAAGTGTTGCTATAAATCACTCTCTAAATAAGCGTTTTTATGTTTGAATAAAAAATTTGACGCTCGTGCACTTCCTTATTATTGCAAAACTAACACGGTTCTCATTACTCTGATACTCTTTACAGTACAAACCTTTTAGGTAAAATTAAACAAAGCAGCAGCTGAGAGACGAGCGTGGGAAAAGTCTTAATTTCACAACGTGTGCAAAACATTTCTGCTTCAGCTGAAGCAATTTCAATTTCCTTCGCACCTCCGGCTCGCGTGCAAGATAACTGAAACTCATTGTAGCTGGACAATTAATTTCTTTCTTTTTTCTTTGATAATGGAATCTTGGCAAATTGCTGTCTTGTGTCATTTGTGCCTGATTTCTGCTGGGTCTGCGTGAGATTTTCGAGTTTTTGGAAGTTAAAGTGCTGCACCAAAGTCGTGAAGGTCTTTATAGATTCTTATTAAAAAACTACAGTTGAATATAAAATAAAGGTTGTGTAGAGAGATTGTTTTTGCGAGTAATGCCTGATGAAAGAAGAGGAAAAGTGTATTTTTTCAGTCTGCACCATTCAGAATCAGCTTCTCTCTATTCCACAAATGGCAAAATTCAGCACAGCTGATGTAACAATATGCAAAAATGAGAAGGTGGGAGTGCAGGGCGTTGTTTAGGATTTGGGATCACGTACAGAGTACAGAGTACAGAGTAGTTATGAAGGTTTTGTTTGTATGAAAAATCACATCATTACTTTTTGACATTATGGTACCAACATTTTTTTTTTTAATGTTCAAGCTGTTAGAAAATTACTGTAAGATCCCATTCAGATCAGGACAGAGTCTCCTCTTCTGATGGACCTCTAGCTCCAGGTCTTTCCAACAACCTAATTCCCTAATTACTAGATGAGGATCAGCTGAGTTTGAACTTGCCACACCTCTGACTTATACAACTATTAACGCAAAAGGAGCCAATCCCATAAATTCATTACTCACAGTGCAATTTTTGACCAATTACGTTTATTCGTTTAGAAGGAAGCGTGTGTGATAAAATGCTTACTCATATTGTGCTTCAAAAATTACTAAATGATTAATGGTTAATAAAATAATAGTGGTTTTGTTTCCTTCGCTTTAATTCATTGTTAAAGAATCATTATAAGGGGGACAATCGCACATTTTTTCCACAACTTTGACTTTTTTGCAACAAAACGCCTAAAAAAAACACAACTGATTTTTTGGGGGAAAAGCTGCCGCAAAATCCAGCATTTTAGCCTGCAACAATCTGAAAAAAGACCCGTGAAATCCTGGAGGACTGACCAACTTGTCCCCAACGTGAAAACTATTATAAAAATATAATAAGCTGCACCCAATTCCCGTCTTTCAGGCTGGGTCGGTTTCCAATCAACTTTTTCAAACACTCCTTCTACAAGTATTGCTAATCATTTATTCTTGAAATCACTTTTCATTAATTTCTGCACAAACAGTGGAACTTAAAAGTTTGAATTGATCAAATCATCAGATCAAACAGATTAAAGAAAGTCGTTCAAAGGAAAGAGATAAAATATTGTAATTATTCACCAGTTTAATATTTGAGTGGCAAAAGTCTGTGAACCATCAGGATTAGTGGTTTGACTGGTAAATTAGATAATTAGACATTTTGACTCTGTTCTGAAAACAGCAGAAATTGCCACTCAATATTTAGCTTTTAACACAATTTCAAAACGTTTCCCACATTTCAATTGAAATATTCATCCACTGGAAACTGGAAACGACACACAAAAAAGGTAAGCCGCAGAATTTCTAGTTACATCCCTTCGTCTCTGACCTTTTGGGCAACTTATCATCTTTTCCAGCTCATGATGATCGATGATGCGGAAACGTAAAAGCCTCTCATGCTGAGAAGCTCCAGGAGGAAGCAACAGCGTAAGTGGGACACATTAAGTTTGCCCGGTTGATCGGTGGCAGAGCCACGGAATAATCGTTTATTCATAAAAAGCTTCATGAAAGAAAATCACGACAGGGCACCACGAAGCCTTCACTCGGCTTCTCGGCTTCCCTCCCGAATCACCACTCGAATCAAAGGCAACCCATAAAAGGATTCACGGAATCCCCTCTGCATGTTCGTGGTGGTCCTGCTGCCATGCGTACACCTGTGTTCCAAATGAAATTCAATTTGTTTTGCTTCACTAGTAGCGAGCGCCGAGTCGGATCACTTCGGCTGACTCATGCTGTTGTGATGGGAATTGATGCTTAAGTTGGTTAGTGTGGAGGCGCAGCCTGGATGCAGATACTGGATCTATTTCAACAAGCAGGGTTTATAGCGTTTCATCACCCAGTCACTTAATAAAACCAATAGAACAGGTGCATGCACAGTGGAATTGATCAGATATTGATCAATACCTTGGCATTAGTATTAATATTAAATTTATATTGGTATATAGTATTATTACAGAGCATAGCGATCATATGATGAAATAATACACACAATTTCATTCACTGGTTTTAGAATTTAGTCTCACAATTCAATACAGTTTAAAATATATGAAACACCATTAACTAAGACCTACCTCATACTGCATAAATGATAGAGATGGATGGATGGATGGATGGATGGATGGATAGATAGATAGATAGAGAGAGAGAGAGAGATAGATATAGATATAGATAGATAGATAGATAGATAGATAGATAGATAGATAGATAGATAGATAGATAGATAAGATTGATTGATTGATTGATAGAGTGATAAGATTAATTGATAGATAGATAGATAGATAGATAGATAGATAGATAGATAGATAGATAGATAGATAGATTGATTGATAAGTGATAGATTGATAGATAGATAGATAGATAGATAGATAGATAGATAGATAGATAGATAGATAGATTGATTGATTGATAGAGTGATAGATTAATTGATAGATAGATAGATAGATAGATAGATAGATAGATAGATAGATAGATAGATAGATAGATAGATGGATGGATTGATTGGCTGAATGATTGACTCAGTTATTGATATTGCTTACATTAATGCAGTTGGAGTTTTTAAAGATAGATGAAATATATAAAACACTATTAACTAAGATCTACCTCATACTGCATAAATGATAGATAGATAGATAGAGAGAGAGAGAGAGAGATAGATAGAGTGAAATTGCTTACATTAATACAGTGGCATTTTAAAAGATGAAGTAGATCTATTGACGCTCTTTTGAATTTCTTTACCATCATTAACTTTCTTATTATTTTATGCATAAGACAAAAGATCGACATATTCATATTATACACACACACACACATACGCATTAGACAGACGAGCAGATAGATGAAGTAGACTTAAGAAGTTTACTAATATGACAATACAGTTATCCAGTATTTACACCAAGCCTCGAATATTAAAATAGTAACTAACTTAACGCATCATCATCATCATCATCATCGTCATCATCATCATCATGATTAGGAGCTGCTGAACTCACCTGAGCCTCGACCAGCCTCCAGAAGAGAACGAGACTGGCGAAGTTGCACCAGGGCGCGCTGTTCATGTTTCCGACGGGGGAAAAGTTCCCTGAATCAGAGCCCGTGTTCCACACAGCATCCCACTGCCACCAACCATCCTCCTCCCCTGACACCCTGCACGGTATCACGGCGGGGAGCCACCCCACGGCGATCACGCAAACCCGGAACGCGCTCATCCTGCTGCACAACTTCCACAACGCGACGCAGCTGGCGACGGGGATTAAAGACTCAGTTACGCTCAGGTGGGCTCCCCACACCCCCACTGCGCATGCGCCTGTCTCATCATCTGCTGCTCCTCACAGCTCCCATAAAGAAGCCTTTACTCACAGCTAAGGGGTGTGTTCACTCATCCAGCTGACAACATAACTCTCACTCCTCTTTACCTCCTCCCTCTCCATGGTACGTGTATCACTGATATGTATATGTAGAAGTAAATAAATAAATAATATATAATTAATTATTTAAGATAGAACACCAAGCTACGAGATAGAATAAGAACTACTAGCCACATATGTGTGTATATATATATATATATATATATATATATATATATATATATATATATATATATATCACTATGTATATATATATATATATACACACATATGTATTAGTAGTATTAACTCAGCTATTAATATATATATAATTATATAAAATTTACAACAAATTAAAGAAACACATAAAATCAGTTAAACAATAAATAAATTCAAAATGTATTGTATGGTTTCTTTCTTTTTTTTTAAATTTGTATGTACTTTTTATTTATACATTTTTTGACACCTGTTGATGCTTGGTTTTAAGGCTTAAATAAATAAATCAAAATGTATATAGTAGCTTAGTTATTATTATGTATTTTGATTTTTTTGTTTAACTGATTACATATATATATATATATATATATATATATATATATATATATATATATATATATATATATATATATATATATGGGGCGTTCTTTCTTTCTTTTTTATTTGTATATGCTTTTTATTTATAAATTTTTTGACACCTATAGATGCTTGGTTTTAAGGCTTATAGACTCATCTACTGTTTCGTGAACTGTCCATGGTTCTGAAATCCATGCTTTTGTCTTGCGGCTGAAATGTGACTCAAAAATCCTCTTTTAATGGCGAAATGAAAAAGAATTATAAATAAACTGTAAATAATAAATACACAATTCAATAAACAAAAACGTCAATGATGCTTGAACTGATGCAAAAGAACCACAATTTTTGTTGTATCAAGAACCTTACATATAATTAAGTAGACCTTAATACAATCATATTTAACTTTATGAAGACATTGCCTATTTTCTGAAACACTAGGCAATCAGACCTCGTAAAAATGCATGTGAAAGTGAGTGATTATTTGTCATCGTGAACACAGCACAGCACAGCACACAGTGCACCACAACCAAATGTGACCTCTGCATTTAACCCGTCTGTGGGCAGCTAACAAGGGCAGTGCCCGGGGAGCAGTGCTTGGGGACAGTACCTTGCTCATGGGTACCTCACTGGTAACTTTACAGGCCCTGGATTCGGACCTGTGACCTTCTGATCACGGGGTGAACACTGCACCGTTACGCCACCAACTGCCCCAATGTTCTATGCATAATGTGTAGTTGTAAAAGATGTTTGATCAAAGTTGTGGTTTCTTAGTTTACTTTTCCTTCCTGTGTTGTAACAGACCCGATACAAAGTCTAATCCGTTTGAGTGGTTCATGTGCATTAAGTTATATTTAAACTGAAACAGGAAACTGGTTGAAAGTGTCCACATAATTAATCAGAAGTGTGGAATAAACAGAGGCTTATTGTTTTAATTAGAAATTAATTTCAGTGCTGTTATAATGTCCTTAATGTCTGAAATTACACAATTATGTTTTGATTTAAATGTCATTATTACTTCATTTCTATTAGAACAACAACTCAACGAGGGTTTTCCTTCAAAACATTTTTAATATGATTAATTATCGGGAGACTGTTGTGGCCAGGTCATTAGCATAATTGTAAATGAAAGTTGTTTGAAACATTTCTGGACACTGCTGCATGACAAAGATAATTATCTTGTTCAATGTTCCCACTGCCTTGGATTGTTACCCTTCTACTGCTATCTTATTATCTGATATGACGACAGTTTTCAACACTGTGTCCATCAACGTTTAAGAAAAGAAAAGATGCCACACCTCATGTTGCTGAGAATGGGATGCATTGTGTTTTTGAAATTGCTTGCTGTGTCCGAAGATTCTTTTTTTTTTTTTTCCATGACAGATGATTTATCGTCATGTCCACAGTCATGTTTGTCCACCTTGGTACAGCCTCCCACACAGCGCACATTTCAGTGTGTTATCTTTTGTTCCGAAAATGCTACAGTTGAAAAGCCCGGCTGGTTTAGGGTATCATCAATGCAGAAAACCAACATCACTCCCGGATTGAACCTGAAATCATGAAAACAGACACGAATATGAACAAACAGACACAGGAAATAAAAAATAATGGTATGACACATGCGGTCCTCATGCCTCAGCATCTCTTTCATCCTTTGTTACCTCTTCTTTCATGTACTGTATGATGCCCAACTTGAGTGAACGGCTATTTAAAAAGAAAATACTCTCTATTGATGAGGCAGTGCTTGGGGATGGTACGGTACCTTTCTCATGAGTACCTCAGTGGTAATTTTACTGGTCGGGGACTTGAACCGGCGACCTTCAGGTCATGGGGTTCATGATCTCCTTACACTCCTTACACTACCAACTGCCCCATTGTGACACTTCAACTACAAAGTAGAAAGAACAAAGAAGGCACATTGAATATTCAAATATAAATAAAATTTTAAATATAGACTCTAAGCTAGATGTTAAAAATGAAAAGGTGCAACTTTCATTCTTCGGTTGGAGTCTCACGAGTACAGGTTTAAATAAAAAAAAAAACTACTTGATTCTTTGTTATACAGGCATATATACTTCATGTGGTGTGAACAGAAATCACAGCGTGTGTAATTATATCTGACGCAGAGAGAAATATATTGAACATCATTACCACGCTATTCCACACGAACTTGTTAAACACATGCACATGAAATTTGTCATACATTTACATTTCACTCTTTATCTTCTTTTATAAAGAGTCTGCTCTACTTTTGCATTAGTCACAGGCAAAAAGCAGCCTTCGGCAAAATGTCCCGCCAATACGTTAGAGATATTTCTGCTCCCTTAGTGGAACTGTAGTGTGTTCTGCTGTAGTTTTGCTACTTTTAACCACTATTCGACCAAATCTGGAACCAGAGGGACTGCAGGTGTAACAAATTTCAAATATTACATCAGAGTCCAAATTATCAATGTATTTTCATAATTAGATTTTAGCGAATGTATTAAAAATAGTGATGTGCAACTAGATGAACGATGGGCAATATGTGGAACGTACGGTGGCCCCTAGAGACAAAACACGAACAAAAGAAAAAGCAGAAACAAAATGAAAATGAAAATGTGCTGCAAGTTAAAAAAGAAGGGGCAGAAACAAAATGAAAATGCGCTGCAAGTTAAAAAAAGACAGAAAAGAAAAAGTAGAAACAAAATAAAAATGCGCTGCAAATTAAAAAGAACATACAAAAGAAAAAGCAGAAACAAAATGAAAATGCGCCAAAAAATACATTAATAGAGGTTAATAAACTTATTGCTTCTGTGTTTTGTTTTGTTTTTTTCAAAATTATAATCATGCAGAGAATACTGAAATATAGTAGATAAAAAGTAGTATAAGTATAGAGGTTTCTTGTTTTAAAGTTAGAATTCTGAGGTAAAAAGTCAGAATTTCCACTTATATACTCAGAATTCTGACGTACAAAATCAGAATTCCAACTCAACAAGTCGGAATTCTGAGGTAAAAAGTCGGAATTCCAACTAAATAAGTCAGAATTCTGAGACGAAAAGCCAATTTTTCTCATCCAGGTGGTGGAAACGTACTTCCATAACAAAGTGTAAAAGTCTGGTACTGGAAAAAAGCTTGAAAACTGATAAACTGAACTTTTGATTGATGCCCAAAGGCACAAACCAAAATTATAGTTGAAATTTTGCACATTTTTATAGCAGCAAATCCATCTCATGATCCTATTATCGAGCGTTATGATTCCTTCCTAAGATTGCAGTAACAGTATATAATATTCCACTGGCCCCTGCTGATGACCTCAGACGTCAGTAGATATGATATAAGTTCACAAGCCATTAAATGTATTTTTAGTCCGGTCAACGGGTCACTTTACACTTGCCTCACAGTGTTGTTTCATTACAACATGTCCAGTCGTCTAAACTGTGGTCTCTTCTGTTGAACAGTGTTTGGAGTCATGCTGCCATTCTCTCAGTAGCATAGCAAAAGCATGTCAGAGTTCTAGCCGTATGATTTGACTGCACAAATCATCTGTTCATTATTATCCGTGCCGCTTACATGTGGCGGAGAGTAATTTTAGCCTCTCTAAACACAGAACACATTTCAAATTTCTAATTTACACCTTCATAAAATTCACAAGAACAGTTTGTCCTCTGCTTTCTTGTGCTTCACAAATAATTGGACAGTTTTTTTGTGTATTTTCAGGCAAGGCGTTATATACTTTCCTGTAATTATAAGTGTGTATAGGTTTTATTTGAGACCTAAAATAAGCTATGGGCAGATGTTTTAGGCTGGTTACATGTAAAGTGCTTCGTGACATTAGCCAGGTTTCCATCCAAGGAGTTTTTGCGAAAAAATATTTATTTACCGATATAGCTAATGGAAATGCTAATTATCGATAAAATTTTGTAAATGTCGACATCATAATTTTCCGTTTAACTTTAGTGCATAACTTCTATATCGATACTTCAGATGTTGCAAAAACTACTTTGGAAACACTTTTTGTCGGAAAAAAAGGGCTTTAACGCAAAGAAATGTGTCACATGATACATTTTCATCACGTGGGTTTCGTCGCACTGGGGGACTTTCTTCGAGCTCTAGGGCTGTCAGACAAGCAACTGCTTCATTCTGCTGTCGTCTTCGGATATTTTATACAATTCCAATTATTTGTGAAACTGAAATAACAGTAAGTTGGCAAATTTTTAAAAAACTGTCTGAATAATCTCTCCAACACTTTGTTTCTTTGTTTAGCGGAGGGGGGTGTCACGTGGAAAACAAAAGGTAGATAATTTGCAACATACACAAAATTATGTATGGAAACGGCTCAAGGGCAGATTTTTTTTGCGATACACCAAAACCTATGCGACAGTTCGTTTTGGGGAGGGATGACGTCATCACGCACACCATTTTATCGATAAAAAGCCAGTTGGATGGAAACAGGCTGGAGACAGCAAATTTCGCACATTTTTTTAACGCATATTCTGTTTGTTGATAACAAAACGTCGCAAAAAAACTGGATGGAAACTTGGCTATTGACTGTTGTTAAGAGCGCTATATAAATAAATTTGATTTTGAATTTGAATCTTATGACCTCACACTTGTCCAAAACTGAGTCTTCTTTGATGTGATTAAGACTTTTCTAGTAATCAGTTACTATTAGTTATTCCAATAAGGGCACTTAAGTTACTAGAATATGGAAATTAGACAAAGAAATCTAAAATATTATTTGACTTTAACCAATACAGGCAAACATTAAATCATATTCGCCATATTAAAGAAATGAAAAGTACCAGTAAAATCTTAGGTTAAA
The DNA here is from genome assembly GCA_032718565.1 of Distichodus sexfasciatus. Taxonomy (NCBI): domain Eukaryota; kingdom Metazoa; phylum Chordata; class Actinopteri; order Characiformes; family Distichodontidae; genus Distichodus; species Distichodus sexfasciatus. The sequence goes on along the minus strand of JAVGVS010000503.1, from coordinate 102,861 downwards.
GAGAGGCAGGGTTAGGGTAAGGGTTAGTCAAGTATTACTGTATGTTGACTTAAAAGTTGAGATTCTTAATTTTACACACACATTATTAGTGAAATGTAACCTGATTTTCCTGTCTTAAATCATTTTAAATAAAGAGAATGGAAAACGGAAAAGATAAGCCATACAAGTACTGTATATAGAAAAATATCCCAGAAAAAAATCAAGTTTTAAAGTAAACATTACAAAGAATCCATGTCTAAACAATGTGCATGTTATAAGATATCTTTACATGCTAAAGTAAAGAGTGCAGTTCAGCTAATTTGAGTTTGTATGCAAGTTTAATGTGTGTTATTTAAAAGTTGATAAAAACATGGAACAATCTTTTATTTTACTTTTTCAAGTTATCTTATATTCCTAGCCTGCAACATTCCTCTAATTGTGCTCTCTGCAGTTATAAGTTACCACAATTTTTCCTCTTTTTTTTTTCCAGAAAATTGGCTTTTTGCTTGTTTCTCTTGCCTTCAGGAAACCCAGAAATACTACAGTAACTGTTTGAGGACTTTATTCTTAAATTACTTAATTTCTAAGCCCTTTCTAAGCATATTTTTTCAGTTATCAAACGTCAGATTGAGCAGTCAATTTAAGACTGAAGTTTCACAGAGAACTTTATAATATTCTCTTTAATTTCAAGATTTAAGGGCCAGTAGGTTTCTACACTTGATCAATAAGTTGTATTAACATACTTCTTTCATTTACTTCAACTTAAAATGATTATTTATAAAATTTCAACTAACTTTTAACTAAATTTTCATGGTTTAACAGTGTATATGTTAATGTGCAATATATTGTGTTTTTTTCTAGTCATACGGAACATTTACAGATAAATTATAAATAATATTCATGTAAACTGCAAAGTTTAAATTTCAGACAGTGATTACAAAGCTAAAACTAGCATATACAATTTGATTTTACATGAAACTTTAAGGCAGCAATTCGACTTTTAAAGTTTAACAGAATGGATTTTTACATCTTTTTTACTATGTGGTTCATATGAACACATTCACCTTTAAAAATAGTTGTAAGTTGTAAAACCTGAGTTTTAACACTGAAAACCCAAAAATGTTAGCTAAAATTATATGTTCTGTTCATGTATGTTAACATGACTACCTGATCAAATCATTTTTTACAGTGAGCACCTTCCACCTTCCAAAAATGTACTGGTATCTATTTGACCCAATGCCTGATTTTTATGGGAAAACCATAGTGAAATGTTTTTAAAAATAGAATTCTTGACTTCTCTGGATGTGTCTGAGAGCTTTTATGTGAGCATGTTGTTGGACACGCTCTTCTCTGCATTGTAAAGCTCTGTAATGAAGTGTTCCTTGGCAGGCACTTGCGTAGCAACAATTAATTAAGCACAAATTTGGCACTGAGGACTAACACTCCATTCAGATGTCACCTCTGCTTTGTCTCCTCCAAATGACTTTGTTTGTTCCATTATGCTAGTCATATCTCATCAAACATTCATTTCCTCCCATGAGCCTTTGCCATGCTGAGTAACTGGGGCTGACATTTGCGGCAAGTTCAGCCAAGAACACCAAGGAAACTTCCTCTCTGTGAGGGTGGCTGGCTTTTGTCGACTTTATTCACCTTTATTTTATTTCTCAGGAGCCGCAGCTCAGGGTCTACAGTGAGATGTCAGTCATCCACGTAGGCTCTGCCAACAAATACTGGCGTGGGTCTTGGAGCTCATGCGGAAAAGTGCTAAAAAAAATTTTTTTTACTTCCACCACTTTCTTTCTGACTTGTGGGTTGATCTCTTGCTCAAAGCTTTCTCCTCTCATTACATCTCTGTTTTTACATTCAGTTCTTTATTTTTATATTAATTATTTAAAAAAATAAGTTTATTTGAATAGGCTGTGGTGCTTGCAGGGGTGGAAAGGAAGAGATGAAATTCATTTGAAGGCTTCAGGAAAATTCTGTCTCAGAAATCCACTCCTGAAGTCCACTCCAGATCTTCAGACAGACCAGTGTTTACTAGATTGGTGCTGTGTTCAACAGCATCTAAGAATTTAGAATTTCCTACCCCCGACAAGTAAAAAATTAAGAATTTCGACTTATTGAAATTATAATATTTCACATCATATAATAAACTGTACGTAGATACGGCCGAGTCCAAGACAAGACCGAGACTTGGTCTCGAGTGCTACATCACTAGATATGCATGTTCAGTGAGTTCATCAGCAAAGTTTTACACATTTACGACATTTAGTAAACGTCCTTATCCAGAGCGAGGTCCATTATCTTAATTTCAGGGACACTTTCCCTGAAAGCAGCTTGGGGTTAAGTGTCTTTCTCAGGGGTCCAATGATGGTAGCATCCAAACCCAAAACCTCTTGTACTAAAACAGAGAATCCTAACCATTAGAGAACCACCATCACCAATATTTCCCAACATATCTCCAGCTCTCTATCACTCAGCACTCACAGCTACAACCTTTATAACCTCTATACTGGCTTCCTTCACTTACTGAACAGTTAAAATAGATGAAAATGGAAATGCGAAAAACATCTTCAACATCTTACTGTTTTCCTCCATGTCCATATGTAGATCAACTGCAGTAAGTCTTGCCATATGGTAAGATATAATTATGGTTTATGAAGAAGCTCATGCTACTGCACCATCTACGCTCCATCACAAGTAATCAGACTAGATATTTCCCAGAAACCGCACACAGTCCAAGTCTATCGCGTCACCTGTCGCCGCTTAGACCTCCATCTGACCCTCGGCAAGAAAACGCTTTCATCCTCCCACATGGGGAGGCAGCACGTTGGTCCACGCCAGCGTCTCCGCCGGCGGCCCGTGAGATAATTGCAGTTTTTGCCACTTTGATCGCTTGTCCTCCGCCCCCTCACCCACGACTAAACTAGATGTGATCACGGGAGAGAACCTGTCGTGTCTGTAAAATATTTTGACATGAGCTTTAAGTATGTTCATAAATGCAAACCGTGTCATTTCTGTGAAAAAGAGAAGCTAAAAATAATGGTGTAAATTACAAGTTTTGAGGTCTGACGATATCTTTTTTAGATGAACGGCTGCGACTCTTAGATCCGGGAGGCAGGTGTCTGCCAATCAAAGAAGAGAGCAGGTCCTGATGAAAGAGTACCTGCCTTTATCTGACGAATCTCTGCTTCGCAAAGGCTTGGTCTCCTGCCTTTCAGGATTAATGCTAAAGAGAAGTGCACACTCTAAAACTCTACATTAAACTCTCACCATCACACTGTGACACAAACTCCATGAATATAGACATAAATGTGCAAATAGTTTAAGCACTTTAAGTTTAGTTTACAATAAGTATTAGTATGGAACAATAGCATATATACTGTATATACTGTATGTGTGTGTATAAATGCTACATACCTATATCTCAAGAAACGTAAGTCCGATTTTTCTGGAATTAGGTATAAACAATCAAAAGTAAGATGAGGGAAATATACAATGTTGCTATTTGAACAATAGGGGGCACTAAAATTCCACATAAATTTACGCAGCCTATACCGTAAGTCGCACAAAGCTGAAACTTGGTCAGTAAGTAGGCATGGCGTGCTGCTAAGCATTTCATGAAAAGCGTAAAGGGGGCACTAAAAATGCTACATAAACTGATTTGAGGAATCTGACTCACTGACTCCTTTCTTCAATGCTTACTGCATCCACTGATTTTTGCGACTTTTGCTTGGACCCCACTTATTTCAATATTGTTTTCTCCTATTGATTACTTTCTAATGTTATAAAATGAAAAATATTTTCTATTCAAGTGAAAATTAAGAAATACTGAAGTTTTTGGGCCAATTGGGACTACACACTGGAAAAGTCTGAAAAACAGTGTTATACCCAGACACTGAAAAACAGCTGTATGGGTGTAACAGGAAAGATTTGATCGAACTAAAAGGCTTTACTGAATGTTGGAGTACCACATGAGAAACAATTAAAAACAAATTTATTTATGAGTTTTTACACAATTACTTCTGGTTTTGTGCACAGAATTACTCACAAATTCTTTCACACACACTGAAAAGCTGCCGAGTTGAATCTGCTCAAAATAGCTGAATAAATTTCTTAAATCAAGTTTCAAAACTATTTTCTTCAATTTTGTCATGGTGTGGTTGCAGGAAGGGGATGGGGACACTGTTGCAGGCATACAAAAACAGGTTTATTGAGGGGAACAGAAACCAGAGACAAACAAGCAGGGCAAAAACCAGGAAAAAATAAAAAATAAATAAAAAAGGGAGTCCACGAAAAACAGGGAAAAAACTACCGAGGTCCAAAACACAGGTGGAGCTCGTCCCCCCCAGTGAGTGTGGCTGTGGCCAAAACGAGAGAGCCTCCGTGGGGTAACCAGGAGAAGGAGTGCCTTGCGCTCCTCAAAGACCCACGAGGCAAAACAGAAGCGATCCCGGCGCTGCACCAGAACAGAGCAGGGAAGAGGACCTCACTGGGGAACACGAGCCTGGGGAGAAAACAAGAAAGAGGAGTGAGGACAAAGAAGCAAAAAGGGGCAATCCAAAAAAGGGGACAAAAACCAAACCGGAACAAAAGGGTTCAATGTTCAAACAGGGGAGCAGGGCAGGAAGGGTCCAAAATCCAAAATGGAGGGAAGATCAGGAAGGATCCAGGGACCAAAGAAGGAGGGAGCAGGAAATCCAAAACCACAAACACCACAAGAACAACCACACGTATCATGAGGGAGACAGACTCAGAGACACTTGGGTTAAACCGGCTTAAATAAGGCCACAGAACTTAACAAACGAGTGCTCTCACCAATCCCAGAACTCAAGGCAGAACGAGATACAGCTGAACTCAATAATAAGCGAGGGGGTGTTCTACACAGATCCTAACCTACTAGGTAGGGAACAGGCAGTGCAAACAGCATACCAGGAAGAAGTTGCGCTCTAAACAGAGAGTGGACTAATCAGAATGGCACGAAGTGCAGACACAGAGCCCAACAGTGAGGAGCAAGCTAACACAGAAAGCTAAGGCTAACCCGAGGAGACATGAGGAGCACACATGCCTACACACCACAGACACACCACCCAAAGTGAACCCAGAAGGCCAGAAACAATAAAACATACTTATCTGGGTTCACGGTGGCACGGTCCCGTTCAAGTTGGGCGGGACCGTGACAAATTTATTTGAATTTGAACGTTTCATTAAACAATTTTAAATGTTTAAAAACATTACTCTAGGCTCAAGTTGTTCTACCTCATAATTTCAAGTTCAACAAACTACAAGGCTCAAGTTATTTCAACCATTTAAAAGTTATATGACTGTTTTAAGTTTACAGATTTACAAACTTAATTTGAAAGTTTAACTTTTACTACACATTCCAAATTTGAAATAAGATACAACTTATAGGACACATAAGTTTAAGGAAAAAGTTGAAATTATACATTTTAAAGTCAAAATTACACTTTCTTTTTAATAATTTTGACTTTTTATCTCATAATTATGACTTTCTACCTCACAATTTTGACTGTTGTCCTAATAATAATGACTTTTTACTTCACAATTTTGACCTTTTATCTCATAATTAACTCATAATAAACAAGCTAGCTAAAGCTATTGATAATATTGCACACATTAATTATATTTATCTGTAATGTAAAAATTATATATAAATAAAACAAACATAAAAAACCCACACAATTTGAATTGCTTGCTTAAAGGCATACGTTTTTTCTATCTTTTCTTCATGGTTTGGCACGACTCGTTCCTACTTGATTTTCACACCAAAAAATGCACATTCAAAACCACCTATAACGTCACTTAGAAGTCAGCCAATGAGCAAAAAATCTTATTGATTCTGATGGTATGTGTGTGGTTTCTGTAAGTTAAATGGATTCTGAGTTATTAAAACACTAATTAATAAACAACGGAACAGCCGGGTTCGGTCCCAGCTCTTATCTAATTACACATGAGTAAACACAGACCCTCTCGCCATCTGACTCATTTGAATTTGTTTGGCCAACACTAATATTCATTTCCATATGAAAGGCCGTACGGTGCAGAACTGCAAATGTGGGTGTCGCTGTCAAGTTCTCCACCACGGAAAACGGCCACTCAATCGGCTGGAGTTTTCACAAGTAGCTGAAAATCATGGCAAACTTGACGGAGCTCAGGCCGGGCTGCCAGTTTGCACGCTCTTCCTGCCCACTTGCATCATTCGTCAGCTTGTGTTCATCAAAACACTCAATGACATGCCAGAAAGATCTGTCGTTTGTGGTGAGATTAACAGTATAATCAAGAATTCTGAAGGTGACCCTAATAATAACCCTAAAAACACTCCAGTATGAGGGACATTTTCTGCCAAAAATGACATACAGTACTGTCTAAAGGTCTTGAGCCAGCCCTCATTTTTTTCATATTTTGCTTCCAAAACCATGAACCAGTGAAAAAGATAATGACAGATGATCAAGCCGGTGATGAGTGTACTGGCGTGGATGAATTGAGAGATTGGAACAAATGAGTGACTAAATGAGGTTGCAGTTAAGGTAGTTACATAAACAACAATGGTATCTGTAGTTACAGTGCAGCCTGGCCCAGTAAAGAGTCTCCTTCACCTGAAGGACCGCCCAATCTGTTCCAGACTTTTACAACAACCCCTGATTACCAAATCAAGTCATTTTTTTGATCCTCGCTTTGCATTTTTGGATTATTCTTCTGTCTCTTGATTTTTAACCCTGTGGACAGACTATTTAGGTATTGACCCCAGCTTGAATAAAGACCTCAAGTTCTACTTCTCTACTTTTATGTATTCGACCTGTTATTTTTAGACTCCACATTTGGTTTCACCAGATAATCATTACAGTTTAACAGTGTCAGTGTCTGGTCTTTACCCCAGCAGCCCACCAGAGGGCACCCCTGTCCTGTCCTTTCCTGTCTATCTACTGTGGTATGTCTGTCATTTCCCTGTGTCCTGCCTCCCGTGTGTCCTGATTGGTTAGTTATTGAATTATTGATTACACCTGTGTTTCTTAGTTCTTTGTTCCTAGTTTCTTGATAGGTTTGTTTCATGGTTAGTGTTTCAGTCCCGGCCTCCAGCTCACCCTCTTCTGTTAATCGATTGGTTTAGCATTTAGTATCTTGTCTGGTTTAATCAGTTATCTTAGTGTTTGCATGTGTTTCAGTTTAGTTAGTTTCCTATTTACTCTCTGTCCTTCCACTGTTACTCTACCTCACATCGGTGTGGTCTGTTTTGGGTTTCGGAAGAGACCTTTCACTTATTTGTTTTGAAGTCATTGAGCCTGGTTCTGTTTTTGGATTTAAATAAAGAGCTTTTCATCCCAACTTTCGTGATAAAATGCAATTTTATTTTTGATTCCAAACAAGCTATTTGCCAAAAACTTGACCCGCCTCTGAAAAGTTGAGGATGAAAGAAGAGCTGACAGATAAACAGATTTTTCAAAGTCACATCCTTAGAAAATAGAAATAAATTCAACAAAAACCACACAGATGCAGATCTGGCCCTTCAGCTCTTCCTTCTATTGGTTGCTGAAACACCAGCTTACAGGAGATGTGGCTGGAAAATCAGAAACAAGAAATTCAAATGTTTACATTTTGGTTCAAATTGTCATCAACATGTAGGACAGAGCTACAAATGCAAGTGTCTGCAGACCTCAATAGAATAATAATGATTAAATAGCCATTTAAAAGTTTGGTAATGGAGTGTTGTGAAGCAGCTAACAAAAATTAGCCACACTATTTAATACTAACTGAAATATTTATATTCCAGTGAATATTTTTTGGCTAAACTCTGCATCATTCCAAAAAACACTTTGTTTCTCCGTTTGTAAGGATGAGTATTTTGCACTTTCAAGTTTTTTCCTGATTGATGTTGAACTAAAGGGCAGAAGTGGCATCTGATCGTTCCTAGTAGGCGTAGGCTCGTTGCATCACAGCGCGCCACGGTCGTGTCAGCTGTGAGATGGAGTCGGAAGATGGAGGCCACTTTGGTGAAGGTGGAAGCAAGAATTCATGGCCATATTTATCAAATGCGAAACGATCGGAACATCATAACTTGTGCAATGTATCGTTAAAACGGTGTTTAACATACAGCAAGATGTGTAAAAGGTACTTGAGATCAGTCTACTTGACATAGAGACCGGAAGTCATGAATTTCTTTCTTCATATTTATTAAATAATCTTCCTTACTGTAATAAAACATCCAAACATCCTTTGCATGTCCAAAAAGGGTTTAGAGTCAGTCTCGGATTTCCTCTGATTTGCTTGTGCCTCCGCTGCATTCATTTCCTATTTGCAGTTTGATCCTGACATACTCGTTTTCTTTCCACCTGTAATTGTGACTCGCTGTTTTCACCCCTTCGGATATTCATGGAGTTTCATCTGGTTCATGGAGCAACAAAGATTAAATATCAAAACTGATTTTGCTCGGGGTAGGATGATGCTGGCCTGTAACAAACTCTCTTTCAAAGACAATTTCAATCGCTGTCTTTTCTGATGTTTAACTTTGATGTGACAGGGGATTTATTTCTCTGCTCTTTTCTGAGTTATGGATAAAGGTTTTCAAAGGAGAGTGACTTAAAATCCCTGCTTTTTATTTGATTCCTCATCTGATTGCCTTCAATTATGTATTTAGTTGCTCTCTACTGACTTCCTTTACAAAATCAGAATTAATTAATTTATAATAATAATAATAATAATAATAATAATAATAATAATAATAATAATAATAATAGTTATTATTATCAGAAGAATCTCTTGCTCAAATTTTAAATCATCGTTCATCAATATTTAAGTGTTTATAAAAATGTTTTCACTTAAAATGAATGTACACACTACAATAAGGCAGTGTCACCAAATGCAATTTTTCGCTGGCGACCGCGTTCAAAACCTCACTTTCTCTGCGCCTCTTGGTCTTAGTGTTGTTGGCAATTCTGGCGTCATCATTACACTTAGCAGCGTTCGTTCCCTATTTCATGTAAGGAATTATAGCGTGTTGCTTTGGCGTAAAGATTATCTTTACAATTAAGGAAAGAAACCGCACACCTTGTCATTAGCGGTTAGCTGGCTGCGAATACGCCACCATTGTTTCGTTACGCAAACAGCGGCCAACCTTAACGAAATTTGTGGCAAGTAATGGCTGAACACGAGGAGAGCGACGAAGCGGCTACAAAAGAATGAACTTACAGAGACTTTTAAATAGGAAAGGCAGGCAGAGAGAGGAAGGAAAGCAGAGATATGAAATGCAGTACGTGCATTTTTTACAGAAACCTTTGCTAATGTCACAATTTCCCAAAACAACTCATTAAACCTCAAGCCCTACGTTCATGCCAATAACAGAACGCTTATATGCATTTTTAATTTTACAAGTTTTCTGTAACAAAATTTAAAGTTCTAACAACAACAACTCTCACATCTGGAACCTATAAATCTGGGCGTTCTTTTCTGGTATTTTCTACACTTCTTGCACACGTTGTTTCTCTCTGACACAAATCTCTTTTTGTGCTTGCAAGAACTTTGAAGTGTTTAAGTAGCTTAAAAGCGCTTTTAACAAGACACAAGATAGCATATGAAGTGTCACCACTGAAATCATGCATTTGATTTTAATAAGTATTTGGGGTTTAGCTAGAGATTTGTGAGAATTAGACCAGGTCTATTTGTCTGATTTGCCTTTTTCACATCCATAATAGGCACAAAGGAATTTGAACTAAGGTCCTGCTTTGGTCATTAAAAAAAAAAAATTAAGACAAGTGTCCTTTCTATATTACTACATTTGTCATTCGTGGATGTAAATAATGAGGGATTAATTCATTTTCCAAGGCTGTTGATTGCACCATCTGTTTCATGCTAAATGGATTCTACTCATTAATCTTCAACTCCTTAAGTTACACAACCACTAATTCATGTGCTCTTACAAATTTATACACATCTTTTATGACAACGTTTTTCCAGGCTAGTTTTTGTTTCAAAATCTGTATTCCTGCGGGAGAGTGGGGATTTTATATTTCTGGAAAATCAGAAACAGTTTTTCTCTTCCATTTTTCTTTCATTTACTTGTGCTGAAATAGCGTCAAAGCATAGCACAAATCTCCAGAAAATTATGTGAAACCCGCGAAGCGAAGAAGAAAATTGTGATTGCGTGTGCAGGAAGCGTTGAAAACCCCTTTATTGGCACCTGATACTCCTGATACTTAGCTGGGTGATTGGCTTGGGCTTCGGTGATGCCATACGCTCTCGGTTATTTCGCAACAAAAAGGCACGAAGAAGGCGGGTGACTAACCCATTTCCGCTCATTATCCTCTGCCTGCGTAAGCCATTTGTATTTTTAATATTCACGAACGGCTATGGCGGGGGGCAGAAAAACAAGAGGACACACAAGTGAGATGACAAACAAGTGGACACAGCAGAACGGACTGTGCACATGATTTTGGGGATGTTATTGACTGGTTAACATGAGTAGTTTTCTTCAAACTGATGCGAGGACTCCAACAACGTGAACATTTAACTTAAAAATAACTGAAATAAGGTTCTGAAAATGTTGGGTTTCAATTAATTTTTTTTGATTAATTGCTTATTTAGCTGCAGGCTAAATTGTTACTTTTTCAATCCCACTGATCATGGACTACGTCAGGATTTGATCTATCGAGGCACAACCTGAAAAGTTTTACCATCTCTTATATTCTTAATGAAGTGGAAAAACTGAATTTGTATTAACTATATTGGCAAAAGCTGTAGGCGAAGAGAAGAGCATTCTGCTCCAATCAAAAAAAATTCAAAGCTTTATCCAACAACTAAAACATTTAAGATTAATATTTCTCCGAACCAGTGGCCCAAGATTAGGGCTGCCGTAGCTAATTATTAATGGAGTGTTATATCATCTCCTTAACTCTCTGAGATAATTGCACCCATGTTATGCCCATTTGCTGTAGCAACATGCCATTAATCGGATGTGTGAGATGTGGGAGGATCCGTGTCCTCCACCTCCTCCTCCTTCCTCCTTCTTCTTCTTCTTCTTCTTCTTCTCTTTGTGCTGGCACTGTGTCTGTGCCCAGCAGTAACTAAAAATTCAGTTTGTACCTTTTATGTGGGTCTTTTCCATTTCTTTTTGTCTTTACTTTCTACTACTTTCTTTATTTCTTTATAAGTTATAGGGCATGACAGCTGCGTATACCTTCCAACTATTAACTTGAAAAGTTATGAATTTTTATTTTGGGCTCTACCTCTGGCTGTTCTTACGAATTTTCAGCGGCGCTCAGCATCTAATACCAAGCCTAATTAAGCAGTTACAAAAGGGAGAGAAGTTGATTATTAGAAGTCATGAAAAAGTCTACAGTTGGAGCCTTATTAACGAGTTCATTTGAAAGTCCGCCTTCGTTCTGATTGTCTTTGAAATCAATTCTGAACGAACAAAGGCTTCCTTCGCTCAAGATGCACGCGTAATCAGCGAGGCCTTGCATCTCTGATTAAAGGGTGGGGTGAGACCCTTTAAGTCAATGACCAGTTGAAAATGACCGTCCAATTTTGATTTGAGCAATAAGTTAATATCTCAAGCTCTTACTGGGGAGACTCATATGATTATACTCGGCTTTTTTAAGCTCGTTTGGGGCAGTGAGCAGAGTTTTCGTCCTGCTTTGCATTCAAGTGGGCCCATTCTCATTTATTATGCAAACGAAAAAATTAGCTTCAAGATGCTTTGGAAGTAGCTCAATACTGAGATATGATGGCGGCTGAACCCAGCACATAATCTCTTCTCACATCTATAATGGTTGGTTCAAGGTCAAATGGGAAGCGTTGACTGGAATTCCTTCCGTGTGGTATGTTGTGGTGCAAGACGAGTATAAAAAGTTTTGGTACTGTTTCATTAAAAGTTGTCGAGTTTGATGCATTGATGGTGGTTTGATGACTTACTTGTTCCAAAGTATCAAATTGAACATAACGATCCGGCTACAGAAGGGCCAGAAACTGTACAGCTAATTAAGCTACTGTCCGTTGCAGTACCAAAAAAGATACAGCTACTTAGCTCATAAATTGTGCGTCTTTACAGTTACTCTTTGGTGGGGTACCAAACACGGAATGACTACATAGCTTCTGTCATTTGCAAATAAAAAAAATTTATGGTTACTTAGCTACTGTTCAAAGACAAACAAAAATGATTTCTTTAATTTTATCTCCGTGATATTGCAATCGCTGCAATGGAAGCGTTTTGCCACCACATAATATTTAACAGTACTGCAGTATGCAGTGAGTAAACCTCCATTTTCCAACCCTCCTGCGCTGGGTCAAGAACCGATTCAGCATCTCTCAGCTCATTGGAAAATCCCAGGGGATTATTGACGAGTGACATTGGCCGGATAATTCACCTCCAGCCCAGAGTCTTTAGCAGGAAAAAAACACTGACTTGTCATATCCTGTATGTTAGCCAGAGCATCTTCACCCTAATAGGCGAGGGGTGATTCTAGCTTAAATTCTGCAGATATTTCTTACATGCTTCAGATCAATAGACTATAAGCCCTACAGGTCCTGGTTTGCTGCATTAGGTGGTTCTGACTCTAAACTGAAGTAGATATTCTGCTTTTTTGCAATGACATACGTAGCATACAATACATACATCAGGAACCTGCAGTGCAATTTCATATCAAATAAACGTCTCTAAGTATACAAATGGATTTTTAAAAAAAAGAGACGTCTTCTGCGGTTTCAAATAAAGACAAACAGTGTGGGGGAAGAAGAACCTTTAGCAGAGGTGCACAAACTATTTCTGGACTCCTCTGACATTTTCAGAGTCACTATTTCCATATTTCTGATGATGCCTCTAAGAACACAGGCCACGATAAAAAAAAATACTCATCACTTATTGCAAACTTTTACAGTAAAGGGACAGATGACGGTTTTGGCGAATCCCAGAAGGGACTTAGTGTGATGTTTGAATTTGGAAAAATGGACACTTTTTTCCTGTACGGACAAAATGACATTTATACTTTCAACATTCGGATGATGCTCTTGTCCAGAAAGACCTAAAACCCGGACCAGTAAAAGTGCCACTGAGGTACTCATGAGCAAGGTACCGTCCCCAAGCACTGCTCCCTTGGCGCTGCAAAAAACCTGCCCACTATCGCTTCACAGATGGGTCAAATGCAGAAGGTCCGCGTTTAGATTTGTAATTGCTGCGATTCAAGACCATAAATCAGTCTTTACACATCTTATAAACATAAATAAATTGTAAATGGGAAGTGACCAGTTGAGTTCATGATGAAGTTCAGGTTTTAAGCAGTCTTGCATCAATCTTAAAGAGCCAGTTTCACTGGCCAGAACTGACCGTAACACTTATTATCTGAGTTGAGTTTGCACCACAGTGACACAATGAGAAACAGAGTTGGGAAAATAAACTGCTGCTGTCGAAAGTGTCTGCGCTCGTTCACGTCGTGAGTTGTACGTTGAGATGATTTAATTCATAAGACTGACCTTAACAGTGTTACTTGAGTTGAGTTTGCACCGATGACACACAGAAAGAGTTGGGGAAATAAACTGTCGAAGATGTCTGCACTACGTTTAGTTCATGACTAAAAGTTATTAAATGAACTTCATTGACAGGAACATGAGGAAGTTCAATGACCCACTGCAACAACCGCGGTGAATTTACAGAACATTGCGTGAGACTCGTTACTTGAAGGAAAATCTGACCATGTCTGGCATCTAGTGGCCATTTTGTGACTAGACAAAGAAGGGTAAAAGTGTGAGACTCAATTATATGGTTTTATCTGTAGGTGAGGCAAATGAAACTCAGCACACAAAATCCACTTTACGTTCATTAACTGATTTGGAATCATTGACTTGAAGTATATATGACTAGATAAAGCATGTAGGGCTAACTTTACAAGACGCTGGTAGGAGTATGATCAGGGCATTGGCTCGAGATTGGACTTCGGACCAGTAAAAGGTACCACTGGTGCCTCATTGAGCAAACTAGTACCTCACATGGTACCTCACAAGAGCACCGCTTGCTGATTTCCTGTATGCTTTATATACGTTAAATTTACGTATTAATATACCACACTCAAAAACGTTGAGCCATCAGCGTCACTTCCTTGTTACGTTTGGAAGACGCAAGCGTGTGTGATAAAAACACCTCACATTTACCTTCAAAAATAACTAAATGATTGAAGGTTAATAAAAATAATAGTGCTTTTGTTCCCTTAATTTTAATGAATTGTTAAAGCATCATTATAAAGGGGTCGAAAGTCGCACATTTTTTACGTAACTTTGACTGGCTCCCTTATTTGCAACTAGCAGCTAAAAATGTCGCAACTTTCATTGCAATTTTCCATGTTTTTCGTCATATTATTTTGAGATAAAGTTACAAAACGTCCATCTTTGTGCTCAGGTTACCACTCTCTTATGACTAATGGGTGCAGATTTGGTTAAGAACCATCTTCAACCTCCACCACCGTCTTAATACCACTAAATAAAAGGAATAATTTATTCTTCTCCAAAACAATCCACCCACAAAGCTTATGTCCGTTCTTTTCGCCCCAAGTTTTGAACAATAAGTAAGGGCGTTAATAAAATAAATTGTGATTTTAAAAGAAGAAAATACCACATTTGGTGTATAGAACCTCTTGATCTCATAGTTATAATATGTTTTTGTGGCAAAGTCATATTTATGTAAGAATGTGGGTCTAAAATCCAAAAGTGTCTGGTTACTCCACATGAGAATATTCGACTTGAGAGGCTCTTTGCTGCAAACTCAGACCTAGTGTTTCACACTACACATTATTTTTTGGTCAAAGACCTCACAGGTGAGAAAGCCAATATTCTTTTTGGAAAGATGAAAGTAAAAAGGACATATATATTTAGTCCTTTAAGATAATTTTTCTCATTTTATACCCTTCTTGATGTGGAAATACAGCAAAAGCAGCTTTTTGTAAAAACATTTTCATTCATCCCAATTTTTCTTTTTTCAGCCTTTTTTTCTTCTATTTTTAATGACATTCTGTAAGAGGAGCGGTCATGACCCTGTCATCATTAAGAAAACCTAATTGAGGGAGAAATCAGAAATACGATTTAACTACTCATCTCCTTTCTTGTCCACAGAATAACACATCCCTGCAGTAATTGCTTTACGTCTGACTCATCGTATTCTTTGCTGTTCAGTTGGAGATGTGTGCAAGATACGATGGGCGTTCGTCTGCTAATATAGCTGTGGTGTTTTTGGCTTGAAGGCATAAAGGATGGAGTGGTTCTCTTATAGAAATGGGAACAAGCATATAGATGGGATATTTATAGAAAAGATACGGCTGAAAACAGAAAATATATCACTAAACTTGTCACGCACTGGACAGATTAAATATGGAGGTGCAGCTGATTGACCCCTAAAATATCAAATTGATGATGACTGACACAAGCCAAAAATTCCCCAGTCTTCATCATCTATGAACATGAACAACCAAAAATGGCAAAGTCTAAAATTGTAGCTTTTTACTATGCTGTTACTATTATTTTTGAAAATATAAACAACATTAAAACATACATTTCCATAAATATAAATATGAAAACAACCAAACGAAAGGGTTTTTCACAATATTTGAGATTTATATACAATTTTACGATTTTTGCACCACAATTTCACCACTCAAATATAATGTATATATATATATATATATATATATATGCTATATATATATATATATATATATATATATATGTGTGTGTGTGTGTGTATATATATATATATATATATATATATATATATATATATATATATATATATATATATATATATGTATATAGGTGGAAATACGTGGACGTTTTCAAATCTGTGGATATTCCGTATTTTCATATTTTAAGTCAAATAGAACAATTTCCAGAATTGATAGTTATTTTGCATCACATAGTTTCAAAAGCACTTCCTAAACTTTTATTTCACTTTATTTGAAACCAAAAGATAAAGATAAATAAATTAACTAACGTCAGAAAAATTAGTATAGTTTATTAACTGAAGCTACTGATTCCAGCCCACAAGATGTCAGCAAATTACTGAAAATAACATTAAAAGCTCATTCAAAAAGCTCAAAGTACAATGCACAACAAAAAAACAAACTACTTGAAGTAAATACGTTGTGTATTTTGTATGTCTGATACACTGCAAAATAAAGAACAAATAATGCCACACCTTACAGTAACTATTTTAATAAAACTAATATATATCAAATTCGGCTATTGTGTAATATAAATTGTAAAAATACCCTTCAAAAACCTGCAGCAGCTTTCCAGCAACACTTTGAGCTCCAGCAGCTGATCTAGTGTCCAGCAGTGTCTCAAAAGTCTGTTTCCTGCCTCATCAATCCTGTCATCTACATTTGGACGTAAACTTTCATCAGCATCACGTTTTCCGTGGTAAAAATCCCTTGTACATGTATGAAATGCACTGTAACTATCACCACTTTTGTACAGACGGCAACGCAGCTGCAAATAAACAAACTTTCAGCTAAAATGTAACTGATTCATGTGTTGAAATGCATCAGGCCTCCATCTAAACTGTTTTGAACAGAGTATCTAAATTCATGCAATAAATGTTGTAAATATACAGAGATTTGCTGCTGGTGAACATTGACTGAGTTAGGGATTCACGAATTTTGGAGGATGTTGTCATTGAATGAATTTTGTATTAAAGCAATGCAAAAGTATTCACAGTTTAGCTCACATAGTCTATGGATTTGGTGAATGTGTTAAGTGGACATGGTATTAAAAATATTTATTTATGATTTATTTCCCCTGAAATAAGCTAAATTGCTTTACTATGATTACATCTGTTATGATTACACAACTCCTGTTTTTATCGTAAAGCTTCCTTGATTTTAGCATCTATTCCAGGCAATCGCTTGGAGAAGATGATAAGATGGAGACTCACATGGATTTATGTCTTTAAAGCCCATCCATGCAGCAGGAACCATGGCAGTCAACAGCAGTATAAATGACTTGACAACACTGTGTTTTTTTTTAATGTTATTTGTAGAAGGCCTGGGAGGAAAGATGACTGGAACTGCTTCAGGAACTGGAAGGAGGAAAGTGATTAAAGATTAACTGAAGATTAGGAGTTTCAGGAGTTTCCCTCAATGCAGGGGATCTCAGCACGCCATTGATGGAAATGTGGAGAAAGGATGTGCACCAACTCTACTTTGACTGATCGTTTCCACTGAAATTCAGAGATGTCCCACATACAGCTTCTCGGCGGGTTGTGAAACACGGTGTTCGAGCGTTATGGATTAAAGGGGATGAGGGAAGTTTCTGGGACGTTTTAGATTCTACAAAGGACTACAATATTTACTGTGGAACAGGGAAACACTTCGGCTCGTGGTGAGTGTGTCAGTGTTTTTAAACATGCATGATTTTTGAGTCACTAATACAAATCCTATGAATGGTTGTGTGCTCAGGTAGATGCACTATAGAAAAGGGCAAACAAAAGTAAAAATGAAAGAAAAAGGTTTAAAATGTATTTTATACCTGAAATCAATGTTTGTCTACATTCTGACTAAATGTATGATGTAAAAAATATCATCCTAAAATCACACAACATGAATGTGTAAATCAATGTTTTAAATATTATTGGATAATAATATTTTGTTTTAACATTATTTTGATATGTACTACAAAAAGCAAAATACGAGTGAATTTTGAGAAAATATATATTAAATGCAAAAATAAGACTAAAACAGTAAAAGTGAAAATGTACATGAAGTCAATATTTATGCATTTAATAATATATCAATGCAATAATGTTTTGTTTAAACACCAATTTAATATATTACTACAACAACCAAAATTCATCCTAAAATCACACAAAATAAATGTGTAAATTAATGTTATAAATATTATTAGGTCATGATATTTTGTTTAAAATCCCAATTTTGATAATTAATACAACAATCAAAAGATGGAAAATTTTAAAAATGTGCCTGAAATCAATGTTATTTTTTATAATATAATGTAAATTTAGTAATAACATTTTTGCTTTAACACAGTTTTGATATTTAATACAAACAAAAAATGGAGTACATGTTGAGTCAATAGACACAATAAAATAAAACTTTTAATACCATTTTAATAATTAATAAATCCTTAATCAGGCCCATCTTAAGCTACAACATTGGGAAAAAAATGCTAGTAGTCTACTACTTGTTTTAGTAGAATGTTTATTAGAATTACCATTTTGTCAGATTCCTACAATACCACATAACTTATAAAATCATATAAATATTCATGCTGAAGTTGATACATGTTTTTTTTTGTCAAATTCCTACACTTAGGTCTCATTTCGTTAGATGAAAACAGCAATGGAAGTGAACATCAGCGACTCGACGGACTGTTTACCCATTGACATGCACATACAGGACCATTACCTCCCCATCATGTATGGGATAGTCTTCGTGGTCAGTCTCCTCGGCAACCTCATGGCCATCATCGTCTACCTGGTTAAGCTGCGTCCCTGGAAGAGCAGCAGCATCATCATGGTCAACCTGGCACTGGCCGACCTACTGTATGCCCTCAGCCTGCCCTTCCTCGTCCACTTCTACATCACCAAGAACTGGACGCTGGGCGAGTTCATGTGCCGCTTCCTTCGCTTCTGCTTCCACTTCAACCTGTACGGCAGCATCCTCTTCCTCACCTGCCTCAGCGTCTTCCGCTATGTGGTGGTGGTGCACCCTCTGGAGGCGGCCCAGCTGCAGCGGAGGCGGTGGGGCATCTCGGCATGCCTGGCGGTTTGGGCGCTGTCGCTGGTGGAGATCGGACCCATGCTCAACATGATCACCACCCAACCAAACGGCAACGTGACCACTTGCCTGGATTTTGCCAGCAACGACCCTAGCATGGTGTGGTGGTACAGTTGGGTGCTGACGGTCCTGGGATACCTGCTCCCGTTGGTGGTGGTGTGTTGGTGCTACATCCACATCGGAAACACTCTGGGCAAAAGTCTGTCGGCCCGAAGGCCTAGTAGGATAAGAGCCTACACCCTTACCGTCCTGATCTTGGTGGTGTTCATCTTCTGCTTCATGCCTTACCACATCCTCCGACTACTCAGGGTGGACAGTCTGAGGAGTCCTGAGATGTCCTGTTGGGGAAGGAGGACGATCAACGCTGCCTACATGCTGTCACGGCCCTTGACCGGGATCAACTCCATCTTCAACCTCTGGCTCTACACCCTAGCGGGAGACAAGTTCCAGCAGGCTTTTCTCAGCTTGGTGTTGAACAGAAAAGGCAAACAAAGCATGTTGTCTACCATAAAGTTGCCTGGAAGTCTTACCAAAACCTACCATCTAAAGACCTGAAAGAAAGCAGGACTGAGGAACCTTTTCTACTGCACTGGTGCTCATGCTAGGGTCGACTACCAATTTGGAACCACCGATGCCACTAATGCTCTTGCTGTGAATTTACCTTGTTTTCTGACCCAAGATGAATTGTGAGATAATAGTGGTTGGAACAAGACAGGAAAATGAACACTGTGATGACGGCAAGCATGCTAAACAAAATGTTTGTGCCACTGCGGCAAACTTGCCACTAAATTGTGGCAAATTGGAGTTAGAATATGTTGCCACAAGTTTGCCATTGTGAGACACTTTTGGTGGCAAATTTGACAAGTTTTCCACAAAGTTTGCTACAAGTCCGTCCTTTATAATGGTTCTTCAACAATTAATTAAAATGATGAGAAACTATTTTATTATTATTTTTTTAATATTAACCATTTATCATTGAGTTATTATTGAAGATAAACGCGAGGCGTTTTTATCGCACGTGTCTTCTAAACGTAACAAGGAAGTGAGTTCGCTGACGTATGGCTCAATGTTTTGTGGGAAACGACAATGATTGGTCATAAATTGAGGAAAAGTTTTGCAAATTTGTCAAAATTCCATGGTAATATTGAATTTGCGGGGATTGGCTGAATCCTGGAGGGTCTGATTATTTGTCATAAATACATGAACCTAAACAACCTTTCAGTATTCATACATTTGCGATCATTATATCATTTCTTGGAGAATCTTTTGAAGTCCTGAAGTGTGGCTTCATTATCAAAAACAGCTTCTGATGAGCCCTAATGAAGAAATGTTTGGTCATATAAATTATGCTAATAAATGTTTTATATTTTTTATTTTTGGTTTTGAATGATTTTGGCAAACAAAATCATATTTAAAGCTTTACGGTCCCTTTACAAATTACTGTTTGTCATGTAAAAGCCGTAACTACAAGGAAGGGACCGTTCAACCTTTTATTGTGTACATACAGTTACAGTGTCACCAAGTCAGATTTTGTACATGCAACATGACTTAGAATAAGGAATAAATTGCCAGTGAATATTACGAACAGCTTCATTTATGACTTACACTCAAGGAAATGTTGGAGAGTTTTAGTGTGTTTTGACGGTTAATTCAGAAGAGGTTCCTTTTATGACGGGGCAGAATTGGGATTATGTATTAACTAGTCGACTGGGTGGCATTTTTCAGTGATGATTCAGGCAGTCTGGCACTGAAAGTTGCCCTCAAACAGACGTTGGGCGCTTAATATTTCCCCAAAATGGACTTTCATTGAGTGTTAGGGCAGTTTTTAGGCAGCCATTACGAATCTCATTCACATATCTTGCGTAGACAACAGATATTGTCTAGTGGCGAATGTTTAATCAGGACTTCCTTTGACTGGTTGTGTTTTCTCAGTGGATAAAGAGTTAGACTTGACATACGGTCAACTTACAGGCCGGTGTCCACGCGGACGTCTGAATCAGGCATTTTCCACCAAACAAAGGCCATGTCCACACATACACAGGTATTTCTGAAAATTGAGATTTTCTGTTTCCGTTTCTAAACTCAGAAACAGAGTTTTCAAAAATTGCCACTTTGCCGGAGTCTTCAAAAACCTCAGTTTTCACTGACCTAAAACGCCATTTACGTGTGGACGAAAGGTCAAAACGCATAGAAAACCCTCTGTTTTCAGAAATACCCGTGTACGTGTGGATACGGCCAAGGACGTTGAAAATACCAGCCAAGAAATTTCCAATTTCCCAATTTTTCTGTCTATCAAATGCAGCGTAAGCTTTCAGTCAGCGTTTTCCAGATTAGCACGTTTGGCTGGACTGATTAATGTGTGATTTGGCTAGTGATTAATCCCAATCTGATTTGGACACTGCATGGATACGACCTGAATTTTCCTGTGAACTCTATAAGGAAGACGCTAGAGCTCTTTTACGGCCTTACGGTCTCGAATTTCCAGGATTACTTCACTTTTGCTTCCTAACGCGGACTCACACTGGGCTCACTGGACCTCATTCATATAGATTATTCAGAAAGTAGAAACCAGAAAAGAACTGGAAAAATTCAAACGTGTTGTGATACAGTTCAAGTTTAATTGCACAGCCAAAAATGGTAAATAATAGTAAAATTAAAAAGTCAAATAAAACAAAAATGGCAGTTATTAGTACTAATAAACCGACGTCCCATATCTTTTATTTCCCACGTTATTCCCAATATTTGCATTTATTTCATGAAGTCTTTGTATATTGTATTGCACTTCAGTGAACAAAGCAATAAAGTTACATTACATTAATAATACATACTCTCACTCTCTTACACACACACACACACACACAGATGTAATTATACATCATTTGCACCAGTGGCAGGCCTCAAGCCTTATACAATACAGGCAAAGTAAACACCAACACAGAATAGCAGCAGGAGCTCAGTTCATTTTTTTAATCTATTTTTTTTTTTAAATTACAACTTAACAAAAATGTCTCCAGTTTGATTGTGTGCGTAGCCACTTTTTTAAGTTTTTCATAGATTTTGTCCAGTGTCCAGGCAAAAGTTGTGTATAAAAAGCATGCTCCTCTTCCAGTGGTATAAGTGAGTATGGTTCCAGTGTTGGTAAGTTCTTCTTCCTGCGTATATATAGCCCAGTATTTAAACAGACATGAATTAAATTGAGGCAATAACGTCCTTCACGTGGGTGAGAGCACCGCAGATCTGGACTTTTATTCCCAGCCTCTGCATGACGAGCGCTGACCGTCTTTTGCAGGTTTTACTTAACACTTA
This sequence comes from Distichodus sexfasciatus, assembly GCA_032718565.1. Taxonomy (NCBI): domain Eukaryota; kingdom Metazoa; phylum Chordata; class Actinopteri; order Characiformes; family Distichodontidae; genus Distichodus; species Distichodus sexfasciatus. The sequence continues at coordinate 80,791 of JAVGVS010000503.1, read as the reverse complement.
GCTTTACATAACTTTAAAAGTGAAATCAGATTAGCGCAAACATTCACATTTTTTTCTACAAAGAATCAGATTCTTCACAAGTAATCTCATGACATGACGTTGGTCCAAATTCAGCAAAATTACATTTTGACATTTGAGGTCATATACCAGTCCCTCCAGAATTTCGCGAACCGTTTTTGAGATTGTTGCGGCCTAAAAAAGCTGATTTTGCGGAAGCTTTTCCCAAAAAAATGACGACAAAAGTTTTTCGCTGTTTTGTTGCAGTAAAATTGAGATTTTCCCCCCTTTATAATTATTCTTTAACAACTAATTCAAATTACGGGAACAAAACCAGTACTATTTTTGCTAACCATTAAGCATTTATTCATTTTTGAAGGTAAATGTAAATTTATCACATGCTTCCTGTGTCTTTCCGTGTCAAACGTAACAAGGACGTGAGTTCGCTGACGTATGGCTCAGTGTTTTTGTGGAAAAAGGTCAAAAATTGCGGCGAAACTTCATGGCTGTCAGTAAAAAAGACGATTTTTCAATGTACAAACTGATCACATGACCATTTTTCGCCTAAACGTCCAAATATACCTCTGAAGCCTGGTTTAAACTTGACTTTATTCCAGTGCAACACATTTATTTGTTTAATCTATGAGGGGAAGTAATTAAAACATGTAATTAATTGATCACAATTAAATGCTTTGGTTAGCGTGATTTTTTTTTTTTGTCGATTAATTTTAGCTAATCTGTGTCACCTGAACTCAATCAGGGGCTTAGTCCTGAATATACTGTACTTTGTTAGTTTAGTCCTCTTCTGAATCTTACCAAGCTGTTTGACATCTTCCGCTCTCTCTCCCACTCTCTTAATCTCTCTGTCTTTTAATTATCATTTTTTAAGTCTTTGTACTCAAACATTTGAGATAAATTATGCCTTTGAGTCCTATCTTTTTTCTGAGGATGTCAGAATATATTTCACCACCAGATGGCGACCTAACGCCAAGCTGAGGATCTTTCCAAATTCTGTTTTTTCTTACCTTGTGTATGACATCGTTCTTTGTAGTCAAACATACATTGATTATTGAATGGCCCTTTCACCACCTGAGAACAATGAGCCTCAAACTTGTGACTAACCGTGAATGAAATCCGACTGAACAAAGTGGAAAGCTATGCTACTTATAATTCTCAAAAAAGCGTTTCCTGCACCTGACAAAAAATGTTTCCGTTTCCCTTATCTGACCCACAGTGGAGTCTCAAAAGGGCTAAGACGGAACGCTGTACATCCACAATGAGCTAGCCTTGATTTCATCCTTGGAAGAAATTTGTTCTTAAAAACTACTTTTTAGAACAATTTTGGTGAACACGTCCACGTTACACCAGAAGCGGCCTTGATGTCAGGAAGTTCTCATTCATGACCAGCGAGCCCTGAATTTTGTTGTCTCCCACTGCATCTTGTTGGTCACTAGCATTGCCATCGTTGTTCCTGATGCTGGTGTTGGTGTTGTTCCTGGGGCATTTTGAGCTGTCTGGCAAACTGGAAGTGCAACAGAAAGTTAAGGCGCTCCATACATCCTCGCTCAGCACCACGCTGAGCGAGGACGTGTGGAGCGCCATAACTTCCTGCTGCACTTTCAGTGAACCTCAAACTTCACCAAATGAACCTTCAGATTCACCCAGTGAACATCAAATGTCACCCAGTGAGCCTCCAAATTCACCCACTGAACTTCAACACCCAGTGAACCTCAAACTTCACTGAGTAACCCTCAAACTACTGTACACCAAGTGAACCTTCAAGTTCACCCAGTGAACATCAAACGTCACCCAGTGAACCTCTAAATTCACCAAGTGAACCTTCAGATTCACCCAGTGAACCTCAAACTTCACTGAGTAACCCTCAAACGTCACCCAGTGTACCTTAAACTTCACCCAGTGAACCTCCAAGTTCACCCACAACTTCACCCAGTGAACTTCAAATGGCACCCAGAGAACCTCAAACTTCACCCAATGAACTTCAAACTTTGCCATGAGTGCTGTATATAATACGGTTTTAAGAACAAATATTCTCCTATGAACAGATGGTGAAAGAGGCACAACAAACCTCAAACTTGTGGATCATGCTACTCCTGACCCATACTCCATTAAAAAGGCAGAGTTAGAAAGACAAGAAAGAGGTGAAAGTGACATCCATGTCATGCCAGGAGCCAGCTTCGAAGCCAGGATGTTGTCATTCATCACCAGCGTGCCACCTGACTGGCGTAGTCCTCGGTAGTAACCGGTCCATGAATTTCGGTGTCCCCCACTGGGTCTTGTCGGCCCTGTTGCTGCCGTTGCCACCGCCGCTCCTGACGCCGCTTGGCCCTTTCCTGACGTCTCTCAAGTTGTCGGGAGAACTGGAACCGCTGCAGGAAGAGGTCCTTGGCAAAGTCGTAGAGCTGCACATCCAGGAAGTTGAGGCTCTCAATGCGCTGGCGCACGTCCTCGTGTAGCGCCACACCGGCTGCCCGGGTGCTGTTGAGCTGGGTGAAGGCGGAGATGAAGCGCAGGCGGAAGGTGCGCTCAAACAGGTACTGCGTCTTGCGCTGGAACTCGGTCAGGCCATAGAAGGCCATGTTTTTCAGGTTGCTGATGGCGCTGGCCAGCAGCACGGCATTACGCTCGCTTTCGTTGGTCCACGACAGGTTGTAGCAACCCACCAGACTCAGATCGGCCAGCATGCGCACTTGCCGGTTGTTGGCCAGGTTGGACGGGCAGTCCATGAAGTCCACCAGGCTCACGCCTGACCAGTCGTCACCGCTGTAGCATGCGGGCAGTTCGGCACGGGTGGGCGAGCGGCCCTCACACATGTGCAGTGACGTCTTCCAGGTGGCGCCCCGCTGTACGTGCTTCCACTCGCTCAGGTAGCGCGACACTGGATCCCTCAGCATGGTGATGTAGTAGAAGTTCCTGCAAAGTGAGAGAGGGAGAGTTAGATTGGCTCAGTAAGGCACAGGTAATCTACGTTATATATATGAGAATAAAGATCGGGGACCGGAGCCTATCGCGGGACTACGAGCACGAGGCAGGGACCAACCCTGGGCAGGCAAAAACACACCGCAGGGCACACAAGTTCACATAAATCCCAGTCACATCATAGGGGCCAATGTAGAGTCACCATATCAACGTACAGTGCACACTTTTGGACTGTCGCAGGAAACCGGAGCCACCGGAAAAAACCCATGTGAACATGGAGAGCATGCAAACTCCACACAAAAAGACCTTACGAACCCCGGACCTTCTCGCTATGAGGCGGCAGCTCTAATCCTTGCACGACCGTGGCACCCGCAAGTGCAAAAGTTTAATTTAATGACTTTTTAATATTGAGGAAAATCAACTGATGCTTATTTAGATTTTCTCCTGATGACATAAAATAAAAATAGAAATGGTTATTAACCGCTATTCGGTGACATTCTAACTAGTAATTAATTAGAGAGGAGCTTCTTGGAACACTGGAGCAGAAAATAAAGCTGACGTCTCTGTTCAGAAGACACCAAAATCAATAATATATTTTTAATTCCTGCACAAAGCATCAAAAATACTATTTGTGCATTCACATTAGGCTTTCTTGAACTGTGGACACATTTTTCACACGAAAACCTACAGTAAGCAACTGTTGGGCTAAAAATTCAACGTACACACACACTTGAGGATGAAATATAGCAGTGAGTGAAGCCCAACTGCTTTCAGCTATGCAAAATTGCTTTGGTGAGTTATTGCATGGCAAAATATGCCACAAAAAAATATCAATATATCACAAGCGTGAGCTGCTTTCTTAGCATAGCAACAAAAGGAAAAGCCTTTCAGGCGAAGGCCATTTGCACCTCCTTCCGTAACTACCAAAGAATGCACTTTACTGCCGCCTAGAAATGCGGGTTGCATTGTATTGCGCTGTCACATGTATTTACATATTTGTGTTGTACATTCTGTTCGCTGTCTTATTTTTAATGACGTCTGACAGAAGTCTGTTTTTCTCCAGTTGTTCATCCGTCAACTGTCGGCAAAACTCAGTCCACAGAAATTGTAATCCACAGGCACTTTCGAGAGAGAGCAGCTGTTAAATGAAACATATTCTTTTTACACACATGGCTGCGTCTCCGGCAGAGAGAGACTATCTGCCCAAACCTCGTAAGCCTCTGAACGGACGGTCAACACGGCCAGAAAAATGAGAACCTTTCATTTCAGATCTTGGACATATTCTGGGGAAAAATTTCTGAAACTCACAGACAATTCACAGACAACGGTTAAATATGGTAAAATATTAACCGTACCAAATATGAACATGCCAATAGAGAATAAAATCAACCCTGTTACTTAATGTGTTACTGTGTTTTTTGGTGTAAAATAACCCATACCGCAATCGTCTCTCAAGTGGGTTGGAAAAGAAGCTTGTACGAGTCATAATCCGATCAGTCGTATTGATTCGTGTTTAAACGAAGCATTTTGGAGCCGTTTCTCCCTACGTTAATGCTTCAGAATCGAATTTTTCCTCAAGATATAATCAAATCCGGTGGCCAAAATCAATCAAACGACTTCTGTGGTATCTTGGACCCAGAGTAAGATTCCATAAAAGGGCAAAGGGGAAGGACATGGTGTTTATTGACGTTCTCAAAATTGGTGGCCAAATTTGTTCATTTATACACTGTAATATATTTCATTTCTGAATGGGTTGGTACTTTCTCTGACCTTCACTGAAAGGTTTTGACCTGAAATCCCAAAAGTTTAGCCCTCAGTCAAGTGCTCACACCAAGAAGAGTGTTTATTTTTCAACTTTAGAAAGTGAAGATGTCATTGGTGACACATTAACGCAGAGCTGACGACTTAATGAAGGCCCCGAAACGTGACCGTGAGTTCCTAAAAACACAGTCCAGGTGCTGACCGGCAGGATTGTCTCTAAGGAGACATTTCCTCCGATCCGGCGAGAATACGCAATGAAGCCAAGCGTTGCCGGGACGACTCCCCTGAGAGTAGACGATGACTGGGATAGAGCTTCTCTATATTCATCCATCCATCTCTCTCTCCCTCTCTCTCTCTCCCTCGAGAAGGTGGCAGAGACGGGGATGACAAAGCCCTTGCCCTTTTTTAAATGGTTTCTTTCTGACTTTGAGTAGTCTGGGCTCAACGCAGAGCTCAGACCTGTTGTGACCTGGGGTGGAAGGATGATTGGGCCTCATTAAGCATGCATTGTTAAGCAGAAATTAGTTCTTAAAACTCGCTTACGCCGTTTTCCGGAAGATTGTCATTCTCATTGACATTTTCTTATTGGACATTTAGTTTATTCTACAGTTCTATAATCATATACAGTTTAAATGTCTTAATTTCATTCATTCATTATCTAAACCGCGGGGACCAAAGCCTATGCCAGGACTACGGACACGAGGCGGGAACCAACCCAGGGCCTTACACAGGAGGCGGTAGTTCTAGTAGTTTGATAGAGCGGGATTTGAGCCTATGAGCCCTTGATCCCACCGCTAGGCTCCTGCCACCACCAATTTTTTAACCATTAACTCACATCATACACATTAACCAGCATCAGAGACACGACTGCATGTCATAGGGATTAATCCCAGACAAATCTAGTTTAGAGTTACAACAACGAGTTGTACAATCATCCCAATTATTATACAATGTTTAGTTGCCTTCAAAAGAAGTTCAGCTACTAGAGAGTTCCATCAGTTTTGAGATGGCAAGAGAATGGATGAGTGACTGAGAAGAAAATTCTGAGTTTAAGAGTTTTAACATACAAACAGAACGTCATTTCTTGACAGCGTTGTAGGGGTGATAATGGTTATACGGTGGTTAATAATTAATGGTCTGGTTACAGATTGTTGTATAGAGGTTGTAGGTTGAAGTCTGACCTAATTTTATCTGCAAACTCAATATTTTTGAGACAGTTGGTAGCATTGCCGTTAGAGTGTTCACTCTGGGATCGGAAGGTTGCCAAGTAACCCTAGAATCCCAGACCAGTAGAGGTACTCATGAGCAAGGTACTGTCCCCAGGCACTGCTCCCTGTGTGCGAACTGTCAACTGCCCACTGCTCCTTCACAGATTGGTCAAATGCAGAGCTCGGGGCAGTTGGTATTGGAAGGTTGCCAGTTTGAATTCCAGACCAGAAAAGGTAGCACTGAGGTACTCATGAGCAAGGTACCGTCCCCAGGCACTGCTCGGCACTGGATACTGTATGTCGGCTGCCCACTGCTCCTTCATAGATGGGTCAAATACGGAGCTTGGGGCAGTTGGTAGCTTGACTGTTAATGAGTTTGCCCCGTGATCGAGAGGTCGCCGGTTTGAATCCCAAACCAGTAATGACACCACTGAGGTAGTCATGAGCAATGTACCGTCCCCAGGCACTGCTCGGCACTGGATGCTGTCTGTCGGCTGGCCACTGCTCCTTCGTGGATGGGTCAAATACGGAGCTTGGGGCAGTTGGTAGCTTGACTGTTAATGAGCTTGCACCGTGATCGGAAGGTTGCCAGTTTGAATCCCGAACGGGTAAAGGTAAATCTGTAGTTGAAAGTGCATGGCTAACTTTTAACTGCAGACTCAACACAGAACGCTAAAAAGGGTAATTTATAGTCATAATCATCACTTTCACTGATCGTACCTGCCTCTGTGAGTCATAATTTGATGGAGATGGAAAGCAGGAGGGGTGCGAAGAAAATACACACTCACACACGTCAGACGCTAGTCTGTGATTAGCGCCGTGCCGCCGGCAGCTGTATCCTGACTCTTCCTTCTAGAGTGGGTGGACTGCAGACACGCTCTCATTAGGCTGTCTCCGGGACAAAAACACTTGCTGCAAGTGTTGTCGGAGCTAGCCATCTGAGACATACACACACACATACACACACAAAAGAGCCCCGGCTGAACACCATCAGTGTCATGGCGCATTAGCCTCAAGCTATTCTAGCCCCGCCGCTTGCCTCGTCCCAGAATAAAACCTTTCTCATGCGAAATGGAGACGACGAGTGGAGCTCTGGTGCTCAATATTTTGACAATTAAAACTTTTCTCATCCTCAATTGGAAAATAAATTCACAGATGGATCTTTATCGCTTCTTACTTACGCTTTAACGATCACAGGACACTTAGAATAATGAATTGTGAGGGAGACATATAATGGAATGGCAGGAAAAGAATCAAATCTTATAATAAATGAAAAAGTAGTGCCACATTATTTATGCTTCCAGCATCGTCTTCACAAGTGCAAAAGTCAGTGTGCAGGATGTTCAATATCACTACATTACATTAGCAACTAAAATAGTGTACGATAGCAACTATGAAGGCGTGCGTTAGCAACTAACATAGTGTACGTTAGCAACTAACATATTGTACATTAGCAACATAGTGTACGTTAGCAACTAACATAGTGTACGTTAGCAACTAACATAGTGTACCTTAGCAACTAACATTGTGTACATTAGCAACTAAAATAGTATACATCAGCAACTATGATAGTGTACATTAGCAACTAACATATTGTATGTTAGCAACATAGTGTACGTTAGCAACTAACACAGTGTACATTAGCAACTAACATTGTGTACGTTAGCAACTAACATAGTGTACATTAGCAATATAGTGTATGTTAGCAACTAACATAGTGTACATTAGCAACATAGTGTACGTTAGCAACTATCATAGTGTACATTAGCAACTAACATTGTGTACGTTAGCAACTAACATAGTGTACATTAGCAACATAGTGTATGTTAGCAACTAACATAGTGTACATTAGCAACTAACATAGTGTACGTTAGCAACTAACATAAGGTACATTAGCAAATAACATAGTATACATCAGCAACTATCATAGTGTGCGTTAGCAACTAACATAGTGTACGTTAACAACTAACATATTATACGTTAGGAACATAGTGTATGTTAGCAACTATCATAGTGTACATTAGCAACTAACATAGTGTACGTTAGCAACTAACATAGTGTACGTTAGCAACTAACATAGTGTACGTTAGCAACTATCATAGCGTACGTTAGCATCTAACATAGTGTACATTAGCAACTATCATAGTGTACATTAGCAACTATCATAGTGTACATTAGCAACTAACATAGTGTACATTAGCAACTATCATAGTGTGCGTTAGCAACTAAGAAAGTGGTGCTAACATTTTGGGAAACATACACCCCATGTCTATTCCTGTGATCTCGGGTGTTGGCAGCGTCTGTAAGAACAAGAAATGGTTGCCTGAATCGGGACGGGATTCTTGTGAGGGTGATTAGTCTTGCTGCCCACCTGTTTGCTCTCTTTCATCATCAGCATGAAAATGATGAAAATGTGGGACCAAGTCTCTTGCCCGAGGTTCACAAGCCAAGGTTTTATTACACACACATCGGTGTTTCATGTCCGAGCTGGCCGACGTTCAAAGCCAGAGAGAAAAACTCATCGGAGGTGTATTTTACACATCTAAAAAATCACAAGCTCGCAGATTTGTTAGACGATCTTCTCCTCTTTCTTCTATAAACATTACACATAGCATAACGTCATCGATTAAAGTCTAACACTGTACAACACTGAACTGAAGAAAACCCAATTAACCTGATGTGTTTTCATTAGGAAAAATGTAGAATTGTAAAACAGTTAGACATAGACATGTGGAAGAGTTAGAGACAAACATTTTGGATTGGATGTAGTCTAAAACCATTTAAAACCCATTTTCATAATGCTATAGATTTTTAATCATTCAAGTTGCACGTCCTTTCTCCAAATTAGCCATCTTTGGGTAGAAAATGCTAATAATCCGAGCAGTTCAAAGAAAGTGACGGCAAATAATTTGATCTAAATGATTAATGAAGCCAATAATCAACTGCTCAATTCTAAGTCAATTTCATGGGTAAAATCAAAGAAGTTTCTTTAAAGCCGTTAATCTTAAGAGTTCCCGAAATTTTATGTCACATATTTGTCAGGAGTTTCTCAACTTATGTTCTTTCAGATGCGAATGTGAAAGTCCCAACTCTACATGAGCTCCTCAGAAAGTCTGACTTGCTCAGATCAGACACAGGAAGACTGGGAGGTTCCTACAGGGCTGGGTGGAGATGAATGTGGAGATGAGGAACTTTGTGTTCTGCTGATCACAGCTGGAGAGATCAAGGAGCTTCTGAGGAGAGAGGCAGCGCTGGTGAAGGTGGAAAAGCTGGAATTAGATCAGACGGTTGCTAGATGTGCCATCAAAAATGCCAAATATACGCAAACGGTGGCACCAAATAGATAAATTCTATTTATAAATGTTACTACATTTGGTTATAATATACATTAACGTTAAAACACTTTAGTAACATTGTTAGAGCATAGTAATAAACATTAGGTCGTTACATTGAAATAACAGTAATAATACACAATTAAACCTTTGGTTAAAATCACAGATAACAGTAAAAACAAAATAATAAACATTCAGTTACTAAAATTATGTAAAATGCTTAGAAATATAAAGATTTTGGTTCCAAAACGCTATAAATCCAAATTGTTAAATAGTTTTCTTTCCCAAAAAAGTGGTTGCATTAAAACTACTATTTTCTGCTTCAAACTGCAATATTTCATATAAAATATTTATAACATAAAAAATCCAATCCATATTTTGATTTTAAACATTTTTTATCCATGACACTTTTTTCCCAGTAAAACGTTAGCAATAGAAGCTAATTTTCTGTATGAAAATGAGCAAAAGTATAACCATAAATAACAAGGAAAAGTTATCTATATACTGTATATGACAAACCCCAAACTTGGACAACATCGTTTATATTGGAGCAATATAAATACATTCATCTTGCCGTCTTTCCCAAATTACATTGATCACATTCCCGCGGACGAAATGAGCAATGGCTTATCCATACCGTCGTTACTGACGTAATATCACTGAAAACACTTGTTTGAGAGACGACAGTGGTGCGCTGTGATTGGTCGAATGAGAATAGCAGGTTCTGCTGAAAATCAGGACTGGTTTTTGTCGCGGTTTGGGAAAAAAATTGAAGAAATAGTGCAGAGAAACATGGTGGATATCACATTTTTTTGTATTAAATCGATTCTCGAACTTTTATTTTGGTGTTAAATTGGCGTCTATCGCGTTTTGGAACCAAACTCTTCATGTATTACTAAACTGGCAGTACAACAACAAAAAAATTGAGTTACCACATTGTAAAACTATGGTATTAATACAGTCATATTACAATTAACCACAATTAGCTATGACATTTTAATCACATGGTAAACATTTACCATGTCACGAAATGTGTTTGCTAATTCAGAATTACAAAGACGTGGGATTCATCATTCTTAGAGACACACGTGCCAACAAGTTGTTACGAATCCGATGTAGATTTCTTCTGAACAAATCTAAGAAAATTCTTAAGAGGATGTTAGTAAATGAGGCCCAATAAGCTTGTTTTTTTTCTCAAAACTGCATGCAATAAAACTTTGTAGAAAAATATGTTCTTCAGCAGATTCTATTCTCATATAGGAAAGAAATTTTAAAAGGAAAACACCTGTGAATATCAGAATCTTTGGAAAATGTGGGTTTTGGGAACACTTTTCTTCTAAGGAATGGTTAAAATTGAGGCCAAATTGTATTACATTTTTAACACTATGAAAAAATTTAAGATAGAAACGTAAGAAAATGTTAATATAGTTTTAGTAGGTTTGTATGATGGAAATAATTCAGATAAAATTGTTATAAATTATATGTTTAAACTTAGATAGATAGATAGATACATTGATTGATTGATTGAAAGCAAAAGACAATATGCTTTAATAACATAGTAAACATTTGTTTATTGCATTTATCATAAAATAGTGATGCATGGAGGGGCTTAAATGCAATAGACAGACACATCTGATACCTTAATGCATATTTAATGTACTTTAATTTAATGAAGGTGGCAAAAGATTAAAGTGCGGATACTGACTCTGTAGAAAGATGTGTGTGTGTGTGTGTGGTTTGGACTAATGCATCTCCATCGACTGCTGCTGTATCAGGCCAGCGTTTCGGCTCTCCCTCGGGAGGACAGACCTTTTCCTCCAAAGGTTACGGGCTTAATCACACCTCTGATTCCACTGGATTTTAAAACTCATTTACTGCTGCGCCTTTCAATTTACACCCTGTCTATCCCTCCATCCCACTCTCTCTCTACCTCCGTCTCTCTCCCTCCCTCCCTTCCTCTTTCTCTCAATTATCTCAGGCTTGACATTTTATGTCGCTGCTGTTATAAGCTGCATAGTTACTTCAGAGGCGAGACTGGAATTGTGATTGTTGTAGAACGTCTTCAGAAAGTGCGTCTCATACAACAGTCGTTCTTTAGAAGAAATCACATAAAAACAAAACAATGGACCTCGTCATGAATCCGACGTAGATTATTGTTAGCAGATTTCTTACGAACAAATTTAAGAAAATTCTTAAGAAGATATAAGTGAATGAGGCCCAATAAACTTGGTTTTCTCAAAAATATACTCTTCAGCAACAAACAAACAAAAAAATTAAAAGGAAAACATCAGTGAATGTCAGAATCTTTATAAAATGTGGGTTTTGGGAACAGTTTTCTTCTAAGAAATGGCTGAAAATGAAGCCTAATTGTATACATTTTTTAAGATTAAGAACATTCATTCATTCATTCATTCATTATCCGAACTGCTTAACCCCCGGTGTCGCTGGGACCGGAGCCTATCCTGGAAACTACAGGTGCAAGGCGCGAACCAACACATCGCAGGACAAACTAAGGACAAATTTAAGGTAAAAACGTTAGAAAATGTTAATATAGTTTTAGTAGTTTTACTTGGTGGGGAAATTTTTGATAAAATTGTGTTACAAATGATATATTTTGGCAGTTGGTGGCGCAACGGTAGGGTGTGCGCTCCGTTATCAGAGGGTCGCAGGTTCGAATCCGGGACCAGTAAAGGTACCACTGAGCTGCTCATGAGCAAGGTATGGGTTGCTGCCCATATCAGCTGCCCACTGTTCCTTCACGGATGGGTCAAATGCAGAGGTCACATTTTGTTGTGGTGCACTGTGTGTTGTGTTGTGCTGTGGTGTGTTCACAATGACAAATAATCACTCACTTTCATTTGAATTTAGATAGATAGAATTCCATCGTGAGCTTCTTTTAAAACACATAAAAAGGCGATTAAAGATATACGTCAATGTGACTTTGATAGCAACGCTTTCAGACTGCTCGTTCCGTAGCGATAATGACTGGAAGAAGAGATTTCGAGCATCATTTATCCCTCCTTCATTCCGTGCGTTCATTAGAGCAGTCCCATGTTAGCTGGAAATTATCTCACTCTCCACAACCAGCACATGGTGAGCTAATCAACACCTCCAGATGCAGATATGTGTAGGCCTGCTGACAGAACATCTCCTTATCGCCAGTGTCAGCACACAAACACACACACACACACACTGTCTTGTCTCGCTATCTTTGTCATTTCCTTTTCATTAACGCCCATCATCAGTTGGAGTTGGCCCCGTGATCGGATGGTCAACGGTTTAAGTCCCAGACCGGGAAAGGTACCACTGAGGTACTCATGAGCCAGGTATTGTTTCCAAAAAGCTGCCCACTCCTCCTTCATGGATGGGTCAAATGCTGAGGTGTGGTCACATTTTGCCGAGGTGTGGTGTGTTCACAATGACAAATAATTGGTGCAATTTCTTCCAAGTAGGGTTTTAACCGTTTTGGGCGACGTCCCGTGATCGGAAGGTTTGAATCCCGGCCCGCTGAGATACTCATGAGCAAGGTCGTGTCCCCAAGCACTGCCCATCCCCCGGGTGCTGCCCATGTTAGCTGCCCACTGCGCCTTCACGGATGGGTGAAATGTAGAAGTCACACTCTGTTGTGGCGCAGCGTGTGCTGTGCTGTGTTCACAATGACAAATAATCACTCACTTTCAGACGTTTTCCTTCTTACAAAAGTTCAACAAGCCATGCTGCTTTGGTCAATACAGAAGAAGGTTGGTTTTTGATGCCGCACCATCCAGTGACTCTGAAATATTTGTCTGGAGGTCTTCATTCACAGAACATTTGCTGATTTTTTAAATCTTTCGATGATGTTTACGACTGCTGATGGTTACATCCCCAATTCCTTACAATCTCATCCTGGGAAATGTTGTTTCTGAACTATTTGTTCACACAGTGTTGTGAAAAGCGGCTATCCTCGACCCGTCGTTGCGAATGCATTTTGCGGATGCTCCATTTACACCCAATCAATGATGATTTTGTACAATATTTAGCCATTGAACGTCACAAACTGATGTTAAGAATGTCGTGCAGGTGAAAAACACGTCATAACTATTGAAGCACATGCTGCAGGCAGAAAACTATGGAAAATATGAAAAATATTCAATTAAATATCTGTTTTATATTAGGAAATATTGTGCTGTTTTATATTTCGCATAATTACACATAACGGCCCAAAAGGTCCAACAACCATGAATTACACTTATGAAATAAATGAAAGAATTCAACTGGAATAATACAATGCAATCAACAGTGAATTAGTTGCAATTCATCAAAATGAGAACGCAAATAATGTTGCTCATTTATAGTAAGTTTTATATCCACACACACACACACACACACCAACACCAAAGCCGGGTGGACCAAGCCTGAAAAGTGTGTGAAAAGAAGCAGAGTAACACTCCGATCGTATCCTCACACAGCTTAGTTGCAAACTTCTCTCTTAGCTCTCCTTCACCCGCCATGATTTAAGCGACTCGGACAGCTATGGGCTCAGATGCTTTCATGCCAGCAACAGCTCGAAGAGTTTTCCTATCTGCTCAAGTCCTTTCTCCCCCTCGAAACAGAGCGTCCAGTTCCTCTGGGCCGTGTCCACCGGGCTGGATGTCATTTCAGTGTAGACGCTGGCTTGATATTGGTTAGCAAGGAAGTCTGGTCAAAATTTAGCCCGCTCATAAATATCTTGCATCGTGCGAGACGACTTGCCAAGGCAATTATATCAATGCGACTTTTGTGAAGAGAAGTAACATTGACCAAGCGAACTTATTAGCCCGCTATTGACTTATTAGTATCATCAACGTATTAGCTTTAGTGAGAGATTATTTGTCATTGTGAACACGCAGTGTATTACAATAAACCCATCCGTGAAGCAGCAGTGGGCTGCTAACATGGTCAGCGGCTGGAAAACAGTGCTTGGGGACTGTACCTTGCTAGTAAATACCTTAGTGGTACCTTTACCGGTCCGGGAATCGAGCCGGCGACCATCAGGCTGACCCTAACCGTTAGCCGAATTTTTAAACCGTCATTCCTTTTTCAATGAAGCTCTCTTTGACGTCTGCATTTGATCCAAACTGTGAGGGAGCGGTGGACAGCTTTTGGTAGCATTCATGCAGTAGTGCTTGGGGACAGTACCTCGCTCACGAGTACCTCAATCAGTCCAGGACTTGATGACCCGTCAATGACCTGACTGAAAATATTGAACATTTTCAGCTATTGGATGTCACAAACGGATCTTTAAACACCTCCTAACTAGCGTCAACTAAATGGGTGCAAATCAGTTAATCTGGTTAGCGACTCTTACACTTAAATTGCAATGGTTTTATCCTAAAAAGTATTGAGATAGTTCTTTGAATTGACCGCTCTCATTAGATAAAGTTTACTTGGAAGATGAACCTGAAACGTACTTAAGTTTAGCCAGTAATCTCTTGCCTATGCTGTTTTTTGGTAAGGGGGAGCTAAATTTGGTAGCAGTCATCGGTAGTTCCGTACTGAAACAGGTCTGCAGTCGACTATAAAACAGTACAGCCTTGCATTATTTACCAAAGCTGCCCAGGGTCACGGCACGGCTTAGGAAATTACAACGGTCAAAACGAGGAGAGATTGGGGATCGGTAGCTGCCTCCAGTGCCGCCCGAAGCCACGCCGCAACTGTAGCGTCAGCGTTGCAATATAGTGCTCTCCCCCTAAGGCCTCAAACTGCATTAACTTCAACTCAGCATCCAGCAGAGAGCAAAGAAACCTGCACACTTCCACATGCCGGCCGCCCACGGCCCGAACATTGTAGTAGAGATGGGGTCATGAGGATAGCGTTTGCGTTTGGCTAAAGGGCGCGGCAGAAGTAAACGAATAAACAAGTAACCAAAAGTCTTGAAATGTAAATCTCAATCCCTAAACGAAATCACTGCTTCCACGAGGCACAACAGTATTGTATATTCTGTGCTAGAACGGAGGCTGAAGACGATATGCAGAACTGGTGTGTTTTGTTTAAGAGATTAAGTTTTAGACGTATGTTTTAACAAGCTGCCCAAGCTGTTTAGCGTGCTAGCTGAATGTTTCAACCTTAATTATTCCTGAATTATTTTCATTAGCACAACAAAAGAAACTTGCTTTTTGCTGTTATTTGCCTCAAATTTCTAAGCTAAGCACTCCACAGCTCGGGAAGTTGTTTCAGACTAGCGACTGCTAAGTGTCTTGACCTTTTCCGACGGGCAGAATGGTGGTTTGCTTGGAAAAACACTACTTTTGTCATGTGGGCGCCGTGCGGCCGAAAAAAATATAAAAAGACAAAAATGGAGGACGAGGAAATAGCGGAGGAACAGGTGGCTTTAATGAAGTCAGGCTCAAACACAAAAACAGTCACTCAGAAAAAAAACTCAGTGAGTCATGAAAACAGATTATCGTAGTGGTCTCGTGCCCCCGCTGTGCCAATTAGCTCTCCTGCCCTTAGAGATCTCGAATACAGGAACCACACGTAGCAATCCTCAGTCCCAGCTGCTGGGAATTCCAGAAAGGATCCTAAACTGTTGAGACACATGAGAAAGTCCAGGGCGAATGTCGCCAAATATGCACTCACCAGCGGCAGCATGAGCCTGGTTTCGTGGAGACAAAAACAGTCCGGGAAAGAGAAAAACACACGACTAAATCCAAACAGGTACACACATACCCGGAAGTACGAGCGATCTAATCGGGACGCAAACTACTAGGGAGTGGACACGAAGTGCAGACAACAGACCCGGAAGTTGCGGGGCCAGCTAACGTGAGCTAATACACGTGAAGGGAGGACACCGAAAACGTGCTCCCCAAGACAGACTTACCTCCCGGACTCAGAACTCCGGGGACCGTGGACAACTTTTAACAACGTGCAAATCTGTTTTCCTGGTTGAACTGTAGTTTTTACTGCCAGACTCCCAGTTCATGTCAATACCAAATTAAATTAAATCTGAATATGAGCATCCGGGACCATTTCCCATTCGAGGATTAAGACTAGTCCTAGACTAGCTTTGAGTTTGAACTGTAAATCTCCACTGAAAGTGAAAGTGAGTGATTATTTGTCATTGTGAACACACCACAGCACACAGTGCACCACAACGAAATGTGACCTCTGCATTTAACCCATCTGTGAAGGAGCAGTGGGCGGCTAGCAAGTGCCAGGGAGCAGTGCTTGGGGACGGTACCTTGCTCACGAGTACCTCAGTGGTGACTTTACCGGCCCTGGATTCAAACCTGCGACCTTCTCATCACGGGGCGAACACCCTACCGTTACGCCACTAACTGCCCCCATTGGGACTACAATTTAGGCCAAGACTAGGCTTAATCCAGGAATGAGAAACCAGCCCTAAATGTTTGACACTGTATTATAGACACCAAAAACGGGTCCATTTTTCAAGCGTTACACATTTCAAGTGCATGACCAACCTCCATCAAATAAATATGTAATTATAAAACAGCGACATAATTTAATATTTGCAAAATTGACATAGTTCATGAAGTAGAGTTTGCAGACGGTGGTTTGGTGTGATGCCGAGACCCCTGGAAGCCCTCATGTCTGTGTTACCTCCCAGCTCTCCCTTCTTAGCCAGGCTGCCATAGTTACTCTAGCATTGCTGGAGGTTAGGTTAGGGCTGACCGAACCCTCACTGGGACTCTGTGGAGTTGCCCCGAGCTGACACTGACCATCTCGACCCTACCAAGCTGACGCTGACAAACTGAACTCACCAGGAGTCCGTGGAGACGTCCTGAGCTGACGCTTGACCTTGTCAACCCTCCCGAGCCGATCCTGACCCACTGAACCCGCACCAGGACTCCATGGGGTCATCATCATGAAACCAATACTGAACTAATTTCAGCCTAATGTTGCTGAGAGGGTCCTGCAAGTGGCCCATCAACAACCCGGGGTTCGAAATATCCCCTGGACTATTTTTGTATCTTTGCTTCTTTAAATAACTAACAACTCATCTTGATCTATTGCTTGTTGTACAATAAATGTTCGTGCGCCCGGTCGCCCAGAGGAGGATGGGTTCCCCCTCTGAGTCTTGGTTCCTCTCAAGGTTTCTTCCTACTAGATGGAGTTTTTCCTTGCCACTGTCGCCTCAGGCTTGCTTGTTGGGGGGGTTTAGGCCGGTTATATGTAAAGTGCTTTGTGACAATAACTTGTTAAGAGCGCTATATAAATAAATTTGAATTGAATAAATTTGAATTGAATAGACTTTAATAAATTGATTAATATCAAACTTAATCACTCTGGGTCCTCTGTCTCAATAAATCTAAATAATAAATCTCAATACATTAAAATATATAACTTTTTAATACTGTGAAATAAGAAATGTACAGTAAATCCATTTTTTTACATTTAATAGCACCTTGAGTGATATTATTAAACTTCACATAATTAAACGAAAGGTGACTTTTTGGTTTTAAATCATTTATTTCATGTATTTAATGAAGCATAATCTTCTGCCACATATTCTATAACGTATTTTTATATATGCACTCAATTTTGAGCATTCATTTTTATTAATCATAATCAAATAATTCATTTAAGACTGAAGACGTGTACAAATATTTTTTTGTGTGTGTGTAAAGTCCCTGTTCTGGGGCTGCAGCCGCCGGCACATTTCTGCATATTCTCCTTGGTCTCCTGCGTCCTACCTGACTCAGCTCACGGTGGAGTTGGTAATTAGCAGATGAGTGGAATCAGGTGGATAAGATCCGGAGAAGCAGGAAAATGTGCAAAGCTCTGGGTTTCCATCGCAAAGAGCCAGATCTGCTGCACTAGAGACTAAGAGGAAGAAGCGTGCGCAGATATTTCAGCTCAAAGTAATGATTCGTTACGAAATTACATCCAGAAGAAAAGGGCTGAAGAAAGAGTTTGATTCAAACTCAGAGCAATGCTTGTTAAAAACTTTGGTGCTTTTCGTGTCTCGAGTGGTGAATTATTTTCACTGTGGCTGAGCAAGAATAAGATCAAATACCGTATATAAAGGGGAACATGAGAAGACCATACGGACACAAAAAGCTAGAGATTGTGTGTGCTGAGGAACGTAAAGTTCATGTTTGAAAGTGTGGAAACAGTATGAAAAAAAAATCTGAAGAAATTTGCATTTAAGTATGATTGAATTAGCATACAGATGAGTGTTTGACGTCACACGCTTTTGGTCAGTTTTTTGTGTCATTTTTACATGAGGACAGCTGGCCCAGAAATCCGTCTGAATTGTTTGCTGGATCATTAGGAACCAACTGCGCTTGAAACAGTGCCGTGATTGGGACTGATTGTGTCTCGGCCTGTTTTAAAACGAGCACTTTCTGAACGCGGTTCCCGAGTTCCCGGTCGAAATTGCAAAAATGTGATTGTCAGCTATTGTTAGAAGTGATTAGTCACGGCTTTATTGCAAGAATTTGAGGCTCCAGCAAAACTCCAGCAGCTCCGGCACCATGACACCAGCTCATGTCTACGGTTTAGTTGTTTTATGGTTTCAGCAGCTGCATCTAATCACATCCGTAGAAAAGCAGCACTGGGGCAGTTGGTAGTGCCTTCATGGTACGGTTAGGGCGTTCACCGCACGATCTGAAGGTCGCCGGTTCCAATCCTGGACTGGTAAAGTTAGCACTGAGGTACTCATGAGCAAGGTACCGTCCCCAAGCGCTGCTCCTCATGTCAGCAGCCCACCGCTTCTTCACGGATGGGTCAGATGCAGAGGTCAGATGTTGCTGTGGTGCAGTGTGTGCTGCGGTGTGTTCACGTTGATTTTTGAAATTTGCATTTACACATTTGTTTAAAAAATCGCTCAACACAAAATGACTCCAAACTCGAACGTTTACCACTTGTCTGCGTCGTGTCTTCCAGCTGTTTTCTTACACGCTTTATCTCACGCACCCAATCTCTACGTCTCCAAGACATGTGAGTGTCTAGTTCACGGCCTGGGTTAGGCCGATACACGGGGAGGCACAAGAAGAACACGCTCGGTATGCAGACGCGCTCATAGCAAGGAAACACGGCAACCAGGGAATATTCTATACTAAGAGTCAAAGGCCTGATCTCATTAAGGGTTGTTGTGAAGATCTGGAGCTAGAATTTGGATCAGGAAGGCGTTCCGGAAAGCAAGATCCCATTCCGGATTCGGGCTGAGAACTAGAGTGCCGAGATCCTCCCCATTTTACATCGAAGTGTAGATGCAAGAAATGAAGCAAAGTTGCTAGAAAGCTTATAACAGACGTGAGTCATATCCCCTAATCGCACATTCTCCGTTTCAGAAGAACATTGATTATGTCTAACAACAAACTTGGGAATATATACGATGAATATGATTTAATGTTGTTAATTTGACTCTCCAATAACGAACGCGGGACCTGACCTTTGCATTTGATTGCTTGCGTTACTTCCTTCGGCCAACAGGGAAACTCCATACGAAGGCTCCGGAGCTCCGTCATTAAATACACATAAACGACTGCGAGCTTTAATGGCATTTAACGAGTAAAACTGAGTTATCAGAGTTTTGCTATTAAATTCTGAGATCATTACAGCAGCGGTGCATTATTTCCCATGCAGCATTAGCGCATTATTGCCTTTAAGATTGAATGTCAAAGCAGTTTAATTAGCCATCTGGTGACTGTTACTCATGCAGCTTATGAAGAATAAACAGAATGCTGGATGATAGAGCGGGCGTCGAAAGTTTTATTGCTTTGGTACTAATTAAAGGCAAAGTCATGTGTGGATCATCATCATTGCAGCATTTAACGGTGCTTCATGTATCACTTAAAAATGTTGAAAAAATTAATAAATCTTGCCACACGGAGTGTCACTGTAAATTCAGACATTTAATTAACACTTAACTTACTTAAGTTAAAACATTTTTGAATGATTTGATATTTTTACAAAATGTTATTATCACGGTTGAAAAATATTGTACATCAATAGAAAATAATAATAAATACATTTAAAAATAAATATTTTTACTATTTTATTTTTATTTTATTTATTTTTATGCATAGTAAATATTAACAAATGTAAAAATGTTATATAATATATACTTAAATTAAACACAACTCATTTTACATGCATAATTAAAAATAAAATTAATAATTATATATTTATATATAAATGAAAATAAATATATTAATTAAACACCTGTTTTGAAAAAACATATAGTTATATATACTGTATATATACAGTATATTTTTTAAAAATTATTATTATATATATATATATAATTAAGATATTCATTTTAAAAAGTTTTTAAAAACTCCATGTTCACCCATAATGCCGCCTGTATTTCTTCTTGATATATCTAGCTTTGAATTTTCACATATATATTTGTTTGTTGGTGGGAAATCTGCTAGAAATAAAAATAGATACATATTTTTTTGATATTTAAATTTTGTTTTCAAAAACCCCACTGAAAAAAATCATTCTCACCACCGCAGTCAGTTTTCATTTGCGACCTTCGCGATCATGAAGTGGCCTTGGCTTCATGTGACATCTAAAAAGCTTACTAAACATAGCGGCGGAATAAAGAAATGCCGGAAAAATGAGCCAGAAGACCCGTTATAGGGACAGGCGGAGGCGCCTTCAGCCCCTGCAGTGCAGTACAGCAACCTCCTCCTCCCTTTCGACAAGGCCGGGCCGGCGAACCTGAAACAGTCATTATTTGTAACAGATATGGTCCCCTAATGGCGCCGGCACTCCCCGTGGCAGGCCGTAATGGAGCGTCTTCCAGCCTCTCCCGTCTCTTTGATGCTGACGGAATGGGGACGCCGTGTCACCTGGGAAGAAACAATAGGAGCTTCTTGTATCACGAAGATGGCGGCTAAGGGCCGCAGTAACACTTAGCATGATGTAAGCAGGGTGGCGTTAGTGGAAGGCGAGTCTGATGGTTCTGATGGTCACCAAGTTCAAAACTTGGCCCCGGAGGTTAGTTCCTCCCCACCCCCAGCGAGCGTAATTCTTACTCTCAGGCAAAGACTAAGAAACTCGGAAGGATCTTGTGATCACGAGATAAATGGAAAGCGATGCCGATGCGATAAATGAGGAAACAGAGTTGACGTGTAAAGGCGAGAGATTTGGCTGCGTAAAGTTCCACACTGTGTGCTCGAATTCTGGCGCAAAATTAATGCGCCAACTTTGACATTTCTACCTGGCCTTAAGTCAGCGAGCGTGAAAGCGGAGTGGTAGCGGTGAAACACCTCAAGCGTAAGGCTTGCGACATTTTAGAAAAATTCGTCACGCACTA
This sequence comes from Distichodus sexfasciatus, assembly GCA_032718565.1. NCBI lineage: Eukaryota > Metazoa > Chordata > Actinopteri > Characiformes > Distichodontidae > Distichodus > Distichodus sexfasciatus. The sequence goes on along the minus strand of JAVGVS010000503.1, from coordinate 59,306 downwards.
TGTAGTGTGCAAGTCAAAAAATGGCGTGTGACACTCCGTGTTTTAAGCTAGTGCGTAGACGGCTGTTAAGCTACAACCCCAGCTATTTCCTGAGATGCGTACTACCACATAGAAAAGTTTGAGCGCCTTCCCTACCATACTATTAAGTCTTTGACAGCCGCAGGGGCTCGAGACCTGACCCCGTAATAAGCTAAAGTGAGGCAAACACACAATTTACTTTAAGAACTTGCAGACAGATTTGGGCGTGTAAAGACAGAGTTTAAACGTGAGCGTTCACTGCATGCTCAAAATTTTGACACAAAATAACATTTTAAGACGGAAGGCGCGACTGTTTAAAATCCTAAGCGCTACAACACGACATGCAATAAACGCGTCATCAAATATCGGCTAAAAATATCGTCCGTCTAAGCATCAGTGCGATGTCGATAACTAAAAAAGTACTTATCGATTAGGATTCGATCACAGGATTCCGATACGATTCCGATATTTGTTGTGCATCTGGCAAAACAAAAAAATGATAAGCTATCTTAATACCATAAACACAGATCCCGTTGCCGGAAAACATTGACGTAAGTGCCACCTCTACTTCCAACACAAATACAGTGGGTACATACAATCAGCAAACATCTACTCCGGCTGCCAGCTTCTGAGCTGAGACATGGAAAGGCACTACGCGAATATTTATGGCAGTGACATTTTGTTGGCTGGGCGCGGCGAGTGTCGGGCCAGTGTTGAGCTGCCCCCCGCTCCCCCCCTCCCCAACTCACCACATTAAATCCGTGTCGTGCTCGTAAATACACTCCAGAACAGCAGCATTGCCTGCTAAGCGTAAAGTAACCTAAGCGGCGTGTGAGGTGTTGCCAAATTAGGATATTCAGATTTATTCTCTGAATCTGTCATTTGTGATCTCTTCTTGACAGGCCTTACTTATGAAGCGGTTGAGTTGGACCTTGTACAGCGTGTGAGAGTTTGGTGTTAAACTGCAACTAAGTAGTATATATATAAGCTGCGAAGAAAACTATGGATGAAAAACGGGCTTGGTGCCAGTAATCACTGATAAGATTGCCATGAAACACAGAGCTGATGCAAGCGTTCAGGTCAACACGAACGTTCGCGGACAAGAAATTGTGCAAGAAGTTGGAAAGTAAAGTTTTAATCTTTCTGACGAAGGGTTAAGGTGTGGAGTTGGGTTGACGTTGTTTTAGAAACAGCAGCAAAATACAGTACAGCGGGGTGGTGATGATGGTGGTCTAGTGGTTTGGATGCTACGCCTTTTAGCCCAGACGTCGTGGGTTCGAATCCTTTCTTCAAAACTACACCACTGGGACCCTAAGCAAGACCCCACTGTTGGTAGTGTAGCGGTTTGGGCGTTCGCCCCATGATACAGAAGGTTGCAGGTTTAAGTCCCAGACCGGTAAAGTACCACTAGAGACACTCCAAGAGCCGCAGTGCCACTGAGACACTCAGAACAGGTATAGATCACTCAGGTGCTTTTCCTACCACCACCACCTGCCACCACCCTGCTGTACTGTATTTTGCTGCTGTTTCTAAATAACGTCAACCCAACACTCAAACCTTAACACGTCATAAGTCGTCAGAAAGATTAAAACTTTACTTTCCAATTTCTTGCACAGGGTTCGCTCACGAATATTCTGTGAACACTCGTGTTGACCCGAACGTTTGCCATCAACTTTGTATTTTTCTTCAGCAGCTCGGCGGACGAGGCCCCTGGGAGTTTCAGGTCAGTTACTTTGTATAATGCAGAACTTTAACGTAATCTCTCCTGCGGTCAATTAAGCTCAGTGAGTTGGCGCGGCGTGCGCTTAGTGGAGGCATACATGGCACCTCTTCCCAGCGCCGCTACTGGAGTACCTGCTTTTAATAATATTTAAGTACACAAAAGTAGGAAAGAAAAGTTAATATAGAAATTATCCGTCAAAATGGGTTCGGATCTGGACAGTCGTCCGCCAAGGTGGTGACCTGCCTGGTGCCTAGAGAAACATTCTATTGTATTTTCTTATTTGGTTTTTTAAATGATCACATTTTTAAAAAGGAACTTTGTATGTGTGGTAAAATTAGGCCGATGTGGTTTTCAGGGGCGATGTAAACACCGATTATTGAATTTTACAAGCGCCAAGCTCAGCTGACAACAAGGCTTGAGCGTTGATTGGCTACTACTTCTCTGCCATATAGCCAATCAGAGACAGTAGTGGGCGGGACATTAAATGAAACAGCGAGTCGACAGCAAAGCGTGCGGAGGCGGCAGCGAACTGGCGCACCTTATGACGGCTTAATATCGTGATGGTCAAAATTGCGTCATGCAGGCCATCGGCCCAATATCGGCCCTGATAAACAGCCCGACGATATTGATGGAGCTCTTGAGTAATGGCGTTGTTCGGCGTGGGCGGCGCCTTCTGATTGGCCCTGTGTTTGTATTTCCTTTATAGACCTTAACAGCATCCGTGTCAGAAGGCGAAGAGAAAATACGGCTCGGCTCTCGGCTGCTTAATACAGCGAGAACCTCCGCGAGATGTCAATTGACCTGTAGCTGTGGCGTGTGTGTGTGTGTGTGTGAGGGAGGTAAGTGTTTGGGTCAAGATATATGAGGAAATATGTGTGTGTGTGTGTGAGGCTAAAGTTGGAGAAGCTGTAGTGCATCATCTGGCTATCTATCTATCTGTCTGTCTGTCTGTCTGTCTGTCTATCTATCTACATATCTATCTATATATCTGTCTGTCTGTCTGTCTCTATCTGTCTCTATGTCTGTCTGTCTGTCCTGTCTATCTATCTATCTATCTATCTATCTATCTATCTATCTAGCATCCTCCCTATCTATCCTATCTATCTGTCTGTCTGTCTATCTACATATCTATCTATATATCTGTCTGTCTGTCTGTCTGTCTCTGTCTGTCCTGTCTATCTACATTTTCTATCTATCTGTCTGTCTATCTATCTACATATCTGTCTGTAATACTGTCTATCTATCTATCTGTCTGTCTGTCTGTCTGTCTGTCTATTATCTATCTATCTATCTATCTATCTATCTATCTATCTATCTGTCTATCTATCTATCTATCTATCTATCTATCTATCTATCTGTCTGTCTGTCTGTCTATACATATCTATCTATCCTGTCTGTCTATCTATCTACATATCTGTCTGTCTGTCTGTCTATCTATCTATCTATCTGTCTGTCTGTCTGTATGTCTATCTATCTATCTATCTATCTATCTATCTATCTATCTATCTATCCATCTGTCTATCTATCTATCTATCTATCTAGCTATCTGTCTGTCTGTCTGTCTGTCTGTCTGTCTGCATATCTATCTATCTATCTATCTATCTATCTATCTATCTGTCCACCCATCTATCTGTCTGTCTGTCTGTCTCTGTCTGTCTATCTATCTATTTGTCTTTCTATCTATTTATCGACCTCTCGTCTGTCTGTCCTGTCATCTATCTGTCTATCTATCTATCTATCTATCTGTCTATCTATCTATCTATCTATCTATCTATCTATCTACCTGCCTGTCTGCCTGCCTAGCTAGAGCTCTGTGTTGGTGTGTGCATGAAGAATGTGTGTGTGTGTAGGTGAGTTGGTGGGTGGAATGGGACTCTGGCCAGACAGACAAATTATGAGCAAGCTGAGCCAAATTTAATGCAGACAAATCCCTTCCCTGCTGATATGTGTGTGTGTGTGTGTGTGTGTGTGTGTGTGTGTCTGTGTGTGTGTGTGTCTGTGTGTCTGTGTGTGTGTGTGTCTGTGTGTGTGTGTGTAGTGGAAGGACAGTGCCAATGCAACTTGCACTGTGGCTCTCTTTTCACCACCTGCAGGTGCTAGATAGCCTCTCCACCTCTCATGATCTCAACAGCCCTGATGGCCGTGTTGGAGCAACAGGCTAGGTACTGGAGTTACACACATCAGTCACCCTGAACAACAACCCACCACCACCATCGCAACAACACCCCACAACCTCACACAGCGGCTCCGGGAACAACAACCCCACCACCACCATCGCAACAACACCCCACAACCTCACACAGCGGCTCCAGGAACACCACCGCCACCATCGCAACAACACCCCACAACCTCACACAGCGGCTCCGGGAACACCAACCCCACCACCACCACGACAATATTAATTATCCTTAAACAACCCAGTGTGTGTAAAGTGTTATCATTAGTGGTGTATACATCCGAGAGTCTTGTTGTCCTTCACGCTGTCCACAGCTGGAGGATCGATTCCTAAACGCTGTAAAACTATCCTGCTCTCAGTCTTGGGTTGAGGCTGTGGGACGTTGGTACAGCGCTGATATGATATGATAAAATATAAGGTCATAATTCATAACCAGTGCTGCTGCTGTCCTGCCAATGATCACATAGGAATGCTCTTCACCCTCTCTCTCTCTCTCTCTCTGTCTGCCCACTCGGTGACCTCTGACGTCCACAGTGACAGAGGGTGTGAGGTCCAGACTGAGGCCAGGGGAATCACTCACTCAAACTGATGGACGATTAGAGGTCAGGATGGACGCATGGATGGATGGATGGATGAGTAGATCCCCTCACAAATAAACAGACGGCTGGTGGTTTGGGCACTGTAACCTTGATCCTGTGTGTGTGTGTGTGTGAGAGAGAGAGAGAGAGAGAGAGAGAGGGAGAGAGAGAATGGCATGTGTGGTCTGATCTAAGGTCTGTGTTCTGACCCACTGACCATTTTCTTTTTATGAATGGACACATTCTCACACACACACAAACACACACACACACTTCTTTATTTTCTTTCTTTGTATATCTGTCTGTCTATCTGTTTGTCATATCTGTCTCTCTATCTATTTATCTATCTGTCTGTCTCTCTGTCTGTCTGTTTGTCATATCTGTCTCTCTGTCTGTCTGTCTATCTGTTTATCATATCTGTCTGTCTGTCTGTCTGTCTGTCTATCTGTTTGTCATATCTGTCTCTCTATCTATTTATCTATCTGTCTGTCTCTCTGTCTGTCTGTCTGTTTGTCATATCTGTCTCTCTGTCTGTCTGTCTGTCTGTTTGTCATATCTGTCTCTCTGTCTCTCCATCTGTCTGTCTATCTGTCTGTCTGTATATCTTTCTATCTGTCTGTCTGTCTATCTATCTATCTATCTATCTATCTATCTATCTATCTATCTATCTATCTATCTATCTATCTATCTATCTTCCTGTCTGTCTGAATGTATGTCTGTCTGTATATCTATCTATCTATCTATCTATCTATCTGCCTGTCTGTCTGAATGTATGTCTGTCTGTCTGTCTGTCTGTCTGTCTATCTATCTATCTATCTATCTATCTATCTATCTATCTATCTATCTTCCTGTCTGTCTGAATGTATGTCTGTCTGTATATCTATCTATCTATCTATCTATCTATCTATCTATCTATCTATCTATCTATCTATCTGCCTGTCTGTCTGAATGTATGTCTGTCTGTCTGTCTGTCTGTCTGTCTGTCTGTCTGTCTGTCTATCTATCTATCTATCTATCTATCTATCTATCCGTCTATGCTGATATTGTATATCTCTTTCTGTGTATGTTCTGTCTCTCACTGTCTCTCTCTTTTTCTCTTCCTCGCTCTCTTTCTGTCTCTCACACTCTGTCGTCTGACGCTCTTTTTCTTTTACTCTCTCTCTCTCTCTCACATTCTCATCTCTGTCTCTCTATCAGTTTTTCTTGCTCTTTCTCTCCATTCTCTCCCCCATCTTTTTCTTTCTCCGTCTTATAGACAGATAGACGGATCATCTTCCAAAAATAACCTTGCAACTTGCATCACGTTTTAATTCTAACGTAATTAAACTCAAATGCAGGTCAACATTTTGTTGCACCATGTCTATTTGTTAGATTAACAAAGTAATTACAGACACACACACACCCACACACACGCCGTGATTAAACCGAGTGATTACGTCCGACTGAGCCGTGAAATTGTTTTGGGTCGGTTCGACTGCATCAATATTTCTCACATGGAGAAAAGATGAAAAATTCATTGCTGAAAGACTGACGGCCTTTGAAAATTTTTGGCTTTTTCAATAATTAAGCGAGCGCAGGAGTCCCGTGTGAGTACGCGGGGAGTTCATATCTAATCTAAAATGCTCAATAGAACCACCCTTTTTTTGATATCAAGCGCCGAACAAAACTGTTATTTGTCGTTGGGAAAAATCGCCCGTTACAGACGGCCAACCTCCTCCGGTTTTTACATCTGAAGGCTGCGATTCTTCACCGTCTGTGCCAGTTTAAGTCAAGGCCCTCGCCAGTGTTCACAAAAGACGTAACAGAATACAGCCTCAACTTTAAGTGTGTATATATAGAGCAAAAATGTCAGATATATTGATTAAATTTGATTGGACTGTAAGTCAGTCCCTCCAGGGACTTGGTGGTGATTGGTGATTGGTCAGACTTGATTAGTGTTTGGTGATTGGTCAGATTTGATTGATGATTGGTCAGATTTGATTGGTGATTGGTCAGACTTGATTGGTGTTTGGTGATTGGTCAGATTAGATTGGCGATTGGTCAGATTTGATTGAAGATTGTTGATTGGCCAGATTTGATTGGTAATTGGTCAGACTTGATTAGCGCTTGGTGATTGGTTAGATTTGACTGATGATTGGTGATTGGTCAGATTTGATTGGGAATTGTTGGTCAGATTTGATTGATGATTGGTCAGATTTGATTGGTGATTGATCAAACTAGATTGATGATTGGAGATTGGTCAGATTTAATTGGTGATTGGTCTAACTAGATTGGCGATTGTTTATTGGTCAGATTTGATTGATGATTGGTCAAATCACAACATCACGAAATCCTGGAGGATCTGGTAAACGGTGATGTCTCACTTGAGTTTCGTGAAACTGTGATACTCAATAGATACTTTCGTTTCTGTACCTTTATCAGTCCAGAGCTTGAACCGGTCATGGAGCCAACTCCCTATCCTTTACCGAGTGTCCCAACGAGGATTAACGAGGTTTAAGGCTTCCTGAGAGCAAACATGGAAGAACTGAACAATACACCCAAACTGCCGACTGATTCTCAGTCAAGAGCTGCCATTAACCATAATATTTGTGCTAACTATTTTCTGACTCGATGTCATGGATTTCACTTTATTCTCACTATCCGAGAAATGTTACTTGACCCCTGGTTTCATGCACTGCGATTCTTCTTTAAAAAGGCAACGCTGCGGAAAGCGGCTCTCGAATGATGAACAGCGTTCGTGTTTAATCCACCGGTCGATGGCGAGAGCTTTTTGGAGGGCGAATGGATGGGAATCAATAAAGGTTAGCGTGCTGTCAAGACCTGGATCGGAGCCTGACTACACCTGGCGGCTGGGTAACAAAAGCCTAAGTTATGCCCTCTATTAGTGTCTGCTCGCTGTGGCTGAGTTACTTCATGCTGTGCTGAGCGTTTCCTTCTCAGAATGTTCGGCCAAAGCTGTTGGCACTCATCAATTAGAATTATTTGCATTGTATGAATTTCTTAGTGAACTGTTTATACAAAATCATAGGTTCAACTGGAGTTAAAATGAAAAGATCATTGATACCTTTTATATTTTGGATGACATCTTCATGTAAAAATGTAAATTTGGGGGCTTGTTGGATGAACATTTTTGATTCACCATGTAAGAATAGTGCTAATGCTAGTTCTAGTTGTAGTTCTAATTCTAGCTTTGCACTTATTTTAAGATTTCTTTCCTTGTTTGTGACTTTATGACCGGTTAAAATGGACAAACACACAAAGCTTTACCAAACTCAACGACATACTAACGGCCTTCACTGAGTACAAAGTGATTTGTGACTGCATGCTGCAGAGTTCATAAATAACAGAAATTCCGGGAGTTTTTCAGCCATAAATGTTCTTGTAGGTCCGAAATTGACATGCTCTTATTAGAGCAGCCGTCGCCTTGTGGAACTCTCGGGTTGTGACAGGACGGAGGATTTACTAATGGCTGCTTGTAGTTGGAAAAGACAGATACAGCGATATGCCATTTGGGTCCTCGTCTTGGAAGTCTTGGAAGCAGCATGTTATTGAATCGCATGTCAGCACGAGCGAGGCTCTCATTTTCCCTAATGGAGCTTTTTGGGAGCTTAATGGCCCTTTTGAAATTAATAGAGGTCGTCGGCTTGGCAACGGTGGGATAAAGCTATACGTGAAACTTCGGCTGAACGTCAATGAGGCACTTTCGATCGTCTGAAAAATGATTCTCCGTGTCAAAAATCTATATCCATGTCCATATCCTTGTGGCTAAATGAGGTTCAAAAGACCCAGCGTTCCCAAAACACTGGCCAAACGTTCTAGTAGAACCACAATGAGCTGAATCTTCGGTTTAAGTGTGGTAGACGGACCAAGACAAGCGGGAAATCCAGCTCAGGCCAAAACCCGGCACTAACAGCCCTGTTTTATCACTGTAATCATTCGTCACGGGCTCCCCGAAGCCGCACTGTGCCTCCTTAAATCTGCCTCCAGCTCCAGAAGAGTCTCATCTCATCCGGCAGGGAGGTAGGGATGGGTAGAGGGAGGATAAAGGGAAGAGCCTTCACCTCTTCACCCCCGCAACCAGAAGACAAGGCCAACGTCCCGTAGCGGAACGCGTTCCCATAATTGATCTGCCTTAGTGTCTGAACCGACCAGAAGGGGACCTCAGAACAGTCAGAAGGCTAAAGTACACTCACTGTTATCTAAGAGCCAGACTCGGCATCACATGGCGGAAAACAAGACCCATGTGACCTTTACTTTCTGTTATTTTTATTGTGACAAGTCTACGTTTGTCTACATTGTCATTTTGTTGCCGACGAGTGCAGCATCATTAGGTGCGCCACCTACCATAGAGGAGTGTGCACAGGAGGGAACGCCTCTCTGCCTGTTCAGCTGTGCGTAAGGCATAATTGATCGAGCGCAAGTGGTGTTTGGCCCAACGCAATGGGCAGCCTAGCTGAGATAAATAAAATTGATTTTCAGCGTGAGAAACCGGAGGTATGGCGTGACAGCATGTGAAGACAGTCGGATGAGTGTGTCTCACGCTCATTGCGGGAGAGTTGGCAACCCTGCTTCTATCAGCTCAGACGGATCTTGCAGAGTTCCTCTGAGTAGCAGACTTCCTAGTAGAGAAGCGGGCGATCACACTCTGTAACCGATCGAACAACAGGGAAACGCAACAGTGACCGGACAACGCGCTCCGGGTTGAGCTCGCTTCAATGATGGAAAGCCCAGGTAAATAAAATCAAACCAAATGAGTGCTCAAGACGTGACGTCCAAACCCCGAAGTCAAAACCAGATCCTAAGGGAAACTAGATCCACAGGCACACTAAATAGTTACCAGTAACGCCAACGCCACCTCAAGAGAAAGGTGAAAGCAAAGCTAGAATTCAGGGCGGGGCTGAGGCGGCGAAACCCCAAATTGCTCCAGGAAGAATGGAGGGTGAGAATGGAATGGAAGTCGCAGACGTCGCGTCTGAAAAATGCCGTAAGTTTAAAAGTAGAGTGTGTTGAATTTTGTAACCTGTGTCAAATTAGCCTGCTTGTTAGTTTCACTGCATATACAGCCATCCGACCTTTCTTTGTTTTCTTCTGTTCATTAGTTTGCTTTCATGCCTTGAATTATGGATCAGCCTTGTTGCATTTTTGTATTCCTCTTGTGTCCACATCACCTCTACTCACAATCACAAACTGCCATTGTGCAGATTTTAACATGATTTTTCATACAAACACCAAATATTCTTTGGTGAAACAAGACGGTACCTCCATCTTCTCAAGAACTCTCAAGTCGTTACCCATGTTCACATGCCTCACCTGAGTTTAACCGTGTGTCTGTATTTAAAGGAGCATAAAATCCCATGGTTTGAGTAAAATCCCCAAAACCAGTTTACCGCCCTACCTTTCCAGAAGATGGACATGCTTGAAACATTTATGTAATGTTGTGGAAACACTTTACCTGCTCACTGGGGTGTCAAGGTGAAATACTTCCATCAAATGCATCCTTCCTGATGACCCAGAAAAGTGCACATGGGTGGAAATTCTGCTGAAGAATTGGACGTATTCCTGTCTGCAAATGTTCTGAGTGGCACAAAAGCTTTTGTCAGTGTCAGTCTCTTTGTGACTCTTCCAAGAGAAAGACGGTTGCAAGAGCACCTTTTCAGCAGAGGAAAACCAAACTGCATTCTTGATGAAATCCATAGATTGTCCACGGCAAAGTGGACAATTCCGATTATAACAATAATGTTAATTTAAGATATCTGTGTAACTCCATTTCTGATTCTAAATATGAATGTTTTAGCTTCAGCCAAGACCTACGTATTACTAAACATCTCAAAAAGCCCTTGACAGTCCCTCCGGGCCTTTTTTGAGATTGTCGTGGCCTAAAATGGCTGATTTTACGGCAACTTTTCTAAAAAAAATTGCAATGAAAGTTGCAGTGTTTTTAGGCGTATTGTTACAGTAACGTTGCCAGAGCAAGTCAAAGTTGCTCACTTTATAATGATCTTTAACAATTAATTAAAAATGAAGAGAAACAAACAACTATTATTATTATTAACCATTAATCATTTAGTTATTTTTGAAGGTGTGAGGCGCTTTTATCACACGTTTCCTGTGTCTTCTAAACGTAACAAGGAAGTGAGTGAGTTCACTGACGTATGACAACGTTTTGAGGGAAACCACAATGATTGGTCAGAAATTGCGGAAAAGTTGTGGTAATTGGTCAAAATTTGCGCAGTAGTGATGAATTCACGAGGATTGGGTAAATTTGTGTTAATAGTAGAGGTCATTTTGTTTACATTTACGGCACTTAGCAGATGCTTTAATCCAGAACGACTTCCTAATTACAGGTTCCCTGGAGCAATTGGGGTTAAGGGTCTTGTTTAGGGACCTAGTAATGGTAGTGTTGGAAGTAGGATTCAAACCCACAACCTCTTGGTGCAGAGGCGAGTTTCCTAACCACTAGACCCCCACCATCCCCCTGTTCGCTTTACCATCCATCTCTTTAGAAACTGATTTTGGAGTCGAACAGTGTGAAGTGTAAGGGTTAGGGAGTGGGTTCCATGATCAGAAGATTGCCGGTTCAAGCCCTGGACCGGTAGAGGTACTATTGAGGTACTCATGAGCAAAGTACTGCCCTCAAGCACTGCTCCCCAGGCAGCTGCCCACTGCTTCTTCATGGATGGTTCAAATGTGGTGCACTGCGGTGTGTTCACAATGACAAATGTGACTCTGCACAGCAAAACCAGTGGCTTGTCGCAAATTTCCAAAATTGAGATTTTATGTTTTCATGAAAGGGCATAAATCAAGCTTCAAAACGATACCTATATGGAATGAATCGGACGACATACGACTGAACTGAGATATCAACATTCAAAGTCGGGTTTCTCCTATCCGCGTAAGTGAAGCGAGAAAATCTGCCCCAAGTTGACTATCGCCCGTAAGCGCTCCTGAGCCGCTTAGTGCGGTCAGCGGCTCGTTTGCATTCTGTCTCGCTGCATTCACAATACACAGATATAGCCTACCTGCGTTAGGGGGAGACGAAGATGGATTCCGGAGAAATATCTTCACGCTAGTCAACCAGTGGATTTACCGTAAATATTGAAGTAGAGCGGTCAAAACAGAAACTTTTAACATTCTGCTGGAATTGAATTCCTCACCTCAAGAAAGTCATGTTTTTAGGATGGAAAGGGTAAGTTTTTCAGCCAAATTGATTCACAACAGTACAGTATAGACCTTCCACTGTTTCAAAACGCTAAAAACGAAAAATCCAACATTTTACCCCACGCAACATAAACGCTCGTTTTTCTCGGAAACCTCCGTTGCGACAAGCGACTGGTTTTGCCGTGCAGAGTCACAAACAGTCACTGACTTTAACTTTAATGAAATCAGCTTGTTCGCACTATTTACAGTGTAAGCGAAAGAAATTTAAGTCAAACTCCATATTTTCCGTCCTCAAGGTCTGTCACAAAGAGGGTAAAAAGTTTCCCAGACTAATAAAAAGTCTTTTCACAAGAGCACCGGGGCATCACCGGGCAGGAAACATCTCTCCTGCCCCCGTGGTGTCCTTGAGTCGCTTTGGTTGGTTCCTCCGAGCCTAATTACCTCAGTGTCCAAACTGCCCACATTTACCCTCCCTCTCTCCTTCTCTCTCCCTCAACACAACATTTCTTTCATTTATTTCTCCTTGGCTATTGTTGTCTATTCCTGAAGGACTTGTAGCCGTTGTTTATCACGCTAATAACGCGCCGCGGCGGAGGTAGAAGGTCGCAGCGCTAAACGAGCAGCACAAATGAACGTTCGCTTAATTAGTTAGGCGCATTCTTTCTTTTTCTTTTTTTTTTTTACGAAACCAAGCCTCCGGAGACGGCGTTAATTCGACATGCGGAATCGCTCGCCGTCTCCCTGTTCATTTGTCGGAGACGAATAGAAAAAGCACGCTGTAACGTGTGACTAAAATGTGCTAAAGGGTATATTTTCATCATACATTCTTATCCAGAGCTCCTTCTCACAGGTGGACAGGACTCCGGATCAATAAAATCCCACAGTAAGGTTTTGACCTGATGTTAAAAAGTCAATTTGAACTATGTTTAATGCAAATGTAATTTGTCAGACATAAACAAGGAACCATGTCTAAAAGAGATTAGAGTGTGTAGACGCCTCCTCCTCCTTACTCCTCGAACTCATTACTTTCCAATCACGCTAAAGGCAGGGTTTAAGCTCGGCCTCGTCTGGATCACTGGTCCTGCGTTGACTAATTTACCACATCAGTAAGTCTTGTCATGAGCCTACAATAGACGGTAATGGGCCGTGCTTTACAAAGCCTTAAAAGCTCCCAAATGTATTCAATTAGAAAGTGTAAGGCAGCCTAGTTTGGCAATACATGAGAGGGCAGGTTAAATACAGCCCTTAAAAAGTTGCCTGATAATATACACCGCAATTAAAGTCTGGACCAAAGTTACTTTGTTTCCAAGTGGCTTTAGTGTACTTGTGACTAACTGGAACAGAAAACATGGAAAGGGTGTTGGCACAATGCCAAGGAAAAGTTCTAATATTCATACATAATGTACAAAAGTGCTAACGTTTAGTGGTGTAAGAGCAACTTCCAGTTACAATTGCCCTTGGGTCATGCTCAAGGACCCAATGTAGGATTCGAAGCCAAAACGCCTTGGTTCCAGATGGGAGTGTCCTAACCACTAGGCCACCCCAACTCCAACCCCAACATCAGGTGAAGAACATAAGTTCCAAGCTCACGTTTGAAAGTGAAAGATTATTTCTCATTGTGAACACACCACAGCGCAGAACATGGGTCACCACAACCATCTGACCCATCCGTGGTAAGCAGACATGGGCAGCACCTGGAGAGCAGTGCTTGGGAACAGTACCTTCCTCATGAGTACCTTTACCGGTCCGGGATTCGAACCGGTCAACTTCCGATTGCTGGGCGGACTCCCTGACCGTTATACCCATTTGTTACAGATGATATCTCATGATTTTCCTGCATGGTACCTTGAACTGATTCCCAGCTAGTAGCATTTGGATTTGGATGGCCTTGGGCCGTTTCCTCACTCGGCCAGCAACCATATTAGCGTCAGGCACCTGCCTCTAGTTACACTGCATTCCAAAAAAATCTCATTTCCATCTCAATACAATAAATCATCGATGTGGCGGAAAAGCCAGCAACGCCCACCGCACGGCTACGAAGCCGCCAAGCGCCACAAAACGACACAAAATACAGACCTCAGCAGCCAAACGGCCCGTGCCATCTCCACGACAACAAAACCGCCGGCTTTGGCGCCGATTTCTGCGTCTCGGCCTGATATTACGAATTAATATGGCTCATCTGCCTATTGATTCGCTGGCCGCGAATTAGCGGTCCGGCTTTGATGTCGCTCTAATGCCACTGTATGGAAGATTCCAGATAAAATGATGGAGGCTTTGGCACATAAGCTTGTTATTTCGGGGGATTACCGGGGCTGCAGCTGAACGCTCGTTTTTATTCTCTCCCGCGCACAAACTGGATTACCTCTCTCTCCGTCCACAACCTCTTCTACCTCTTTGACAAATCTCAAATTCATCTTCGAGTTCCTATTGGGGCCGTGAACCCTCTTCAGCCTTTGGAAAAGCAGGGGAGTTGAAGTAAATTGGAGTCAAAGTAAATTGTTTGTGTGTGTGTCGAAGTTTGCCGACTGCTTCAACGTTGTGCTGGGAAAAAAAAAAAAAAAAAACGCAGTGCAGCTGCTAATGAATGTAGCGTCAACGCCTGTCATCGTGTCCCACCTTCGCATCAAATATTGTGACGGGCCGGCGAAGCTGCTGATTAATTTCGCCCCCTCATATGAGACGTATCAGGTAGAGCTGATTAATGAGATTCTGACAGATATGCTATGAGATATTTCATATTCCATTTCGACATGGACGCCAGGCTACGGCCTTCCAAATTTGTCTTGCAAATTCAGTCTGTCCACCGCTGTCTTAATTTAGATCCGGTAGCACCAGAGATGTGAAAATATGACTTTAGCGAGTTACAAGCAAGTCAGGTTTTCGTTCCAATTAAGTAAGTAACACATTTCTCATTTTGGCGTAAGGTGGGGCACGATGGTAGGCTCAAGGTTGTGGGTTCAATTCCAGCTCTGTTCTACTGCAAGGACTAAACCCTTAACCCCAAGATGGCGACTGCCCTTGTAATTAGATTAGGGTGTTGGTGGTCTACTGTTTAGGATACTTGCCTCTAGATCAAAAGGTTGTGGGTTCGAATCCTACCGCCAGCACTAGCATCACTGTGTCCCTGAGCAAGACCCTTTACCCCAAGTTCTTGCCTTATAATTGGGGTGTTGGTGGTCTAGTGGCTTGGACACTCGCTTCTAAACCAAAAGGTTGTAGGTTCGAATCCTATTTGCTTCCCTACCATCACTGTGTCCCTGAGCAAGACCCTTAACCCCAAGATGGAGACTGTCCTTGTAAGTAGGGTGTTGGTGGACTAGTGGTTTGGATACTCGCTTTTAGACCAAAAGGTTGTGGGTTTGAATCCTACCGCTAGCACTACCATCACTAGGTTCCTAAGCAAGACCCTTAACCCCAAGTTGTTCCATGGAGACTGGCCTTATAATTGGGATGTTGGTGGTCTACTGGTTAGGACGCTCACTTCTAGACCAAAAGGTTGTGGGTTCGAATCCTACTTGCTCCTCTACCATCACTAGGTTCCTGAGCAAGACCCTTAACCCCAAGTGGCTCAGTGGAGACTATCCTTGTAATTGGGGCGGTGTTGGTGGTCTAGTGGTTAGAATATTCACCTCTAGACCAGACGGTTGTGGGTTCGAATCCTGCCACCAGTTCTACCATCACCCTTAACGCCAAAATGGAGACTGTCTAACTAATTGGGGTGGTGGTCTACTGGTTAGGATGCTTGAATCTAGACTAAAAAGGTGGTGGGTTCAAATCCTACCTCCAGCACAACCATCACTGGGTTCTTGAGTAAGACCCTTAACCCCAAGATGCTCAATGGAGACTGTCCATGTAATTGGGATGGTGGTGGTCTAGTGGTTAGGATACTCGCCTCTAGACCAAAAGGTTGTGGGGTCAAATCCTATTTACTGCTCTACCATCACCGGGTCCTCTTCTAGTCCTTCTAATTTTCACTAGGATGCCCAATTAAAGGCCCTTTTAGGGGTCAGCAAGAGCAAAGCATTCGACAGAGGCACTTCATCTTGACACATCAGTGAGCAGGCGAAGAATTTGTGCAACGTTTCGGAGATGCTTCGAGCATCCACTTCCAAATGCTGGAGACAAACCTTGGAATTGGCAAGAAAATGAAGTGTGATTCTACTGTGATTCCGATCGTGACTGAATTAATCTTAATCTCGATATTTTCAGTCTCTATATTTTACAGTGGAAGATGAAGAGAGTTTTCATCTACAATTTTCAAGCTAAACCTATGATCAGAGCTGGTCGGGCAACAAATTATTCTTGGGAGTACAACAGTCCTTGAAAACCTGGGTAACGGTAAGGGAACTGCGAATAAATATGCATAATGTGTGTGTGTGTGCGTATATATATGTGTGTGTGTGTGTGTTGGAGATTGGCTTTGGGCACTGCAGGGCACAGTGAGACTTGCTCTGTGTGCTGCAGATAATCCTGCTACATTCTGGAGAACTGACTGATCTTTATAGCCCTGCAGAGCCATATCACATGCACACAAATAACACACACTCACACACACACATTAAGTCACTTCCATTTACTGTACACCCACCACGACACACACACACACACACACACATATACACACACTGGAATGGGTGCAGACACCAGATGTACAAACAGCGGTGTTCTGCGTCATGGGCTCATTTAGAGGGTGGGATGATTTACACGCTCGGTGTGGGCGCTCTGTGTGTGTGTGTGTGTGTAGGTACGTATAGGGCATGTGTGAATGTGTATGTGTACAGAACATGAAAGTGAGGTTGTGTGTTTGTCATATGTGTTACACATATAGCGTGAACTCTACATGCACATGCACATGCATACAGGAGTGAGGTTGTGTGTTTGTGTAATAAATAAATATATATTATATAATAGAAGCAAAATAAGACAACAATTCAGGTGTTCTGGAAGTCAAAGATATTAAATAAATGTCTTTACTTTTTCTGCGTGTGTGTGTGTGTGAGTGAAAGTCCACACTACCCCATTCTGCTCGGCTTGCTCCTTACCTCATTACAGAAATCCATCGGTGAGCTAACAGGCTGCTCTCCCCTGACAGCATGACAAGTCCCGATGGCATCGCGGGAGAGTTTCCTCATTCCCAGCCGCATTTCCCGCGTTCCTCCCTCACCGCGCGATACGCTACAACGCTCACGACCAGCAGCGGGGACGCCTGGAACTGGCACCAAACTCCATCTAAACCTGAATCCTAACATTTTACATTTACCACATCTAGCAGACGTGAAATGTGAAACTTTGGTGAGCAAAATATTTTTTGTACGCACTCAACTCTGCCTTCCTCATTTATCGGCTTTGCTATCGGCATCGGGAGACGTAAGCATAAAAATATCGGATATCGGCCAATCATTTCCATATCGTGCATTCCTAGTTTGATTGATGTGCTGACGTCTTCATCCAAGTTTGTCGTTTCAGAAATGCTACGAACCAAAAGAAGGATGTTACCAGATCAACTGAAACATCTTGAGTCTGAACCAAATCAATAGCACATGCTGAATATTGGACGGAATGACTTGACCCGGACTGCTGATACGGATACGACCCAGAATGCCGTGGTCGGACCAAAGTCGATAATGTATACAAACTCATCTGCAGACTCTTATCTTGGATGTCTGGCAGCAGGAGAGCGTAGGAACATCCTCAGAAATATAGAAAAGACGTGAGTCTTTTTGAAATAAGTCGCTGCCGTACCGGAGGTCTAAGATTCCCGCGCCGGTCATGGTTGACAAAACTACAGCAAATGGATTTTTCGTTTCTAGGACTAACTAAGATGCAAAGAAACACTGTAACCATGGAAACTGAGCCAACGCATTGCGTAAAGCTAATTGCAGACGGTCTCTTTTGACCCGGCCTTCGCCGTCTGCGCCCGACGCGTTGTAAAACAAGCACGCCAATCAGGGGTCGAAAGGTCTCCCGCTAGAGGGCCAATTACGCCGTCCCGAAAAAGTTGCAGATCGCCGTGTCAAAAATCGCCGTACAACCTCGTTTTTGCAAATGCATTGAGACAACTGACACATTTTTCAATCAAAAATATTACAAGAAGAAACTTGAGCTCTTCCAGTTCAGTCTTATCTAGTGTAGTTTAGTGTTGTAGTGCTCGACACCAGTTTTTAAAAGTCTCGGTCTTGTCTTGTCTTGTCAAGGACTCGGACAAAGAGGACTCGGGATTTAATTTGGAGACCAGCCGAGACCACAACTCTGAGAATATTACTATTAAAACTCTTTGAGACCGACGCAGACATTTTGCATTGTTTATTAATTAGTGTTTTAATAACTCAGAATCCTTTAACTTACAGAAACCACACACACACCGTCAGAATCACAAGACTTTCAACTTGCCAGACATCATATTCATTCCTCTGTATGTGAAATTATTTCTGAGTGATTCCATGCAGAAAAGCTGAAGTAATGGCGTAAAAAGCCATTAATTACACTGCCCTCCAAAAGTTTGGAAACGCCCCTGGCAAAGTGGGCTTTTGGACGATATCAGCATAAATCCTCATCATTTTTTGGTGCAAATACATTAAAGTAACTTGACATTATCTTTGGATACCAGCAATAATCATTTTTATTTTGATTACATACTAATGTAGCTCAACCCAATTGAGCTACTATGGGAGGAACTGGACCGTGATGTCCGTAAGAAGTGTCCGACCAGTGTGAATCATCTTTAGGCAATCCTTCAGGCGGTTTGGAATAATATATCGAGTCAATGTTTGAATAAACTGACAGCTCGGACGCCCAGATTATGCAGAGCTGTAATAGCTGCTAATGGTGGATATTTTGATGAATCCAAAATGTAAGTATTTTCTATGTGTAAACTGTTTAATAAACTGTTTATGTAATAAAATATGTTTTCGCAGTTTGTGTCGTCCCTTATCAGTGCGACATTATCACAAATTAAAAAGGGTTCATGACAATACTGTCCAAAACCCCACTTTTCTAGGGCGTTTCCAAACTTTTGGAGGGCAGCGTACATTATTAGTGACGTAAACACTTGCGTTAGCATTTGCGACTCTAATGTGGAATGCGCAAAAATGTCATTCTCTTCCAGAAAGGCCAAAAGCAGCTCATTTTATAGACCAAAAATGAATCCAAATCGGCTCAAAATTACCCAAAACGTAAGCATTTTTAAATTTTCAATTGATCAGAATTTTTTCTTTTAATCAAAACAGGAAAATAAATATAGAAAAATGTATTATTTGTTAGCATTTTATTTTATTCTGTGTCCAGATGGATACCTAATGGATAAAGAAGTGTTTCCACCTGCACTAACCTTATTTTTCTTCACAGCACTAAGCCATAGAATGTCTCTGCAACAGTGAGTTTGGTCTTGAGGAGTGTTCACTGTGGTTTGTTGAGTTTAAAATGTGAGGTGATCAGTTTGGAACTACTTCCAGTGAAGTGATTTACTCATTATAGACATGTAAGAGAAAAACATTGAATAAACGTCTTTAATGTCGCTTAGGCTTTGCATGTTCCACTTATTTGTCATGTGGTACAAAACGTGCATTGGTCCAGTCTTGGTCTTGACTCGGTCTCGGCCCTTCAAAGTCTTGGTCTCGTCTCGGTTTCGCCACACTCTGGTGTTGGTCTGGTCTCGGTCTCGGTTTAGGTGGTCTTGATCCCAACTCTAGTGTAGTTTTGTTTGTTTTCTGTATGTGGCGTTCGTTTTTTTTACGCCTCGAGGACTTGCGCAGTGCGCTGAATTAACCCGGCATGCCTGAGCCATCAGACCAGATGGAATCCCAGATGGATCCCAAACGTTTGATGGATCTTTAAAGAGAAACAGCACCAAAAGAAGCTGATGTGACTAACGAACGTCTGCTGTATGTGACCACCTGAAGATGCTTTGGGCTGTTTGTTTGATCGGAAAAACAGATTTGATTTTCTAGTTGACAGAAGAAAGCGAATAAAAGCACAGAAGCTAGCTGAGAACTAACTCTCTCTCTCTCTCTCGGCTTCCCAGGCAGTCGCTCAGGAAAGGCAGTCTTATCATCTCAGGAAAGAGCATGCAAGTGGGCCATCGCTCTCACAAGCTGTTAGAGCCAAGACGCAAGTGAGAGCACCTGTCTTGCAGCATCTTGACGTGAAAGCTAGCGGCGAGCGCTGGCGTCTTAACACCTCGCCACACACTTAATGCGTGTAAAATGGAAAAGAAGCTGGTATCGGTGGGACCAAGAAGCATCCAAGCAACACCACGCAACCTACGGAAGAAGCATATCGGGACTCGGGAAATTGAGTTAACGCTCTCTTGAATTGCTACTTTCCTAAAACGTGGGGAAAGAAAAGAAGGAGGGGAGAAAAAAATGAGAGAGCGAGGGGGCGGGAGGTATGATAATGCTCCCAGCTTAGCATTATCAGCAACGCATCCGTCTCCCTCCGTCCGCTGTATTACTCTTCGTCTCCAGAGTGCTGCCTACCCTTCGGCTGCATCTAATCACGTCTCATTCGTTCCGAAGACGAGGCCGAGGCGATGGCGGGTGTAATCCGACCCTTTATAGATCCCTTTAAGTGCAGACTGTCGCACGTGGTTAAACACAGACTGATGAGGTGAAGACGGCCGACGGAGAGTGCTGCAATTACTGTCCACCTCGCGGCGGGGCGCCTTTAAATTGCAGCTTGCGAGGGGCAGCCTGATGCATGACAAATAAAGCTTCGTGCAGAGATAATTAGCAGCAAGTAGGAAGGTAAATTCATCCTCAATCTTTTCACAAGCCGTGATAAAACGGTATGTGCTAACACAATTTTATGAACGTTTCACTGACGTCGTAGATCTGCTTTTGCATAATTGTATGTGGTATATGAATCCAGGTCTATGGTGTGAGAGACAGACTGGACTCCATGATGGATCAAACTGACTGACTTTGACAACCTCGGCTTGGACCAGGACCCTGCAGAGAAACATTAATTCTGTAGAATCCCTGCAATAACTTCTTGAATCTTAAATGACTGTCCAAAGGCAATCTTTTGACCCGACAAGATGGTCCTCGATCAGCTGGATTTGGACCTGGATCTTTCAGACACTGCAGAATTGTTCTACTGTACAAATGGAACTACAGGATCATCTGGAACCTGCAGAGGACTTGTCATGACTTCTTGGACACCAATTGATCACTTAAAGACTAAAGCGTTTGACCAAATAGACTAATTTGACCTTCAACCTATCAGACTGTCCTTGGATCACCTGGACTTGGACCTGGACTTTGCAGAAACCCATTAAATTATCTAGCATATAATTCTTTCCTGTAGAATCCCTGCAGTAACTTCTTGAATCTTAAATGACTGTCTAAAGGCAATCTTTTGACCCGACAAGACGGTCCTCGATCACCTGGATTTGGACCTGGATGTTTGAGACACTGCAGAATTGTCTACTGTACGTTTTGAGCTACAGGATGATCTGGAACCTGCAGAGGACTTGTAGTGTCTTCTTGGACACCAATTGATCACATAAAGACTAAAGTTTGGCAAAATAGACTGATGTGACTTTCAACCAATCAGACTGTCCTTGGATCACCTGGACTTGGACCTGGATCTTCCAGAAACTACAGGATCATCTGGAACCTGCAGAGGACTTCTTGGACACTAATTGATCATCTAAAGACCATAACTTTTGACCAATAGACTGATTTGACTCTCAACCAAACAGACTGTCCTTGATCACCTGGACTTGGACCTGGACCTTATAAAAACCCCTGAATTCTCTGCCACACAAACCTTTAGACCAGACAGGCTAGCTGTGATCATGTGGACATGGACTTGGACCTGGACCTTCCAGAAACCCACTGAAATGTCTGCTAGATCAAACAAACATAATTTTCACATTGGTCACCTTGGCAGAATGCATGCCTTGTCCTCTAAAGACTAAATCTTTTGTCCAAACAGACTGCCACCAATCACCTGAATTGGAACTTGGTTCAAGACCCGGACCGGTAAAGGTTTCACTGAGGTACTCGTAAGCAAGCTACCGGTCCTAAGCACTGCTCCCCCGTTGGTGCCTGTGTGCTGGACTGTACTGTGCTGTGTTAACAATGACAAATAATCACCCACTTCAATTCACATCTAAAACATTTTTGGGAGCATGTTTTAAGAGCACTATGATGCAAGAAGTGTCTCTGACACAATGTTTTGCCTTCATCTGCAAGATTTCCGCCACTCAGCAAAGATTTTAGCGAGCTAGTTTTGAGCCAGCAAATTGTTTCAACATTCAAAAGTGCAGTGATTACACAAACAATTAAAACGTTGGACGTGTGTAAGTGTTCATGCTTTAATGCAGAAATCATTTTCTTTGTCAAATATAAAGTCACGTTGAGGCTTCAGTTGTGAAAACAGTAATGCAATGTTACTTAAGTAAAATGTAGTTTCCAAGAAATTACTGTTGAAATGGCAAATTTTTGCATGTGTCGGAAATCCTTCAACACTATATAAAGCCAGATCAAAGAACGTCAAGAGTTATCAGAAAAATCGATGTCAAATTTATATGGAAAACTGTGGTTACTGCATAATTCGATCGACCCGTTTAGTTCTTCAACATCAGCACTGGAAAGCACCTGACATAAACTGATTTAGAAGAAATCTACTTATGATTTGATTCAAACTGGCAGTCATCAAACACTGAAGACACGACGTGAACTCACACCAACGTGTCGACTTGTCAGTTCATACCGAGAGTCATAAATTTTCATTCTGGCTACAGATTGGAGAAGTGACTCTCCGCTAACTGCTGAGCTTGTTTACCAAACGTCTGTTTATTGTGGAGCACCGCCGGGGAGTAAAATGGGATTTGGTTATCGAAATTGCAACGAACTCCTATGTAACATGACTTGGCAAAAAGGAGTGCAAAACCCAACCAGAAATGAACAAAAAGTCAAGTAAAGAAACAAGCTTTTGCTAGGATTAAATGTAAAGTTTGCTAGTAAAGAGATACTGTTTGAATTAACTATTAAATGGATGAATTAAATGTTAAAATTTAGCCGCGAGCTGCAACGACCGGAGTCCCAAAAAGCAGGATGAAAGCAGTCGGCTTAAATTAAAGAAGCAGCTAAAGCAAGAAGTTCCTCCACACACCACATGGTTGAAGAGTTATAGGCGAAAAAAGCATTTGCATTTGCTATAGCGCCACCTATAGGTCAATCGCTACATTTTTCATTATATTTATGCACATCATCCCTACTAATCCATCAAGTTTAACCTTTCTGTGACTAACAGTTTAGACTGCAAATAGACATGTAGCTTTTTTGGCGCCCCCCTATTGTTCAGTTGGTGCCATTGTATATCACATCAATCCACACTCCACTGGATTTAATTTCCCGTTGTGAAATCCCAAAAAAGCTTCCAGGTACGATATCGAGCGACGTCGACAGATTCATTTGATACCTCACTTGCCTTAATCAGCTAATTAGCCTAGGAGGAGTTCGCTTGAACCAAAGAATCAGCTAAAGCAGCGAAATTTTCACTCTAGGCCACTCTAGGGTGGAGAGTCATCAAGATGCAGCTTTCTGTGACTTACGGTTTAGGCCACACAATCCGCTTAGTAGGAAAAAAGGAATAACAATAATTATAATATATAAAATAATATATAGTTATTACTCAATAGTTAATAATGTGACTCTGCACGGCAAAACCAGTCACTTGTCACAAATTGGGCAAAATTGAGTTATTATGTTTTGATGAAAGGGCATAAATCAAGCTTCAAAACGATACCTATATGGAATGAATGGGACGACATATGACTGAGATATCAACATTCAAAGGAGTCGGGTTTCTCCTGTCACGCCAAGTGAGAAACGGAGAAATCTGCCTTTGAAGTTGACTATCGCCGTAGCACTCACAGACGCTTGGTGCGGTCGCGGCTACGTTTGCATTTACGGTAGCCTACGCTGCATTCACAGCCACACGGATAGCCTACCTGCGTTAGGTTAACTGAACTCGGGAGACGAAGATGGATTCCAGAGAAATATCTTCACGCTAGTCAACCAGTGGATTTACCGTAAATATTGAAGTAGAGCGGTCAATACAGAAACTTTTAACATTCTGCTGGAATTGAATTCCTCACCTCAAGAAAGTCACGTTTTTAGGATGGAAAGGGTACGTTTTTCAGCGAAATTTATTCACAACAGTTCAGTATAGACCTTCCACTGTTTCAAAACGCAAAAAACAAAAAAATCCCAAATTTTACCCCACGCAACATAAACGCTCGTTTTTCTCGGAAACCTCCGTTGCGACAAGCGAGTGGTTTTGCCGTGCAGAGTCACATATATTCAGATCTAAATGCAACTTATTAGTACTGTATGTTGTCAGTTCATACCAAGCGTTTAAAAAATAATTCAATTAGAAACACAAATTATTAACAAAACATTTAATTAATGTTAGCTTGGCATCCTCGAAATCATTGATTTTGTCACTTAAAAATATCGTATACACACTGGAAGTGCTATAAAAATAACTTTATTATTGCTAATTAAAATATTCAGTTCAACTCTCAACACCTTCCTAGATACATAATACATCCATACATAATACAACATATGCAACATAATAAAAATAAGAACCACAGTCCAAATCTGAAAAGCCCAAAACCTAACCCTAATAATACTTGCCAGTTTTTTAAAATCTGGCTCCGGTTTAAAGAGACTGTCCATTTTTTTCTGTCTTCTCTTTGCGATTCCGCTCCGCCGAGGACCGAGACGGACTCCAGCAGAACAAATCTTGTTCTTTTGAAATTCGCCAGAGCGCCGATCTTCCACTTAACCTGACCAGAAACAGACCGCGTCTCCCTCGCCTCTCGTCCTCTACCCGCTTTCCTCAAAGCCTATCGATCGAACCTTTCCAATGCTAGCGAAAAGCAAGCTGCTGATTTATTCTCCACATCCATCTCTTCACCTCTCCTTCCCTCAGCCCAAATGTAATAAATGTTAGTTTCTCTGAACTGTAACGTGTTACACGACTCCTGCACTACTTCTGAGTTACTTTCACCAAAAGAAGTGTGGAAGTAGGACTTGGCGTTCTAAAATGGTCAAATTTACTGCAGTTCGTTCTACATCCAGTGGAGGGCGATGTGGTGTCTATAGCTATACACTCTGTAGGACATTTATCTCTTGTGCTAAAGGTCTCGCGATTTAAAATAAAAACGAAACCAAATTTCGGATTAAAAGTGTATTGTAACGTACATTACTGAAATATGTCATGAGTATAATATTACTGAAAATCTAACAGTAATGTGTACGTAATTGTGTTACTTTTGTATTTATTTGATGCCAAAATGACCGACTTTTAACAAAGCAACAGTAAAAAAAAAAAAATCACAAGATTTCATCGATTTGAGGTTTCAATAAATTTACAATGAATCGTCCAGCCCTGTGCCGCGTTATGACAGCGGGAGAGGAACCAATAGTGGAAAGCGAGTTCGATTTACCGTGGCCTTCCCAAATCTTCCTGTCTTCTTTCTCTCCTTCTCTTTTTTCCCTCCCTCCTTCCCTCCTTCCGCCGGCACAAACGGCGTCAGAGATAGCTCACCCAGGCATGAAATTGATTTTGTAATAACAAACAAGGAGGAGGAGGAGGAGGATGAGGAGGGAGAAAATCTAGTCCTCCCCCAGCGTTAATCAAATCATTTCAAGGAATAAGTGCGAGTGATGAGAGTGAAATCATTAACTTCCCCCCGGTAAATCACGCGCTCGCCCCGCCAACCTGTTGTCCCATTAACCCCCGAAACCTGTTCAATAGCTAATTAAGGCAATTACTCCGAGCGTGACACACCACTTAATCAGAAGTGACTGAGCCATTTAGAGTGGCGGCTTCATCCTCCATGCCAGCTCTCACTCAGGTCCTGGAGACGGGCGTCGGATCGCTGCCCGCTAGCGGTGGCAACAAACGACGACTTGACAGTTAAAAGCAGATTGGGGGTACGATAAAAACCGAAATGAATGTTTATGATAGTAAGGAGACGCACTTACACCTGAGTATCTATTGCAAAAAGATCATTAAAAGATTAAAACGTTATCGTCAAATTTGATCTTTGACTTTTTCAAATTATCCTCATTATACTTTTACTCATTAATATTAAGACGAGATGAAGATTTTTAAATTTGTACTTTGACAAACCTTTATGTTTATCTTTTTAGGATTTTAAGATCAAGGTTTGGCCAATTTTATTTGTGCCAAACACATGATCGGCGTGTCAAATACCCGGCTTTGTAAAGAGAGAAAAATATTTTTATGATACTATATATTTTATAGCACAGTACATTAAAAACCTCTTTAAAAGTGTAAATTAAGCAAAATATTTGAAGAGGAAATACTACGTAAACTAAATAATAGTGTAAATATAACATAAAGTAACATGAAAGAAACAAAATTTAAAAGTTAAAATATTGCATAAAACAAAATAAAATAATTGAAAATAAAATACTGCATAAACTACAGTAAACATTTCAAATATTACATGAAGTACCGTTAAATAAAAACTGTAAATATCACAGAAAATCGTATTTTCTTATGTAGAGTAAAAAGTGTAAATATAGAATAAATAATATAAAATTAAAAAGTTAAAATGTTGCATGAGATACAGTACGATAATTAAGAATAATATTTCATACAGAACAGTAAAACGTGAATATATTGTATTAAATAATGTGAAACAACTAAAGATAAAACATAAAATACAGTTTTAAAAAGTAGAAATACTGAATAAAATAGTATAAAATATCCTGAGAGAAAATACTATGGTAAGTAAAGTATAAAGTGTAAATATTGCAAAAAATTAACATTAAAGAAAGTGTAAATATTGTACAAGATAAAGTAAAATAACTAGAGAAAAAATACCACATAAACTACAGTAAAAACTGTAACTACTGCATAAAATTAAGTAAAACAATTCAAGAGAAAGTACTGCCTCATGGGTAATAATACAGAATAAATCAAATAAAAGAATTCAAAAGTTTAAATGTTGCATAAGATAAAGTACGATAAATAAAGAAGAAGAATTAATAGAGAAGAGGAAAATGTGAAAATATTGCATTAGATTAATGCGAAACAACTAAAGGGAAAATATTACAAATACTGCTTAAGACAATAACAGTAAAAATGTCAAAATAAAAAGTGTAGAAAAGGAGAAAATAAGAGATAAAAGTAATTATTTTAAGGCCAAAACCATCGCAATGCTGTTTGTCAGGGATGCATTGCTGCGGTTTGGTTAATATTTTAATGCGACTTGGGGCAGCGCCAACGGGCACAAAGATGATTTCTGGCAGCTGCAGCGCAAGAGACGAACTGCAGATATTGGAGAGGGAAAATACAAATTCCGAATGAGATTTCGGCCGTTTGTGGCCACTCTGCGGTCAGCGTTTCCCATCGTCACACACAATCACTGTTCAGCTGGTCCTACCTGCCGAGCCGAGAGTCTGGAGCTGCTACTCTGCTGCTTTCAGGACACCGGGAGTGTGGATGAATTATCTGCTCCCGTGAAGACATATTTATATATTTATAAGAGCGGTGGCCATTTTTAGAAGATGTATCTATATATTTATAAACGCCAGGTCTCACAATTCACACTATAGACGGTATGTGGATTGTAGAAGATTCTAGATATATATCGTCAGCAATATTTGTGACCCTCCACGGCAAAACCAACGGAGATTTCTGAGAATAACGAGCGTTTATGTTGCGTGGGGTGAAATTTCGGATTTTTTGTTTTTAGTGTTTTGAAACAGTGGAAGGTCTATACTGTACTGTTGTGAATCAATTTGGCTGAAAAACTTACCCTTTCCGTCCTAAAAACGTGACTTTCTTGAGGTGAGGAATTCAATTCCAGCAGAATGTTAAAAGTTTCTGTTTTGACCGCTCTACTCCAATATTTACGGTAAATCCACTGGTTGACTAGCGTGAAGATATTTCTCCGGAATCCATCTTCGTCTCCCGAGTTCAGTTAACCTAACGCAGGTAGGCTATCCGTGTGGCTGTGAATGCAGCGTAGGCTAGCGTAAATGCAAACGTAGCCGCGACCGCACCAAGCGTCTGTGAGTGCTACGGCGATAGTCAACTTCGATGGCAGATTCTTCCGTTTCTCACTTGGCGTGACAGGAGAAACCCAACTCCTTTGAATGTTGATATCTCAGTCATATATTGTTTTGAAGCTTGATTTATGCCCTTTCATGAAAACATAATAACACAATTTTGAAAATTTGCGACAAGCGACCGTTTTTTCCGCGGAGGGTCACATTTACACTTTATAGCTATGATTAAAGAATAACGCTAACGTTGCAATGGCATGATTTTCCTTATATTTTCCTTTTGTGACATTCGCCCAAACCCTGAAAACACACACACAGACACACTTTCCATCAGTCACGCCATTAAATGTCACCCCCCCACACACACACACCTCGCATCTGGTGTCCAAAAGAGTGCCACGATGCACCGCACGACGTCAAATTGGGGCTCGATTTGCCAGTCTCGTGGGAGCAGCGACACCTTCACATGTGTGACAGCCAAACCTCGAGCATGACGTCGGCTGAGCGTTCTGCTGTGTTTATTTGTCATTGTGAACGCACCACAGCTCAGCACACAGTCCGAAAATGTCACAACCAAAAGTGACCTTCGGCATTTTGGCAGCGCTCAGGGTATCTTGCTCATGAGCACTTCGGTGGTACCTTTTCTAGCCCGTGATTCGAACCGGCGACCTTCTGATCGTGGGGGCGAACATCCTAACCGTTACGCCGGCACCTGGCAAAAACCATCACGGGAGAGCGTCACTACCGCAACTTATGCAGTCGAGAATTCTCTCATTTGGGGAATTCACAGAGGTCAGTCAACCGGTGGGCAATGGCTGAACCACCCTTCGCCCTGGACGAACCACCTTCTCGATCGTGGGATCACCCCTGCCAGGTAAATAAACGCTCCTTGTAGCATTCTCTGGGCATCGACTTCTGCCGCAATCTCAAGAAACGCAAAGAAAATCTCGCTATTGCGTTTACATGGCGATGGGGTGACGTTCTGGAGGACCGAATCAACGTCGAAACGCGCTCCAAAACGGGAAATGCAGAAGAAAGCACGTCTGCAGGAAGTGGAGTGGAGTGGGACATGTCTTTAGCAGAATAACGTCACTGTAATTACGGCGACGCCAGTGTCGGCAGCGATGTTTTCTTTTCTCCCGTCTACGTCGCCGTATCGGGAGGATTTTTAAAAGAAGAAAGTCGAGGCTCACTTCGTCAACTCAATGTCAAGGTCCCAACCGAAGCCCGACGTCCCGTTTGTTTCAAACAATTAGCAATTATCCACATCAGCGTTCAAAACAAGAAAATAACATGAAACAACGTCTTCATTGTGTTCCGTGTCACTTCGTCGCCGTGTAAACGGCAAACGCCTGAAACGTCCATTTACCCACCCACGGAATAAAAACGTCCGGTGCCCAGCTCCGTACGACTCGGGCCAATTATTTCCCAGCTGTAGCTGCTGAACTTTAAGACTGTCAAGACATCATATTATAAGGAGAAACAACCGGTTAGAAGTGGGCGATTTTAGAACCGCCGAGGCTTATTTTATATGCTTTCTGGAAATAACTGCAGGAAATCAGCGTTCCAGCGACGCCGGCCCTTGCTGCCGGTGGCGGTGGAATGCCTCCCTCCTGACGGCGCCGGTCCTCGTCTCCCGCAAATGGAGCGAAAAGATGATTTGGCCTCGCAATTAAAAGCTTTACCACCTCTCACATGACTGGTCGCGGAGCGGTAAAGTGGCTTTTAGCTAGCGCTCTCGACGGGGCGCCAACGCAGCCGCCCTCACCGCCGCGACACCCTGCTAGGATGCACCGTTTAAGAGGAGCAATGTCTGGACCGCTCGCAGGGCGGCAAAACTGAGTTTTTAGAATAATATTTGAAATGTAGCACAGGTTAAAATCTTCTTAAAATAACGGGCGCGCAGTCAGTGGGGCAAATCAATTTAACTTGGAACTGAGATTGTTGTAGCAAACCAAAAATTGTTGTTGCAAACCAAAAATTGTTGTTGCAAACCAAAAATTGTTGTTAGAAACCTTGTTGATTTTGTTTCAACAATGTAAATAAACCGAGATTATTGTAACACTGTCCAAAAACAGAGTGCTGTAACAAAACAGAGATTGTTGTTGGAGGATTGTGCACATGAATTGAGAATTTTTGTTTGTTTCAACAATCTCAGTTTAGCTACACAACGCCTAAATCGCTGTAACAAGCAGGGTTCGGATTTCTGCAAGGCAGACAAACGAAATGTTACAAACAAAAATCACGGTCAGTAAACAGTAATTGTTGTAACAACGATTTGGTGACAACAATTTTCTTGAGGTTTATTTTTGAGGTTCATTTCAACAATTAGCTACAATCTTTGTTTAGGAATTTAGCAAACAGCAGTCAGCGGTGCAAACAAATGAAGCGGGACAACGAAATTTCCTAACAATCATTGTAACAAAGCAGAGATCATCGTAACAAGCCCTGCTGATTTGGTTACACCGACCTCTACGGAGAGAGGGGGGGAAAAAATGTTCAGCAAGGCACAAAGTGCACCTTCAGGTCGATAGCTGTGCCCTAGGGACCATTACTCGCCCTGGCATCGAGACGGCCGCGCCGGCTGGATCATATTTTGACACGCCGCCCTCCTCGCCGAACCGCATGAAGAAAGATGACATGCATTAAATGACCTCCAAACCAGACCTTGTCAAGCAAACGGCTAGGATTCCGGTCATCGGAGAGCCTTGTACGAGACGAGGAGTCCGCCTGACAGCCGAGGCCGGTGTTTAATAAGCGACGTGATAAAAGCCAGCTTTGTTATTCGGCTTTGTAGTCCTCCTCAGACGACAGAAAGACGGGGAAGAAGGGTCTTTTCGTCTGGGAAAATAGGAAGGTGCCGTGTAAGACGCGTCCCGCTCGTAACTCTCGCCGCTAGGATTGAAAGTAAACAGATCCCAGGATATTGTGGTTGAGGATTTTCGGGCTTCAATTATGTCGGCCCGCTCTCCTTCGCTCGGGATGCAAATTTTACTGATAGACGGGGAATTGCCTTCGCCTTTCCCGGGCTGCGATATCGCCAAACCTTGTTACAACCTCACCACGAATCGTTGAACGCTTTCAAGCAGGACTTGTGCAGTAGTGAGTATAGATTATGTAGCGACGGAGGAAACTCCGGTGCCGAAGGGTCAACGTAAAGAAGATTTTTCCCTGTTTCCTATTTTCTTCTCACCCAATATTTTCAGCCTCCTTTTCCGCTGCGTCCAGTCGTCTTTTTTGTGACTTTCAGTCTCCCAAGTCTGCCTTACACTGACCTTTCACACGAACGCGAGCCACCAACGCCTACATCCCAAAAGCAGGCGGTGGCGCGGCGAAGAAGACGCCGTAATCAACCGCGTTGAAGCTACCAATGGAAGTGTTGAGTTGGTCGTTAGATTCCTAAATGCGATTTCCATCTCTACTCAAACTTGCCTCTCAAATGACCCAAAAATGGTTAAAAATGGGGCAGTTGGTGGCGTAACGGTTGACCGTTCACCCCGTGATCGCCGGTTTCAATCCCAGAGTGGTAAAGTTACCACTGAGGTACTCACGAGCAAGGTACCGTCCCCATCACACAGCTCCTCGGGCGCTGCTCCTTCACGGATGGCTCAAATGCAGATGTCACGTTCCGTTGTGGTGGACTGAGTGCCGTGCTGCGTTCACAAAGCCAAATGTGAACTGACTTGAGTCGACAGCCGGAGCAAGCTGGAAATCGGATTAAGGGAATTTTCAGTGCACATAATGAGACCTTTCGACGAACGATAAACTTGAAATCTCTCTCAAGTGGTCAATCGAGAATCTGCGGGCTACGGGTTAAAATCGATCGCCGATATTTGTTCAAACATGTCGTTAAATTCCTTTTACCGTGCCGTTCCTCCCGACACTTTAAAACAAAGGGGCCGAAACGCGACGGACAAGCCGCGAAAAAAATCTTGGAAAAACTCGCCGGCCCTTTAAACTGGCCCGGCTATTATGCAAATTGAGGCAGCACTAAAAACGGAGGTCTCTATTTATAAACGCCCGCAGTTTAAGAGGCAATCTGGACTCCAATCTGTTCCTAGAGATCCCTCAAACCTCGGCAACGGGTGGAAAAAAAAACCCTTTAAGCTGTTCGCGAGCGTGCGGCTAAGACGACCCCGAGCGCCGGGGGAATCGATGGCGACAGAAGCTACGCGTCCGTCAGCCGTCTTCACGTTTCAATTTGGAAGAACCCGTAAGGTGGCGAGGCGCCATTTGGCGAGAGGTGGAATTATGAACGTCGTTGGGCTAGCTACTGCAGTCGGGTAGCGTAACGGTTAGGGCGTTCGGCCCGTCAACGGAAGGTCGCCAGTTCGAATCCCGGACCGGTAAAGGTACCACTGAGGTACTCACGAGCAAGGTACCGTCCCCAAGCGCTGCTCTCCGAGAGTTGCCTAAAAAAGCTGGCCGATGCTCCTTCACCGATGGCTAAAATGCTGAGGCTGCTGTGCTGCGTTCGCAATGACAAATAATCAGTCACTAGATACAGAAGATACCGATAGAGAAGTGGCAAACCTAGCGGCGCTGCGGAGGATATTAGCCCTGGTGAAGGTGACTCTACCGCTTACCTGTGGGCACGGACACCGAGCCAAAATAGGGAAATTTGACATTTAGCTGGGCGAGCTGTGATGAATCGGAACGCGGAGCGACTTATTCAGCACAGATCGCTTTGGTCAGGCTCAACTGCACGCCACTGAAAAATAACACGCGGCGAGGCTTCTGAGCTGCCATTTCCCCCGTCACCGCTTGATCTGTCAAGCTGTCACATAAACAGAGGAAGCGTTTTCGAGAGAGAGAGAGAGAATTTTTGGAGGGAGCAACACACACGTAGAGATACAGAGATATACACAGACGGATTAAGAGACACTAAGGCCTCGTTCACACGGACGTCTGAACCAGGCGTTTTTCTGGCCTTCGTGGCGCCAGGTGAGCGCCGACTGAACGCCGACCGTTTTTCTGCTCATTGGAGCAAATCAAAGCATTCATACGGGCGTTCAGCACCGGCGTTCGGCCGGCTGCGCGTTCGGGTGGCGTGAAATAAACGCTGCATGCAACGTTTTCTTGGCGTCAAAATCCCGACGAACGCGAGGAAAACGAATGCCAGTGAAACGCCAACCGAACGCAGCTACAAAACACAGCAAAAACGCGTATGGCGTTCAGAGGGCGTTCATTTCGAACGTCCGTGTGGACGAGGCCTAAGGGTTGACCGATTATTGTACGGGCCGATATCCCGCATTTTGACCATCGTTACAAAACGTGCTACTGTTTGCTCTCGACTCGCTGCTCCATTTGATGTCCCGCCCACAACAGTCTCTGATTGGCTGTACGTCACTCGAGTAGCAGCCAATCAACGAGTGCAGCGTGAAGCTCTGAGAAGGGGAAGAGGAGAGAGGAGCGTTTCAGCAGAACCTGGTGTTGGTCAAATGGAAAAATTTGGCAGATTTTTATTTTTTTTTAGTTTTGCATATCGGTTCCAAATATCAGTTGTCGGCCCCGTTAACTAGCAATAATCGGTACCGATATCGGCCCCGAAAAACCAATATCGGTCGACCTCTAATTAAGAGCTAGAGAAACAACGAGAATCACACTCATAGACGGATAAAGTGGACAGACAACAGGGTTAAAGGGGCAGACGGTTTGCAGAGAGAAAGAGTGAAAGGAAGGAAGAGAAGGGTAGAGAGGTCGGACGGAGAAAGAGAGAGAGGTTAAAACAGACCCTCCAGGATTTCGCGATGTTGCGATCGCAACTATTAACGCAAATTCAACCAATGGCCGGCAATTTGTTGCAAACTTGCAACTTTGACCAATCACCGTCACGTTGCATTTTCTGTAATTCTTGAAATCTTATCTCTTTTTGCTAAGTTTGCCACTTAGTGGTTTCGTTCCCTTCGTTTTAATCATTATAAAGAGGAACGCATTTTTACAACTTTATTGCAACAAAACGCCTAAAAACACGGCAACTTTCATGGCGATATTTTAGAAAAGCTGCCGCAAAGTCAGTAATCTCGAGAAAGTCCCGAGAAATCCTGGAGGGACTGTTAAGGAGTTGACGCCACGATCGGAAGGGTCCTGGTTCAAGTGCCCAGAGCGCACTTCTTGGAGACGGTACCTTGCTCATGACTACCTCAGTGGTACCTTTACCAGTCCGGGATTCAAACCAGCGACCGTCCAATCACGGGGCTAATAGACGTTAAATGTTACGCTACCGACTGCCCCAAAGAGATACAGCGCTGGTTTCTCCGATGTGGATTTAAGTCTAGAATGATTAGAAGATCAGATTTGCTTTACTTTGATAAATACGACGCAGAGCCGATAGGGGCGTGCAAAAGAATCGAATCGAATTGCGATTCTTTCTCTGTCGATACAAAATCGATTCGTGCATTCCAAAAAATCGATTCATATTTTTCAGCTAACGCAATGGCACTAGTTTACCTTTTCCTCCATCACGAGTTCAGTTCGCCGATCCTATAGACAGCGAAGTGTCGAAATCTACCCAGACGGACCTCCTCCGCGTGAGCGCGAAGCTAAACGCAGTCAGTACGCGTGCGTATGCGTTGCATTTGGTAAACTACGTTTGATTCAGTGTAATCGTGAATCGCTTGCGAATCGTGAATCGACTTTGAATCAAATCGTGAGCTCAAGAATCAGAATCGAGTCGAATCGTGATTTTTTTCCTAAATCGTACACCTTTATTACTCCCATAACCTCAATAACAACACTCAGTAATAATATAATGATATAAAAAACCTAAATTAGAGCGAAAAAGCAGCCGATAAGGCATCGTTATTGACCAGATAATAAGCTCCCCGGGTAATACGGTTTATTTCCGCTGCGCCCAAGGCCTCTCCGCCTCGCATTAATCTCCCGCGAAACCGCGCTTCAACAAAGAAATTCCCGCTCGTTTCCGTTGCGTCTTGCCAAAGTAAAGTTGGCGAAGTGGAGCTGGAGGTAAAGCAGATTCCCCGGAGGCTTTAGTCGACTACTGTTTTCTTGTTCTGTGATTCACTTGAACCCGTGACTCATCTGAAACCGGTGTCTATGTTTAACCTCAGCCCTCGAAACTCCAGCGCCTTGTGCCGTTTGCAAAGACAACCGGCGTTTTAAACACGTAGGAGCGAATGTTCTAGAAACGTCTGGGAGACGCTCGCTTTTTTATTACACTGTATACACCGGATTATGAATATGTAAGACGTGGCAGAAAAGTCACAGAGGCTTTATAAGAAGCTGTACATATCCATATCTATTTTCACGGCGGAGAGGTTTTGACTGTATGCGTTCCTCCGACGTTTCGCCACTTCCCTTTTTTTAACAACCAGGAGAAGACAGGTTTCTTTGCGCTTTCATGGTATTTTTTGACACTTTTATTACTGTGCGATGGAAACTGAAATGTAATGGAGGTCCAAATGCTAAAAAATAGAGGTGTTGTAATTTAATCACATAATCGATACATCGATTGGTCCATCAGGGAGCGGCGGATCACCGGTTGAAAACCCTAATATGTGACTCCAGTTGCTTGTCGCAACGGAGGTTTCCGAGAAAAACGAGCGTTTATGTTGCGTGGGGTAAAATTTTGGTTTGTTTTTAGTGTTTTGAAACAGTGGAAGGTCTATACTGTACTGTTGTGAATCAATTTGGCTGAAAAACTTACCCTTTCCATCCTAAAAACGTGACTTTCTTGAGGTGAGGAATTCAGTTCCAGCAGAATGTTAAAAGTTTCTGTTTTGACCGCTCTACTCCAATGTTTACGGTAAATCCACTGGTCGACTAGAAGAAGTGCCACGTTCACGGTCCCCAGAGTTTTGAGTCGGGGAGATGAGTCTGTCTTTTGGGACCACGTTTCGGTGTCTTCCTTTCATGTTCATTAGCTCACGTCAGGTTTGTGCGTAGTTGTGCACTTCCCCGCTAGCTCACGCCCTAGCGTCTGCACTTCGTGTTCACTTCCCGATTAGAACGCTCCTACTTCCGGGTTTTTGTGCACACTTCGTGTTCCCCCTTCCTAGTAGTTCACCAGTGAATTAGATGGCGGGTTTGCTTACAGTTATTATTTCCAGCACCTATTTCTGATTTAGTTCAACGTTCCTATCGCTTCAGTGATTTATTAGCTCGTTTCGTTCGGTCGTTTTAACCCAGTTCGATCCGGCATTTCTTTGAGTTCTTCTCCCTCATACCTGTGTGGTGTAGTTGCGTTCCTGAGTTTGTTTTTCGCTTCACGGACCTGGCAGCTTCTTGTTTTCTCCGGCTTCACGTACTGTATGTGTGTTTTGCTACCCGCTAACCGGCTAATCGGGGGTCAGACGCTTCGCCTTGGACTTTCTCCAGAGTTGGAACATTTGGATCCTTCGGTTTGCCCAGTAGCTGGGATTTGGATCTTCCTGGTTGTTCCGGAACAGAGTCGTTCGAGTGGCGTTCATCTCTGGATTATCGTAGCGGGAGCACGAGACCGTTTGTTTATATTTTGTGTTCCAGTCCTGTTTTTTTTCATTGCCTCGTTGGGAGAGTTAAAAATGAAAAACCCACCATCAATCTGCAACTGCGTTGTCCCCCTCCTTATTATTATTATTTTTTTAACTACACGGCGCACATGACGATATGTTCTGCCACCGCATCGATGCGGAGTCGTCCGCGTCTGCGCCGCGACGCATCGATTCTGCGATTAATTTCAACCCCCTTAGTAGCCTGACTGCAGCTTAGCAACCGTTATTTATAAGCTGATCGCAGCTTGAAAAGCTACCGTTTATAATTAGCTTCCCCGCCACTGCAGGTAATATCCGCCGCTGTTTTCGACGCAACGTTGGCAGTGGCTTTCATAATTTGTTAACCACGTCCATTTGCCGAACGGAAACAAACACAATCCAGCGCCACAGCGACTCAATCAGCGCAAAGAGCAAGTCGGCTACGACGAAAGTCATTTCCTCGCGGCCTGGGAAATGAAGCAAAATGAGTGTGTTTTCCCCCCTCAGTGTAATCACATCGGAAAGCTCCCGCCGACTCCTTTTGTCAAGAGACGGGGGCGATTGTGGGAGAGACGTAGCAACACTCCCTCGTTCAGGTAGCACTTAATTATCACGCCAACTGGATAACCGCTCTGCCTCGGAGGCAGCCAGCGCCGGAATTAATGATACATGAAAAGCAATCTTCAGACTCTCGTGAATCCGGTCCGCAAGGGCGCACTCGGCACCTGATAAATATCCCGGAGCGCTGCCGTTGTTAGGAGAAGCTGCTCGAGCTCCCGTTTGACATTTAGGACATGTTTTGAAAATTGGTGAACGTTTTCCAAGTTCCCTTTCTTGACTCCCGAACACACAAACGAACAAAGTTCTTTACGGTACTTAAAAGCAATGAACACAGTCTGAGAAGAGTTAGGAAATAAGTAGGCATGCACGATATGGGAATTATCGGCCGATATCGATATCCAATATTTTTCCTGCTTATATCCGCCGAAGTCAAGAGTCGAGTTTGAGTGCTTAAAGACAAGATATTTCGCCGGCCAAAGTTCCACTGCGTGATCAAAACTTTGGCACCAAAATAAGACTTCTAACACAGCATCAAGTGAAGCGAGCATGAAAGCAGAAAAAGTCACTTCCCGCCCTATGTAGTGTTCCAAGTCAAATAGGGCGCGAGTCTCACTCTCGCATGTGCACTACCTAGTGTGTGGAGAGCCGTTAAGCTACATCCCTGGCTATTTCCTGAGACGCATACTACCACATAGAAAACTATGGTAAGACCGCCTTAGCTACCATACTATTAAGGCCTCGTTCACGCGGACGTCTGAACCAGGCCTTTTTCAGTCGTTCATGGCGCCAGGTGAGCGCCGACCGAACGCTGACCGTTTTTCTGCGCATTGGAGCAAATCAAAATCGTCCACACGGGTGTTCAGCACCGGCGTTCGGGTGTCGTCAAATAAACGCTGCACGCGGCGCTTTCTTGGCGTCAAAATCCCGACGGACGCGAGGAAGACGACGCTATTGCGAACGCCAATCGAACGCGGCTACAAAGCGCAGCAACAAATGCGTATGGCGTTCGGAGGGCGTTCATTACGAACGTCCGTGGGGACGAGGCCTAAGTGCGGTAGGAGGCGGTTCGGGATGCAGCACAAATTTTCGGTAAGTGAGGCAATTAAAAAACGTTTTGCCATCTTTCAGTGTGAAAAGACTACCTTTCCAACGTACAATAAATGCAAAAATAGCTACAAATTTACGCATCGATCCGATGCCGATGACTTAAAGGAAATACGGGCGATTCCGATAGGATTCCGAGACGATTCCGATATTATCGCGCATCCCTAAAAATAAATCAGACTAAATCATGGAGTGACGGTGCCATCAAAGATAACATACCAATAAAAGACTGAGCAAAGCAGCCAATATCCTGTACACACCCCTGCAAATCTGTAACACGGTAAATTTGGGGATGAGCATCTTGGGGAATCACTTCCTCGGACACTGAAGGCTGTAACGTCTACAATAAAGTTTTCTTCTTCGAGCAAGTACACTAATAAAGCTGTGCCATCTATCAGAACAGCAATCTAACAGTCTTCCCCAGCCAGGCCCCATTTAGACCCCTTTTGTGTGGAACAAAGACAACGACGGAAAGGAAGACGACAGCCCGAGACCCCTCGAAGTCGTAAAAGAGAAGGGCCTGGGAGACGAGAAGCGCCGTTTCATAACTCGGGAACGAAGTGCGCCGCGATCGGAGCCCCCGCACGCACACGCAGACGCGGAGCCAGACAGTAATTGCAGAGCTCTCTGCGTCGAGTGTAATGAATAAAATATGATGCAGGGGTATTATTGTGCCAGGAGCGTGTCATCACTCGCTCCATAAGAGTAATAATGGGCCATTACAGCTGCTGCAGGTTGCTCATTAGGGTGATTGTCTGGGAAACGAGGAAGCGGGCCGGCGGGCCGGCGGTACGATGGTCGGGGCCGGTTGCGGCACGGCCAGGGCTCGCTCGAGTTGGGCTGCGGGAGAACGGAAAAAGTGTCATGATAACCCATAGCATTGACATTTTACGATAGTCTCATCCAGAGAGAGTTCATTTCCTAAATTCAGGTAGCACCTTGGGGTTAAATATGTTGTGCCCAGTGATGCTAGTGCTGGACGTAGGATTCAAACCCACGACGTCTTCGTCCAGCGGCGAGTATCCTAACCACTAGACCCCCAATGAAGTTTGTTGTCCCAAATTAGGGGTGTTGAAACGAATCGCATAATCGACGCATCGCGATGCAGACGTGCACGATGCTGGATCGATGGAGTGGCAGACCCTAATCGATCATATTTGAAATTAAATTTCAATTAAATTTTGATCAAATTTGGCTGACCATCTACAGAAAATCAGCGCATTGATTAGGAACTTGGAACAGTAAGAATTTCTGAGCAGCAGAATTGGGATCTTATGCCAAACCGCAAAAAGCTATGATTATTAATCGGGCAAATAATTGATATGCCGAGCACGACTGTGACCAAATTCACTCCTTAAAACCTGTAAATGCAGCATAAATCATCTAAAAAAGACGGCGAAACTCACTTTCCTCAATCCATTAGAAGCCACTCCGAGCGAAGAGAGAAAACACCTCATTACCTCTGACTTCTCCCAGCTCTCCAAACTTCGCATGAAAGCGAGTGATTTTGTGAACACACCACAGCTCAGCACACAGTGCACCACAACCAAATGTGACTCTCAGCGTTTGACCCATCCGTGAAGGAGCAGCTAACAAGCAACGCCTGGGGAGCAGTGTTGGGGACGGTACCTTGCTCATCAGTACCTCAGTGGTGACTTTACCAGCCCTGGATTCGAACCCATGACCTTCTGATCACGGGGCGAACACCCTACCAGCCACGCCACCAACTGCCCTAAGGAAGGAAAAAGAATGAAGAAGGAATGGGGAAAGAAAGAAGTGAAGGAGAGAAGGAAGGAAGGAAGAAAGATAGAAAAAAGAAAGAGAGAAAGAGGGAAGAAATAAGGAATTAAGGAAGGAAGGAAGAAAGAAATAAGGGAAGAAAGAAAGAAAGAAAGAAAGACCAAACAGAAGGAGGAAAGAAAGAAGGGAATGAAGGAAGAACGAAATGAAGGAAAAGAATGAAAGGAAAAGGAGGAAGAAAGGAAGGAAAAGCAAAGAAAAGAAAGGAGCAAAGAAAAAGAGGGAAGGAAGAAAGAAGAAAGAAAGGATTGAGGAAGTAAGAAAGAAAAGAAAAAGAAGAATGAAAGGCAGGAAAGAAAAAGAAGAAAGAAAGAAAAAGAGGAAAAGAAAGAAAGAGTGTGATAAATAGAAAGAAAGAAAGAAGGAAAAGAAGAAAAAGAATGAAAGGAAAAGGAAGAAGGAAAGAAAGGAATGAAATAAGAAAAAGAGGGAGAGAATAAAGAAGGGATGGAGGGAAGTAAGAAAGAAAATGAAAAGAAGAATGAAAGGAAGGAAGAAAGAGAGAAGGAAAAAGAATGAAAGGAAAAAGTGGAGGAAGAAAGGAAGGACGAAAGGATGAAGGAAAGAAAGGAAAAGAGAGAAAGAAAAAAAAGAGGGAAAGAAGAATAGAAAAAGAAAAGGAAAGAGAGAAGTAAGAAAAGGAAGAAAGAAAAGGGGGAAAAGAAATAAGGAATGAAGGAAGGAAGGAAGAAAAAGAGGGAAGAAGAAAAAAAAGAAAAAAGGATGGATGGAAGTAAGAAAGAAAACGAAAAGAAGAATGAAAGGAAGGAAAGAAGTAGGTATGAAAGAAGAAAAAGAGGCAATGAAGAAAGAAAAAAGAATGATGGGAATGAAGGAAAGAAGGCAAAAGAAAGAAGGAGGAAGGAAGGAAGAAAACAAGAAAAAGAATGAAAGGAAAAGCAGAGGCAGAAGGATAAAGCAAAGAAGGAAAGAAAGGAATAAAAAGAAAAAGAGGGAGAGAACAAAGGAAGGGATGTGGAGGAAGTAAGAGACAGAAACCAAAAGAAGAAATAGAAAAGGAAGGAAGAAAGAGAGAAGGAAAGAAAGGAAACAAAAGAAAGAAAAAAGAGGGAAAGAAGAACGAAGGAAGGAGGAAGTAAGAAAGGAAGAAAGAAAAGAGGAAAAGAAAGAAGGAACAAGGAAGAACGAAATAAGGAAAGAAGAATGAAAGAAAAGTGGAGGAAGAAAGGAAGAGAGAAAGAAAGGAGACAGAAAGAGAGAGACATCAAAGAAAAAAAAAGAGGGAGAGAAATAAAGAAGGGATGATAGAAGCAAGAAAGAAAAACAAAAAAAGAAAAAATGAAAAGGAAGGAAAAGAAGAGAGAAAGAAAAAATGAAAGGAAAAAGTGGAGGAAGAAAGGAAGGAAAAAGCAAAGAAGGAAAGACAGGAAGGAAGAAAGTAAAGAGGAAAGAAGAACTAAGAATGAAAAAGAAAGAAGAGAAGAAAGAAAACGAAAAGGAAGAATAGAAAGAAAGGAAGAAGGAAAGGGATGGCGGTATCTAGGACGGACAGGACTAGAAATGAGTCTATCAGAGGGACAGCTCTGTGTTAGATGTTTGGGAGATAAAGCCAGAGAGGCCAGATTGAGATGGTTTTGGACGTGTCCAGAGGAGAGACGAAGGATTACATTACAGTAGGTAGAAGGATGTTGAGGTTGGAGCCACCAGGCAGGAGGCTGGAGAAGAGACCAACACTAATGGAGTCCGGAGGAAACGCCAGTTTTAGATTTTGAGGGCTACATTTCGATGACAGACAGACGGCTGGTCGCTATCTCTGCTCTTAAGAATGAGCATCACGTGGTTTTTAAAGGCCCGTGTTTTCTTGGCTGCTAAATCATGCATGTCTCTCGCTCTCATATCAACATGCCGCTCTGCGAGGCGAAGAGTCGGAAGATGTGGAGGAGGAGGAGGAGGAGGAGACGGCTTAGAAAGGTGGAGGGAGAACGATAAAAGCACGTTCCGCTTCTCTTCTTCTCTCCACCTTCGTTTTGTTGTCCTCTGTAGGAGCCACCGCTGATCTGCCTTGACAAGTCTGACCTTTCCCACCAGTATTCCCGTTCAAAAGCGCTGCCGCGGAAGACAGACTGCCTCCTCAATCGGCCACCATTGCTCCGTGTGCTCAGGTGAAAGAGGGAAGGGAAAGAGGAAAGAACGAAAGAAAAAAAGAAAGAAATAAGTGAAGGAGAGAAGAAAAGGCAAAAAAAAGAATGGAAGGGGGGAGGAAGGAAGAAAGGAAAGAAGGAAACAAGAAAGAAAGAATGAAGGAGGGAAAAAGGGAAGAGAAAAGAAAAACTATGGAAGGAAAGAAGAAAAAAAAAAGAAAGAATGAATGGAAGGAAGGGAAGGAAGAGACAGACAGAAGAAAGGGATGGAGGGAAGGAAAGGAATGAAGGATGGGAAGGAAGATGGAGAGGAAGGAAGAAAGGAAAGAAGGAAGGGAGGAAATAAAATGAAAAAGAACTAAAGGAAGGAATAAAACACAAAAAAGAAATGGAAGAGGGGAGGGAGGAGGGAAGAAAAGGAAAGAAGGTAAACAAAAAAGAATGGAAGGAGGGAAAAAGGGAAGGAGGAAAAAAACAGATTGAAGGAAGAAAGAAAAGAAGGAAGAAAAAAGAATGAATGAATGAATGAATGAATGAATGAATGAATGAATGAATGAATGGAAGGAAGGAAGGAAGGAAGGAAGGAAGGAAGGACTTGACAGAAGAAAGGAAGGAGAGAAGGAAACAGATAGGAAGGAATAAGAGAAGAAGAAGAAAAAAGAAAGAAAGAAAAGGTGAAGGAGGGAGATGGAGAGAATAAAGGAAAGAAGGAAACAAGAAAGAAAGAATGTAAGGAGGGAAAGGAAGGAGGAAAGACAAAATGGATTGAAGACAAAAGAAAGACTGAATGGAAGGAAGGGAATGAAGAAGAAAGGAAGGAGGGAAGGAAAAAATAAAGAAGGGAACAGGAAGAAAAGAAGGAAGGAAGCAAAAAGTGAAAGAGGAGGAAAGAATGAAAAAGAACGAAAGGAAGGAAGAAAACACAAAAAGAAATGGAAGGAGGGAAAAAGGAAGGAGGAAAGAAAATGGATTGAAAGAAGAGGAAGAAGGGAAGGAAGAAAAGAGAATGAATGAAGGAAGGAAGGAAGGGAAGGAAGAAAATGAAAGGAAGACAGACAGAAGAAAGGAAGGAAGGGAAGGGAAAAAGAAAAGAAGGAAATGAGGGAAGGAAGGAAGAAAAAAGAAAGAATGAATGGAAGGAAGGAAGGACGACAGAAGAAAGAAAGAAGGGAAGGAAAAAGAAAGAAGGAAGGAAGGAAGAAACAGGAAGGAAGGGAAGGAAGGACGGACAGAAGAAAGAAAGGAAGGGAAGGAAAAAAGAAAGAAGGGAATGAGAGAAGGAAGAAATAAAGAAATAAGGAAAGAAAGGAAAAAGTGAAATAAGGAAGGAAAAGGGGAGTAAGAAAGAAAGGAAGGAAAGAAGAAGGAAAGAAAGAAAAAAAGAAAGTGGTGTCATTCATGGGGCGAGAGATAGAGAGGTGTGGAGAGATCTCTGCTGTTGTCATGTTGCACCAGATTACATCAGCCGATATACAGCAATTAATTCAATTAACTACGTCCGCCACCACGCCACATTTCACTTTACACTGCTTTTAACGCCATTATTTTAATTAACGACAAAACTCTCTATACGCCTGTGTTTCAGCCCCAGAACTGAACAGATGTCTTCACACACACACACACGCGTCTACCAGCGTTAAACCTTCATTACGCACCGCAAACAGCTAAAATAACCTTTTAATAGTGCGCACATGCCGACCGTCGGAGTTATGGATGGAAATTCCGCAGCCTGCTTCCACTCGGCTTTACGACGCCTCGTTTAAAGTTCATTACCCCACACCCTCTCCATCATCCCAACTGGCAAAACACGGCGTCTCGGGCAGATGTTTCACGAGAGAGCGGACGCCACGTGAAAACCAAATGCGAGTTATTTTTGAGCTCGAATCTGCTGTAATATCAGGGGTCCAAGCATAAAGTGCTATGGAAGCCCGTTGTAATTGTTGTTTCTATCATTATTATTTATTTCTTTATTTTCTCCTACAAAACAGATTGTGCAGCTTGAACCGTACGTCGCAGAAAGCAGAAATTTTCAGGGTGCGTTCCTAGCCAAAAAGCACAGTGATCGGCTTGTAATTGGCGCCATAGGACAGGAAAACGCGCTTTGACCTCTAAGGGCGCTAAAATGCTACACAAACGTATGTGATGTCATAACAGAGCTTTTATAATTTACATGACATCACAGAAAACCACCCAAAGCCGTGCCTCTTCTCCTCTTCCTCTTCCTCTTTCTCCTCCGTGTGTTCAGTTGAAATGAAGGAAGGAAGAGAGGAATGAAGTTGGGAATGAGGGAAGAAAGGAAGAAGGGAGAGAGGAAAGAAAGACAAAAATGGGAAGGAAGGAAGAAGGGAAGAAAGAAAGAAGGAGGAAAAGAATGGAGAAAGGTAGGAAGGAAGAGAGAAACAAAGAGTATATACATATATGAAAGAAAGGAAGAAAGAAGGGAAGGAAGGAAGAAAGGCAGGAAAGTAAGGATGAATAAAAGAAAAAGAAAGGAAGCAAGAAATGAAGGCGGGAAGGAAAGAAGAGGGAAGAAAGAAAGGAAGGAAGGAAAGAAAAAGGGAAGGAGAGGAGGAAGGAAGGAAGAAGGAAAGAAGGAAGGCAGATGGGAATGAGGAAAGAAAGGATGGAAGAAAGAAAAAAAGAAAGAAATGAAGAAGAGAAGGAAGGACGGAAAGAAAAAAGAGGGATAGAAAGAAGAAAAAAGAAAGAAGGAGGGAGCTAAGGAAGGAAGAGGTGAAGGAGGGAGGGAAGGAAGGAAGAAGGGATGGAAGGAGCGAAGAAAGAAAGAAAGAAAGTGCTACTTTTTGCGACTTTTTGCTTGGACCCCGCAAGTTGTTGCTTGCAGCTATTATTATTATTATTATTATTACCCTAACCTTTGGGATTGCACAATGCAGTCTATAATATCTTCTGGTGGCATGAAATCAAATCACATAC
This sequence comes from Distichodus sexfasciatus, assembly GCA_032718565.1. Lineage (NCBI taxonomy): Eukaryota > Metazoa > Chordata > Actinopteri > Characiformes > Distichodontidae > Distichodus > Distichodus sexfasciatus. The sequence continues at coordinate 14,617 of JAVGVS010000503.1, read as the reverse complement.
GTGTGGCATATTTTACTGTGTTTTCCCCGCTAATGGATCTCTATGCCGGCATGCTCCAAAAATAATCACTATAAAAATACATTTCCTCCCGTGGAGATACCTGCAGATTCAATTCACACGAAAAACGCTTGACAACTCATCTCAAGACTCATCTGGCCCCCATGGGGGCATGGGCATGCATTCCATTAAATGTTTTCCGAAATAAAAAAAGTCATAACCGTTAAGACCTTCATAATATGTTATAAAGTGTTATAAAATGTGATTTTTGCCCCCAGCGTTGTCAAAATCCTGTCCTCTGTTTGACCGAGACACGGCCAAACCTGCCGAAATCCAAACTGGACTAATAATAAGACTAATTAAATATTTTAATACCAATATTAATTTCAGTAACTTCAGTAATATTTTCTTCAGAAAATATTAAATACATATATATACCATTATGAGCCGAGAAGCACAAAAAATGCAAACAACAGAAGTCTTGGATGAGGTTTATATATATATATATATAACTTAGCCAAGTAAAGAGATTTAATTCACAACATCCTGGTAAAAATTGTCAATCAGAATTTTTTGTAAATGACAGTAATGTCTAACATCAGTCAAAATAAATGGTAACATCCTGTTTGTTGAAGGCGCGTCGTGGATAATAAAATCAGCTCTGTATCTATAATTTGCATTGAAACTAGTGGTTTCTTTTGACACAATGCTGGCACAAATATTCACCGTCGTCCACATGCGGATATTTGGCATGACAAAAAGGACAGCCTGGCTATTTATATCCGCCAGCGCCACCCAAGATGTGGATTTGGGAAATGACTCACTGCCTCAATTGCTCAACTTTCTCTCGCGCATATACACTCTCTTCCCAGAGTCGTTTTAGACCATTCTGTGAGCACAGCTGTTGGGTTTTGCCAGTGATTGACTGCCCCCGCTGCAAAATGCCATCTCGCTTAATTAAGCCACAAAGTCTGCCTCCATTTTTACCCATTTCCCAGTAAGAAAACAGAACCGACATCACAGAATAGGCAGAAGCCAAGCCTTTATGGATATACACTCTTACAAAAAAATTGGTCCTTCGTTACTGTTTTGGTTCCTCGTAGAAGCCGAAAATTTTCTGAAATGGGTTCCTTGTTGACGCCTCCATTTTTTTTAAGTGTATACCAGTCGCCTCCATCTGGCATGGCATTATAAAAACACATAAAAGCATTTTGACACCTAGGCCGTGTCTCAAAGCCAAGAAGCCGAAGAACAGTCTTGCGTTTTTGGAAGAATTTTCTTGACGAGAAGTAACAAACTCTCAGGGTCACAAGAACAAAGACTGTACGCTCTGTATTGCGTTGTAGTCTTTGCATGACGATAAGTTAACAAAGCAAGATTTAAAATATGCAAATTAATCAACTGGGCACATTATGACAGCCTTTTGTTAGTCAATGCCCGCGTTGCTCATTAAGTCACTGTGACAGACAAAGACAAATTTTTCTTTGTATTCACTTTTATGCCATTCATCAGACTTTCATATCCACAGCCACTCACATTTGGGAATTAAGGGTCTTAAGCAAGGCCTCGATAGTGATTTTTCGTTCTCCTATGATTTAAAACCCCGGCACAATGTTTCCTTCATTCATCCAAACCACCGCTGCCTCTCCGCTCCAGATGTCCATTCACGAGTTGGGAACAAACACCGTGGTGAACGATGGCAGTAAAACTCAATGAACAGCAATGAGACAAACTGTTTTGTAACCGACCTGTTGAAACTTATTGCAGGTGATGAACTGTGGGGAAAGGGAAAATGACTTTAGCTGATGCCAAGTGTAAATCACTGCAAGTTGCAAATGATGGTAAACGGAATCAACTGAACACGGAAACTTACTGTAACTTATTGCACATGATAATCGACGGAAGTGATAATCACTTGACAGCAATGAACCAGGCTGTGATGAGGTCAGTTCGAGTCGGTTCACACACACACACACACACATGCACGGTCTTGTATTACTATATTTGTGAGGTCCTTCCATAGACTCCCATAATAACTAAAGTACCTCATTTTACAGCTACACCTAATCCTAACCCTAACTTTAACCTCAGTAACCAAAAGCACATCTTCTACCTCTTTTAGTTTTTCAAATAAAACAAGCACATTTTCTATAAAGTCATTTCTCCTCATGGGGACCTCTCAAATGTCCCCACAAAGCCCCAAAAAACAGAGAAAAGTGATTTTAGGGGTCCCCACAATGTGATAAATACATGGCCGCGTGCACACACCATATAGATATATAGATACACACACTTACCTTTTTTTCTTCTGAGCTTGCTTCTTGCCCATCACCACAGGAACGCAGCTGGTGAGTTCGGTCCAGTCGGCGTGCAAACCGCAGCTCCAGCCGGTGGAGAAGCGGGAGAAGAGCCACGACTCGTCTTTGCCCGGCCGGTGGCAGATGCACTTCTTCTGTCCCGGTTTACAGTCGCATGGCTGCTCCAGGCGAATATTCCTGACCAGGTGTCGGCCGAACGTGGTCCCTCCTGTCTTCTGGATGTGCAGGAACACCATCACGTCGTCCCCCTTAATGTTGAAATCCACCTGGCGCATGAGGTCCCGTTCCGTGAAGTTGAATTTGGAATTGAATTTGGGGGAAATTCGCTCTTCCTCCATCAGGTCCTGCTCCCCGTCCAGTTCCGCGTCCCTAATAGTGGGGTATGGGGTCATAGGGGGATCAATGCCCCTGACTTTGCCGCCGGTCCCGAAATGGCACGACTGACCGCCGGCCGGACAGACGTATTCATAACCGATCATGACAAAAACCACAACTAAAACCGGGATCAAAACCAACTTATTGGGCTTATCGTTCATGATAACGAGGCTTGGTCACTCGTGCAATTAGTGGAAATCATTCTCATCATCCTCTCACATCATCCTCTTCCTCCAACACATCCATCCCCCCATCCCGACCCATGCCACATGTTGATACGGTCAAACCACGTCCAGGCAGAAGAGGTCCGACCTCCATCCACTCCGAAACAAATCCAGTCCTAAAGTGCTCAGTTACAGCAAAGTTTGAAATCCCTTGCTAAAAAATGTCGCGTCACAGCCCACCGAAGCTCGCTTCCATTACTACTTTAGGGGTGAACAGAAGCATCTCTCCGTTCCCGTGGTTTTCCCCAGAGCTCTCCTGCTCAGACGACTGAAGAGACTGAAGTCGCCGTCCGTGTTGAATCCCGGGCTGCTCGACGCGCATCACTTGTGATGTCAGAGCGGGATTCGGATGCTGATGCTGATGCTGACGCTGCGCCTTCCATCTATCTACTTTGCTGCGCGACACAACGTCGCCTGTCTTCACCAAATAATCTCTCCCTTTTCATCAGCAACAGTTTCGGGCACCTGAAGCGTTTTAATTTACAGCCTCGAGTCTTTTTTTTTTTTTTTTTTTTTATTATTATTATTATTTCTATTTCATCGCACCATTGAAAGCAGAGGCAAACATAGTCGTTATTAAATGATGACTGTAACAATGGTTATCGACTGATCAAATGACACATTACGGTCTGTCTGATTATCATATGTTTATTCTGTGGAATATTGCATCTGATTATTCATTTTGTGTGGACTTTATTTCATTTATCGCACATACGCGTGTCATTAGTGTGAAAACAGGAGCCGAAATGAACACTATAGTGCAAAATCTTTCTTGTATTAAGATGGCTATACATTAATTATTAGTAATAAAACATTTACACATGCAATCCAATGACAGTTAATCAGATCGTCATTGTATTATAGATTATTGTAAGCAATTAGTGTATTGTATTACATTCCAATACACAAACATGTCTGTAGAAGGTTTGGCCATGAAGATTTGAGATTTAAAAAAAAAAAGGAATCTGACCATTGATGAAGGTCTAGGGGAGGACATTATTTATGATAAAGAATAAACATTATAATCTAACGTAAATGTGAAACATATATAGGGGAGAGGTTCTTTATTATCTATTTGGTGAGTGTTAATCCAATGTAGACTTTCTTTCTGTATTTGTCCTACAGGAGTTTTACTGCTTTATAATGCACATCTTAAGTGTATTTGTTTAAATGCAACACGATCATTCTTAATGACATTAATTATATCCTGTCCACGTAACTGGTTAAACTTTCTGTTACTGATCAGTCCTAATGTTGTGGCCCTAATTTTCATCTTTGCTGAGAAATCATGCCTTAAAAAGCAGAATTTCCCCTCCAAAAATGCTAATAATGTAAAAATAATTGCTTTGATATGTAATTATGTCTGATCACTGATTTGTCCTCAAATGTCCAGAGAATATTAACCCTTTCACGGATGAACCTGTATTCATGGATTTAAATTAAATATAAAATTCCACGCTTCCAATAGTTAAAATGAGTCACCGATCCCACGTAATACTTCCATACAATTGTCCACAAATATACTTAAGTAATAAATATCTAAAATAATGTTTTGTTAAGTTTTATTTTTCGTCCACGTGACTCCCCATTTGCTCCGTCCGGCATTTCCCATTGGAAAAAAAAAATAGGTGTCCTTAAATGTGCCTGAAAGAATATCTACCGCACTTTGTTCCCTTTTAAAGTTCTCACCGTCATTTCTGACAAAAGGACCATTTGTATATAATCAGAACCTACGCACATTGACCGTATAATTTTATTTCAGCTTGTTTAAATTATTTTAAAAAAAATATTCCTCTCCGCTGTTTCTCTCCGCTGAAGGACCTCTCAGAAACCGGGATCGCATCCCCAACCGCATACTAGCGCACTGCGTAGGTCGTAAAACCAAGGCGCCGCGCTACTGCAGCAAACTACCCAGTAGGTGAGTATGCGGTTTGGGACGTACAATAACGGCTAGCGGCGTGAACGTTGTGTGTACAGCAACAGCTCCAATCTGCTTGAATGAATTGCACAAATCTTTAGGGTTTTCTTTCCACAAAAAAGGCACATTAGTTTTGTTTTGCTGTGGGAAAATGAAATCTTGGAACTTAAATGCAGCGAAATGTGGAGGAATGACTCGTTTTCTTTAAAATGTGCACTTGGTTTTGCTACGTGGCACTAATTAGTGTTTATTCCTCGACTCGGACACTGATGTGAAAACCGTAAATTCGGGATTTTTTAATAGAGGATTTATGAGATTATTTTATTCATTTACCTTCTTTTCGGGATCATTTCGCACAGTGCAAACAGGTAAATGCCAAACCTAGTATGTGGGTATGTTTGTTGTGTTGAAGCAGGAGAAACTATAGAATTAGGGAATAAATCATAGATGATGTTTTGTCTGAATTAAATTCCGTTTTTATTCTGACAAGTCATGGCGTATTCTAGCACCTTCCATTATAAGAATTAAAAATGTAAGTAGTTCTTCATAATATATCTGCAGGATTTTGTTCTATATTTTCAATTAAAACCTGAGAAATGCCTAAAATTATGCCAAGGCAATATAAAGTTCCCAATGGAGGGTATGATTTCTGATTTTAAAAAAATAGTTTTTAAGTAAATAGTATTTTAAACTTTCATTTAGTATCTATTAAGGTTGGACAATTAACTTTTAAAATCTTGTCACAACATTTGCCTCATCCAGTCAAATTGATTATTAATCCTTCTTAAAATAATTCATATTCTGTTGAGTTGTCCACATGTGTATATTATTTAAAGCAGAGGTGGAAAGAGTACTGAAAATTTTTACTGTTACAAGTACTGTTACATTGGTTAAAACGTACTCAGTTACAAGTAAAAGTACTGGTGTTAAAAAAAATACTTGAGTAAAAGTACAAAGTACTCTTCTCAAAAACTACTCGGAGTATTAATTACTTTTTAACCGATGGATGTTTTATTGCGTTGTCAATAGCAGGCATTCGATTCGATTCACCAGTATAAAATATCTACGTTCAAAGCACATTTCTCAGATGAACAAGGTATAGAAAGGCAGTTTGTTTTGTAATAAATGTAGATATAAAACAAAAATGTTTTTGAACATGCATAGAACAGTTTAAACTTTTCCCAATACACTGCGAACAACAGGCAGGTAAGTGTCTTAAACTCTTAGACATAATAGCGTTTCTGTCACACTTCACTTTCTGAACCTTTTGTTCAGTTTCAGCAAGAGCTGCTTTTCGAAATGAACAGAGTCTATCCGGCTTCGTTTGGCTCCATTTTGGCTTCTTTGTCTCCAAATCTTCAGTGTATAAATGAGTTTGTACTCCACTGTGTAGTACCTCCAGACACCTGTGCCTGCTGCTGCAGCGGAGTTTATTCTTTGCTTACGTCATAGATTAATTGGCACGGTCGCGATTGCACGGCCTTATTGGCTGCAAAGATGCAGATGAAAGGTTTGAATATTAATTCAAATTGTGGGCGTACTCAGTAGCGAAGTAGATTACATGGTGTAAATTGTACTCAAGTACGAGTAAAATTACACACTTGAAAAACTACTCATAAAAGTACAAGTACCCAAAAAGTCTACTTAGTTACAGTAACGTGAGTATTTGTACTTCGTTACTTCCACCGCTGATTTAAAGGTAGTAAATTAAGTAGGGGCAAAGACATTGCGTAATATTGAAAATCATGTCTTTTTCCTTAAACATAAAATATTGGGCCTCGAGTAATTAAGTTTGTTCTTTATAAAGTTTGAATATATATACAACTGTAGAAGTGAAGACAACCTAATGTTTTGCACAAACAACAAAATTCGCCATTTGCCATTACAAATCTCAAATGAGAAGACACTAGTGAGCGTCAGAATCTTGCTGAAAACTGCAAATTTCTTCTTACGAGTGCCTGATAAATGCGCCAGTTATTTATTACCAGGTTTAGATGAGGAGAAATCATCCCAAATTATTAGTGAGACTTTTGTTTCCCAACTTTATGACCCTGCTGACATCACCCCGTCTTCATCCTCTCCTTCGCGACACCGTCCTCTGTAATATGTTTAGACTAAAATCTTTATGTTCAACTCCAGAGCGGGACGATGAGGATCCTCTGCTTGCTCCTGGTGAGCATTTTGGAAGTTAACAGTGTTCAGGCAGCGTCCAAAGGGGTCAGCGCCAGTCTACAGGCGAAATGGCCCATGACACCTCTTCTGCTGGAGATCAGGTAAAATGAAAGTGAATTAACGGGAGAGATTGTTTTGTCATTGTGAACACACCACAGCACCACGTAATGTGACCTCTGCATTTGACCCTTCCGTGACAGCAAGATCAGGTCAAGATCACCCGGGCCAACTCTCTAACCGTTATCAGAAGGTCGCTAGTTTAAGTCCTGTGAAGATAGATATAAGAACTGACCCCATGCACTGCTGCCCACTGCTTTTTCACAAACGAGTCAAACACAGAGGTCAGGGTGCTTGTTAGTTGTTAGTGTAACGGTTAGGGAGTTGGCTCTGTGACCAGAGGGTCGCCGGTTCAAGCCCCCCACCAGTAAAGGTACAGCCGAGATATCTGGAACTGTAATTATGCACCGGACGATGACTAGTTCCAGTTCCGGTTCAGGCTGCAGTGTGAAAGTGCCCCCAACATGTCTTCTCGAATGTCTTCTCATGTCTGTCTCCTGCAGTGAGTTCATTGCTGAAGGTGGGGATGAAAAATTCTGGCGGTTTGTGGACACTGTGAAGGAGCTGACGGTCTACAAGAAGGGAGGTGAGTCCTGAAGATCCACGTCTCCCAGCTGCTTGCGTTGGATCTCTCTGCCTTTACCTCTCTCTTTCTCTCCTCTCCTGTTCTCCAGATGGTTAGATGTTTGTGATGGTCAGGAGGATGATGGGGTGTGTGTGTGTGGGTGTTTGTGTGCAGAGTCGGTGCGCTCGTATTACAACCTGATGATGAAGAAAGCCGGGCAGTTCATCAGCGATCTGCAGCTCAGCCTCCTCAAGCTGGCCCTGTCTCTCCGAGCCTACTCTCCAGCAGTACATGCCTTCCAGCAGGTCACACAAACACGCACACACTGCTCCACCCTGCTGACAGTGTTACAGTGAGAGAGACGGAGGGATAAAGGAGTTAAAGATTCTCGTCTTTCTCTGTATTGTTTTTGTCTTGTTTCTCTCTCTCATTTGTTTCTCATTTGTTTCTCGTTTCTCTCACTAGTTTCTCTCTCTCTCGTTTTTACTTTTTTTCTCTGTTTCTCTCTCTTTCTATTTCTATCTCTCATTTCCCTCTCATTTTTAGGGGACCATGCAGTGGAACACTGCGTGGAACCCTATTGGAATCGTGCAGATTTTTTTTTTTTTTTTTTCTGCCTTAAAACACGTTGTGGAGAAAAAACTGTAAGACCTACAACTTTGAAATTTGGCAGGTAGGTCCGGTACCCCACCCACTACTCAGGCAAAATAAATTGCACCAAAATAAGCTATTTTGCGTTTTTCCAAAAAAATTAGCATTTTGCCGAATAAATGTTGAACCTTAGCTCCGATTCTCAAAAATCTTATACCATCTTATTCCTTGGGTTAAGACGCATTTTTTAGACCCTCGCATCTATTTCTCCCGTATTTGATTTGTCGCTAACTTGCATAAAATGAAAACCCATCTTTTTCGAACTAGACCCTGGATTTTTGTCCAATCTGCATGCAACTGGTATCATTTGAATCCCAATACACTCTTCTTTAATTATTATCGAGCACATTTTTAATTTAGGTCTTCATTTTTCTGTAATATGCAAATAAATGTGGTCGGCTTGGCATAAGACTGCAACACCACACACCGGGTGTCATAGAAATCGGGCTCTGGGTGGGCTACAGCTTTGAAATTTGGCAGGTAGGTCGGGGACCCCACCCTCTACTCAGGCAAAAAAAAATGCACCACTCTGCCAGTTGGTGGCGCTATAATAAGCTATTTTGCGTTTTGACTAATAAGTTTTGAACCGTAGCACCCTAGATAAAAGGATGAAACGTGTCATTTTTCAACATCTGTCCACATCGATTCGTCAAAAACTGATAAAGCTGCAAACTGCATGGCCCCCGTAATCACTGCTTGCAGTTATATTTATTATTTGTTTCTCTCCTTCTCGTTTCTCTCTCTTGTCTCTCTAACTCTCGTCATTTCTCTTTTCTCCCTCGTTTCCCTTTCCTTTCTGTTCATCTCTCGCTCGCTCGCGCTCTCCTGTTTCTCCCTCTCTCTGCTTGGCTGTTTTTCTGTCTCTCTCTCTTGTTCTGTGTCTCTCTGTACTTTTTTTTTCTCTCTCTTTCAGGTTTCTGTCTCGATTGTTTTTCTCTCTTTTCCCGCTCCCCTCTCCGTTGATCTCTTCCTCGTTTTGTCCGTATCATTTCTCTCTCCCGTTCCCCGCTTCTCTCGCGCGCGCTCTGCGGTAAAACTTCATGGTCATGCGGTCGGCTTTATTTCTGTGCAGATTGCCAGCGACGAACCTCCTCCTGAGGCGTGTCCAGCGTTCGTCGCGGTTCACGGTCAGCACGCCTGCAGCACCAAGGACCTGAAGAAACTCCTGAAGACGGCTGCGGACAGGTAACACTCTTCTTCCTCCTCCTCTTGATCTTCTTCTTCCTCTCCTCCTCCTCCTCTTCAAGTGTGCCAGGCTCTTTCTCTTCACTCTTTCTCCTTCTCTTCCTCCTTCCTCCTCCTCATCTTCCTCATCCTGGGAGCGAGACTTTCTCCCTTCATCCTACACCTCCTCTCTCCCCTCCTCTTCCTTTTGCTCTCCCTCCTCCTCCTCCTCCTCCTCGCTCCGGCCCGGAATGTTCTTTTTCTTTGAGAACAGTTTGGCTTATTGGATTTTTTAGCGCTTCTCTCGTCCTGGATATTACAGTAAGCCTCTTACATCCGAAATTAGGCTGCTTCACGCTCTGTCGCCTCCCGCCCCACCCCACACACACACACATGTCCCGTTGGTCAGGAGGTGGGAAATCAACGTGTTGGTTAATGAAAGATTAGAGGAAGGCGGGGGTTTGTTGGAGGAACAGCTGATTAGAGACGTAGTGCAGTAACATCAGCTCTCGGTTTTTATTCTTCATTAAAGCAGCGAGGCCGAGTTCAACCTCGAGGAAGTGGACGGCAGACACATTAAGTGGACGGTTCTGAGTCGTTTTCGATGAATTGCCCGGCCCTGCGTGTCGTATAAGTGCCCGTTCTCTGTCTCCAGGCCAAAGCCGTACCTGTATAAGAGTGATCACAGGTACCCGGGTGTGAACGGGACCGACCTTCCCGTCGCCGTCCTCTACGCCCAGATCGGCACCAAAAGGTTCGCCACCTTCCACAAGCTCCTTTCCGAGAGGGCCGAGGAGGGCAAGCTGATCTACGTCCTGCGCCACTACGTTGCGGTGAGTTCTAAATGATTCATCATCTGCAGCTTTCGGAATCTTGCCTTTATGACACCTTTACTATTGAATCTTACGAATCATTTGATTTTTCTGGAGGAACTGAATCATTTGATTCTGTTGAAAAACTGAATCATTTTGATTCAGAAATGATTTTTTTCAGAATCATTTGGGGGGTTTTGGAGGAACTGAATCATTTTATATTTTTTTAAGGAACTGAATCATTATATTTTTTGGGGGAGAAACTGAATTTTTATTTTATTTGAGAAACTGAATCATTTTATATATTTTTGGGAGGAACTGAATCATTATATTTTTGGGGGGAGAAACTGAATCATTTTATATTTTTTTAAGGAACTGAGTCATTTGATATTTCTGGAGGAACTGAATCATTTGATTCTTTTGGAAAACTGAATCATTTTGATTCAGAAATGATTTTTTTCAGAATCATTAGATTTTTTTGAAGGAACAGAATCATTATTTTTTGAGGAACTGAGTTGTTTGATTTCTTTTTGAAAAACTGAATCATTTTGATTCAGAAAAGATTTTTTGGAATCATTTGGGCGTTTTTGGAGAAACTGAATCATTTGATTTTTGGGGAGAAATTGAATCATTTTATACTTTTTGAGGAACTGAATCATTTTATATTTTTTTAAGGAACTGAATCATTTGTGGTTTTTTGGAGGAACTGAATCATTTGGTTCTTTGGAGGAACTGAATCACTTTATTTATTTATTTATTTATTATTTGGAGGAACTGAATTTTTTTTTTTTTGAGAAACTGAATCATTTGATATTTTTGAAGGAACTGAATCATTTAATATTTTTGAAGGAACTGTCTCATTTTATTTGTTTATTTTTTGTAGGTACTGAATCATTTAGGGGTTTTAAGGAACTGAATTATTTGATATTCTTTTGGAGGAACTGAATCATTTGATTTTTTCTTTGGAGGAACTGATTTTTTGGAGGAACTGATTTGTGTTTTGTTTCTCCGTCAGGAGCCCAAGAACCAGAAGATGCTCCTGTCGGGTTACGGAGTGGAACTGGCCATTAAAAGCACCGAATACAAAGCTGTGGACGACACGCAAGTGAAAGGTTTGTGGCGTTTACACTGTGAGGCTTTAACATTTAGTGCGGATCCCAATCTAAAATCGGAATTTCTCTCAACAAGATTCCAAATCGCCGACGGCGGCGGGGGACGAGGTGGACGAAAACGAGGAGGTCCAGGGCTTCTTGTTTGGAAAATTGAAGTGAGCATCACTCTCGCACCTTCCTGATCTGATCCGAGTTTCCCGACGGTCACACCGGCTAAACTGACAGCGTCGGCATCGGTTTCAGAACTGAAATGGTTGGATCGGTTCATCCCTAGTGTCGCAGCAACCTTTTTGGTGTCGTAATAAAAATGATTTAGGGCTGTAATCAGAGACTGAATCATATTGCAGTGTTGTACTCGAGGCACTCGAAGCGCAATACTCAGCGTGAACCAGATCACATAAATCGGACAAATAGAGTCTCGTTTGGCTTTTCCCATAAAATAGAACCTAAATTAAAAACACAGATCGCTTTCAAACGTGTAAATGTTTGTCATGCTTTTCTAAAATGATGTCGATTAGAGTTTGTGAACGTCAGTCTCGATTGCTTTTTGATTCCTTGCCCAGCACCAGCACTGATGAAGGTTTGGATCTGTTTAAAGGGAAAGTCACCCCGAGCTGCAGGAGGAGTTGGGGGAGCTGAGGAAATATCTGCTGGAAAGCTCCAGTGACATGACACCTCTCAAAGTCTGGGAGCTCCAAGGTACACCGTTCGCTTACGTTCCGATCTCCACCCCGGAAGTGAATCAACTACAGCCCTCGTTTTACAGCCGCCGGCGATAAACGCTGTCCATGTCGTTCGTTTGTCTGTTTTTGTTTGTTTTCCGTTATTTTTAGTTTGGTTTTGGAAACTAATATGAAAGAAAAGGCCTGTTTTAATTGGCGTCACTTTTCTCACATTTACGGTAGTTTTATTTTTAGCAGTGCGTCTTTACTCAGATTTTACCGTAATTTTATTTTAATTTGAACAACTTTTTATGCATTTGGATGAGTTTTATTTCACTCTGCGCAACTTGTTCCAGATTTACGGTAGATTTCGTAAAAAATTACATGACTTAAAAAGAAGAAAAAGTTGTAAAAGTTGTATTTTACTCTGCACAACTTTTTCCACATTTGCACTAGTTTTATTTTAATTCGTTGAACTTTTCTCTTATTAGTGGTAGTTTTATTTTAATCTGCCACGTTCTTAATCTGAACTTTTTTTTGCCTTTATGATAATTGATTTTAATGTTGCAAAACTGTTCTTGCAGTTGCAACAGTTTTATTTTATTCCGCGCAATGTTTCTCACATATTTTATTGTTTTATTTTAATTGTCACAACATTTTTATTTGCAATAGTTTATTTAATTTACACAACTTTTCTCACATTTGAAATATTTGCAATAGTTTTATTTTAAACTATTGCAAATGTAATAGTTTAAAAAATAATAATTTTACAAATTAACAATTAAATTATTAATTTAAGTCTACAACATTTTTTATATTGAAGATATTTTTCTTTTAATCTGCTGAAATTTTATCTTATATTTTAATCTTTAATCTTATTTCAGCTTTGTTTTTACAGTAGTCAATGTGCGTACACTAATGTGACTCGTGACGAACAAAATCAGGTAAACTGGTTTGGCTAATCTGTTTGCCGTTACCTTGTTTTGGTCGTTGGCTTCTCGCTCCTTTAAGCCTCGGGAGCTACCGACGAGGTGAGGAAAAAGCGATGAACTCGAGAGAAACGTCCGAGTGATGAATGGCGAGTCCGGCCCAGTGATCTGTCGTTCCGCTGCACGCTGACTGCTGAGCAGATGCTAATAGCCGAGCGGCTCGTATATTTGTTCTTTGCTCTTTGGAGCGGAAACGCATTTTTTTAAAAAGAGCAAACATGGAGTTTTGATGTACGACTAGAAAAGAGCTGGCGGTTTGTAATGCGGTAGCTACATAAACGTAATAAAAACGGTAAAAATAAGTAAAAATAAAAGTTGTTATTCTTTATTTAACATAAAACTTTAGCTAGCTTTAATTCTTCACAAACGTTTATTAGCGGCGTAAGAGACTGTGATTGGCTAATCAGCCTGCCAATGGCGTTGAATCTCACTTGTGGCTTAGATGGCCTAGTTGCCATGGCAACAGCCTTTAATTTGTTATTAGGCAAAATAATTGTTAATTAACTTGTTAATATTAGCTTTTCCATGCTCTCGCCTTGTGCTAGCTTCCTAGTTAGAATGTTAAAAGTTTAACAGCTAATAGTTTCATTTTAAACAAACTTTTTCTAAATTTACGGTAAGTATATTTAAATCGGTCCGGCGGTAGCTTTATTTTAATCTCAACTCTTTTTTTTTTACATGTTTAACCGTGTATTTTAATTATATAAAACTTTTCTCACATTTAGGGCAGTTTAATTTTATTCTGCTCAACTTTTCTCGTGTTTATCGTGTTTTTATTTTTAATCCACACATTTTTTTTGCACTTACAATAGATTCATTTTATTCTGCGCAATTTTTGTCATATTTATGGTCGTTTCATTGTAATCACGTCAGTTTTCCTGCGTTTGCTGTAGTTTTGTTTTGATCTGTGTTTAGAGTACTTTTTATGATAGTTTTATGTTAATCTGCACGATTTTTCTCACAATTTTATTTTAATCGCCGCAACTTTCCCTGCATTTACGGTAATTATATCTTAATCTGTCCAGCTTTTCTCTCTATTACTGTCATTTTATTTTAATCTGCACAACGTTTCTCACATTTACAGCCGTTTAATTGAAATGATCTACACTTCTGTCATCAAATTATCTATTAAACAGCAGTCTCTGACGGTACAGACAATCTCATGTTGTGCTAATTAAAATTGTTCCCTCTCTTCCGGATTGTTCCGTACGACAGATTTGAGTTTCCAGGCGGCGGCTCGCGTCCTGGCGGCGCCCAAATTCCACTCGCTCAAGCTGCTGCGGGACCTCAGCCACAACTTCCCCAGCAGAGCCAGGTACGGACAAGTAACAACCCGGACTGTGTCTTAACCAACTGGTTACCTAGCAACAAACTGGCAACAAACTTCATTAGCTAGCAAGTTGAACCATCGAATATCTAGAATTTTAGTCAACACCAGTCACATGTTGTCTGTTTAGCTATTTGCTTTGTGTCTCATTTTGTAGTTGTTTTTTGGGGATTTTTCAAAGATTGTTAATGTAATGATCTAATTCTAATAATAAATGAAGAAATAATAAATAATACTATTCATTAATACTACAAAATAATAATAATAATAATAG